>CM028361.1:81695230-81975230 GCA_016624345.1 Platycodon grandiflorus
GCTAGACTCAACAATGATCGAGACTAAGCTCATTGAGCATAATGCTGCTATCAGCAGGAAGAACAAGAGCTCTCCTCACGAGTGGCCGATACTAAAGAAGAGCTGCGACGGCTGAAAAGTTGCAGACTTAAGAACAACATTGACTCTAAATGGGCATCGAGGCTATGGGCAATCTTCATCGAGCAAAGGCAAAGGTCGGTAAATCATCTAGGTCATCTCCCGAACCGGCCGATAATATTTTGTATAATCTTTTTGCTAAACTTTGTAATTAAACAACTTGTTTAATTAACAATGTCTATGTTTTAAAACTTTCATGTTTATTATGAGCTTGCTCATTATGTGATTGCAAATTTAAACCACTAGTTTAAAGACATGTCCTATATTGCCTATTGCCTTCTCTGCGTGTCTTTAAATTCACTTCATTACAAGTGTCGATGCTTAATTTCCTGTTTGTAAACACTTTGCAAATCTTGAATACAATGACCTTTATGTAAGTTCATCTAGGGCATGCTTATTTAATATATCAATCTTCTAGCATATTTATTCTAGACTTTGAACATGATCGGTGATATTGTATTCGTAGGGTCGTGGACTCCGAGCAAATAGGAGGAGATTGTTGTATTTTAGCCTAGATTTGCTTGAATCCATAACCTAAGTCTAAGTCAAGATGACTAATGGGCTGCGTAATGCATTGGTGTGGCAACTTGTACTTAGACATAGCAATAGCCTAGGATTGCTTATTGTAAGTTGCCTTGAAGAGATAGCACGTAAGGATATCGGCCATCCTCCACTACGCCGAAGTGTGCATCGGCGAGTTCTTCAAAATATCGGACAAATTCATCTAAGTCAAGCCTCATCGGCTAAGTTGAAGACTCAGATCGTCAGATATAGAAGCTGCGAAGACATGTCTGATTTGAAGCTTTCGTTGACTTCGATGCAACGTTAACTGCAAGAGCATTCAATGAAGCTTTCCATTCTTGGCATACAACTCGAAAAGGACATTCCTCACAAGCCTGGACCGCCTATATTTAGCAAAGTGTCGGAGACAGTACACGATCTACGGGTCGACCTATCGAGTCAACAACCAGTTAGAGCATTAATTGCTCTTAAATTCAAATGAGACCACCAACGGCTCCAAGCTTCCTCCTGCATATAAAAGGATACTCCATTGCTGCATTCAATATACTTGACAACTGAACTACGAATCTTCTTCATCTTCTTCAAGTGCATTAAAGCTTAGCGTCCTATCTGTACTTCCTTCTTTGAAGAGCTTCTCTAAGACGATCAGGTCCACTAAAGCTCTTCATTGATTGCAACACCTAGCTTTTCATAGCTCACTAGAATTGTATCTTATTGATATCAATTCTCCCACACAAACACTTGGTCAACAAAATATTTGTACACAATCCATTAGAGATTTAGTTTGTAAAATATCTAGTGGAAAAACTTAGTACACGATTTTCAAATCCAAAGTTGACCACTTTGGTTGTGGACGTAGCATTTATAAGTGTGAACCATATTAAATATTACGTCTCTTTTGTGTGATTGTGATTTGATTGTGTTGCTTTAAATTTCGATTTCCATCTGTTAAACCTAGCGATCTTGTTGCCAAGATCGGCCATTCTCAACTTGTCTGTGCTTCAAAGACTTCGCTGCAAAATTTTTAAATCCTAGTGAAGTAAGATTTTTGAATCAATTTCAAAAATTGGACATAGGCTATTCAACCCCCTTCTAGCCTATATAGAGCAACCTTGGACCTAACACATATTTGTGTAATATATTTGTTTAATATATATTTGACGGGTTTTGCGGTATCTCAATCTGCTCGCTTTATTAGAGCGCATCCTACGTGCGATGAGGCACGAGATGCAGCCACGGTACTGCGCGTGCCTAAGGAGGTCCGAGACTCTGGTGGGATGATTTTAGGGTAAGATAAGATATGTTAAAGTTTAATAATTTAATACTTTCTATCAAAGTTTATAATTAATATGTTTAAATTGGTCAAACTTGTAGCGGACTTATTGTTGGCTTTGAGCACTCGGCCGTATGAGGCGTTTAGGTTGTTGTGCGGTAAAAGTACCGCGGCCGGATCTACGCCATGAAGAAGGCGTGGAATGAGAGAGGGCGAGGCTCCGAGGTTTCATCGATGATGTCGGCGCCGATAAGTACATTATAATAAGTATACTTGATTTAATTTCATTTCTTAAATATATGTTATTATGTATATATTGTATCTATAACAATTTTAACATTTTCACGAGGTTTACCTCGGCGTGGGAATCCGAGGAAGCTAGGGTGTCACTTAGGCGACAAAGGCGAGCAGTGAGCTCAGCGGGGAAGGGGGTGAAGCACGCCTCGGGGTCGATCAACACCTCAGAGCACCCTGCGCATGGTAAGGACTTTAATTTGGTGTATTGTAATTAATACATGCTTTAATTATTAATTCCTCAAAACATATATAACATGCTTTAATTATTAATGTGGTGTATTGTAATTAATATATGCTTTAATTATTAATTTGTTGGATAGCCATGTGGATGCTATGAAATACATGGTAGCAGGGGCTCGAGTGTAAATAAGTTGTTTTAGAAGGGGTTTGAGTGTAAATAGGCGCTTTATAATGATTTGAGTCTTAATAGGCTGTTATGAGAAGGGATTGAGTTAAAATAAACTATTTTAGTAGGGTTTGAGTGTATATAGGCTGCTTTACATGGGTTTTGAGTGTAAATAGGCTACTTTAACAGGCTCTGAGCCTCAATAGGTTATTTTAGAAGGGGTTTGAGTGTAAATAGACTGCTTTATAACGATTTGAGTCTTAATAGGCTGTTTTAGAAGGGTTTGAGTGTAAATAGGTCGTTATGAAAGGGTTTTGAGTTTAAATAGGCTGCTTTAGAAGGGTTTGAGTGCAAATAGGTTGTTTTAGAAGGCTCTGAGTGTAAATAGGTTGTTTTAGCAGGGCTCTGAATGTAAATAAGTTATTTTAGAAGGGGTTTAACTGTAAATAAACTATTTTATAACGATTTGAGTCTTAATAGGTTGTTATGAGAAAGGATTGAGTTGAAATAGTTTGTCTTAGTAGGATTTGAATGTCATAGGCTACTTTACATGGGTTTTGAGTGTAAATATGCTACTTTAGCAGGGTTTGAGTACAAATAGGTTGTTTTAGAAGGGGTTTGAGTGTAAATAGACTATTTTAGAACGATTTGAGTCTTAATAGGCTATTTTTGAAGGGTTTGAGTATAAATAGGTCGTTATGAAAGGGTTTTGAGTTTAAATAGGTTGCTTTAGAAGGGTTTGAGTGCAAATAGGTTATTTTTGAAGGGGTTTGAGTACAAATATGTTATTTTAGAAGGGATTTGAGTGTAAATAGACTGTTTTAGAACGATTTGAGTCTTAATAGATTGTTTTAGAAGGGTTTGAGTGTAAATAGGTCGTTATGAAAGGGTTTTGAGTTTAAATAGGCTGCTTCAGAAGGGTTTGAGTGCAAATAGGTTGTTTTAGAAGGCTCTGAGTGTAAATAAGTTGTTTTAGCAGGGCTTTGAGTATAAATAAGTTGTTTTAAAAGGGGTTTGAGTGTAAATAGACTGTTTTATAACGATTTGAGTCTTAATAGGTTGTTATGAGAAGGGATTGAGTTCAAATAGGCTGTCTTAGTATTGTTTGAGTATATATAGGCCGTTTTTATTGTTTTCTTATATGCTGATCATGTTATACCTTAATATGTATTGTTCGCTAATTTTAATTCATTATATTTGTAGAATCGACACTACGGTACAGTGCGCTGATTTATTTCTTTGCGACCCACGCCTCTGCTCCTCACAGTGTGATTCGCCGTTTGTCTTTGTCGATGAGACGACAAACAAAGTATTTGTAAGTATTACTTAAAATATTTTTATTTTATTTTATTTATTAGTTAATTAAAATTTTATTATTAATGTTTTTATGTTTTTATGACACGAGAATGACTATAAGGCGAGTATGGACACAAGTCGCCGACGGGCTTGTCGAGACGACCCCCAGTGTCGGCGCCCTTTCGGCAACATTTGTCATTCGGTCAGCTGCAGTCACGGAAGAAGAGGGATCTCGCCTCTACGGCTTTGGTGACCACGGCGCTATGTTGAGACAGGCGGATCGACTTCTTCCTCGGCGACCGCGATTTCGGGCCTCCGTACCAATCGGCTACCAAGCGTGCCTGCTCGAAGATGCGGAGACTATCGAGTAGGCGGTGCGGCAGATCAGCAGTCATTGCAGCCGAGTAGCTAGGCGGTGCGGCAGTCGTGAGGCGGCGGCGGCGGACGGCCTCTAGGTCTTATATTGTGCGTAATTTATTTGACCCCTCCACAAGAGACACATTTTTTGATGCTTAATATTTTTTAAATTGTATATATTTTAATTTTAAATTATGTTTTAGTTGTTAATTATAGTTTATTGTTACAGTGTGTTTATGTGTGAGGCGTGTCTATATAAGCTGCTATATCGAATGAAACAAAAATTAAATTATTAAATTTTATTTTTTATTTTTGAATTATTTTCTTGTCGAGCTCTAACGAAATTAAAATTTTTTTTTACTTGTCGAAATTCAAACGATAATTCCTGTTAAAAATAATAACAAAGTTAATTTCGTCGAATTTTCGTAGAAAATTAACGCTCTTCCAACGGTAAATTAACGAGAATGGTTATGTCTATCAATTGTTTTTGTCGGATTATCGCGGTATTTCAGGATTATTTCTCGGCGATAAATCTCCGAGCGGTAATATTGTCGGAGATCCGACGGTAATTCTTGTCGGATGGTCTCCGTCGGCGTTCTTGTCGGATCTTGTCGAGCACATTCGACGATAAATTCATAATCTTGTCGGAATTTATGAATTCTTGTTGGATTTCTCCGACGGTAATGCGTGTTTTCCGATAGTGACTTCTCGGTAGGATGACTAACAAGGCGATGATACTTACGGTATTTTGGCTCATTCGTAGGCCCACTTTCTTTAGGCCGCTTGCACTCGGGAGTTGGACTACCTTCTTCTCGAGTAAATAATCTAAAATCCCCGCACGTCGAATAAACGGATAGACTTTTCCTTCCAATTCCTTGAGAGTAGGACGTGGTCTCTCTACCTCTCGGGATTGTTCAAACTTCTTGTTTTCTTGCTTCTTGCTCTTATTAGGGACTTTTACTGGGACCGAAGTGACTACCAATGCCTCCTTGCCGATCTTGAAGGCCCCCTTCTTTACTTCCTTTCTTTCTTTTCTAGACTCAGGAAGGAAAGAGGCACTTCTCCATAGCGGTATGTTCATTTCCATGTCGTGAGCCCTTGTGGCCAATTCCTCGTAACTCTAAGGTGTGAGGCCTTGTAAGATATACAAGAGTCCCCAATGCATGCCTTGCATGCAGAGCTCTATTCTGGAATGATTAGAGATCTTCTCCTTGCAGTCTAGACTAAGTGCACGCCATCTATTAATGTAATCAACCACTGGCTCATCTTTCTTTTGCTTGGTATTGGTTAGCTCAGCCATACTTACAGTGCGACGTGTACTATAGAATCGTGTCAAGAACTCTTTTTCTAGTTGACTCCAACTATCGATGGACTCAGGCTCTAGGTCAGTATACCAATCAAAGGCACTTCCTTTTAGGGATCGCACAAATTGCTCAACGAGAAGGTCTTCTTGTTCCGGCGTTATTGCATGTCTCTACAAAATACGCTATGTGTTGCCTTAGATTTCCTTTGCCATCAAATTACTGCAACTTTGGTGGTTGATAACCCGTTGACATCCATATGCTATCAATCCTCCTCGTGTAAGGCTTTGCATACATGAAACTACTTCGTGCAGGGCCTCCATATTGTTCTCGGATCGTGTTCGTTATCATATCCTGCAGGGGTTGGATAGATATCGAGCCAAGTGAAGACCGATCATCTTGGTTTACTGGCTGTTTTGAAGTGGATACACGCCCATGGTTGTTGGTTAGATGATATTACAGTTGAATCTGGTGGATGGGAGCCATCGTGAGCCGACTCGATAGTACTCTTCTACAACTTATTCATGAGTGACGCGATTTGCAAGTCTTTATCAGCCATAATCTTGGTCAACTTTTCAATGGCTTGAGCCATATTCGCGAGTTGTTCATCTAAGGAAGGCTGCGTCGGCCATCATGGCTGGCATAACGGATGTGCATGACTCAGAATACCTCGGTGAGTAAGATTTGCTAGGCGTCCCAGGGGATGATCCAGAACTTGATCCAGAGCATGATTTCACTTCTTATGACGAGTATGAGTTGGTGCCTTTTTTCATGCCACCTACATCCGTCTTGAAACTAATATCCATGTCATCCTTTGCCTCTGTCGGTAGTAAAGTCACCTGGGTCTTAAGTTTAGGACTAATGGGCTTCAGTGGGATGACCTTTGAAGTTGCTTGCTGATCTTTGTGAGAGCTTGAGGACTTGGACTTGCTTCGTGTAGTCGAGCCTTTAGGCACATCAGTCATCCTCACGGCGGACAAGCCCTTCCCTTTGTTATTGACTTGAACGGTAGCATTATTTGGTGCCATCGAATCTTCGAAGGATGAGTCTTCTTATGGAGAAAGAGATGAGAGGTAGAGTGGTCCCACTGGGCGTGCCAAATTTGTAAACACAAATTTCGAGTCGAACATAAAGACAAGAAATAAATGCACAAAATAATTTAAATTTGATTAGTATTAAGATAATGGGTTACAACTCTATGATTTTTATACCGATTACAAGGTATGGAACCTCTAATTCGATCCCCATAGGTTGGACTAGAGGGCTGAGTGGGCTTGATCTCGAATCCGGATGATTGACAGTGGAGTCTTGAACGAGGGCGACGGGCTTAATCTCGAGCAAGATTTGAAGGGCTTTGTGTCACTTCGGTTGAGGGCCGTAAAGGCTTGATCTCGGACGAAGCTTCAGACCAAGTGGAAGATGAAGAATGACACGACTTCTTATGCGCTTGTTGTTCTTCGATCGAAGTGTTTGATCGGAGGAAGATTTGAAGTAGAATCTCGTGAGCTTGGTGGTTCTTGCGAGGGATTCGTGTGTCATTTGCTCTCTCCAATGACCTCTATTTATAGGTCAGGGTGAGGGCTAGTTTGGAAATTCCTTATTTGATGATTTGATTGATATCAATTAAGGGTTGTAATTTCCGTGATTTGGGGATGTTTGTCTCCCTTTATTTCTTAATTAAAAAGATTTGTATTTCTCAATAATTAAGAAATAATTTAAATTTATTATTTCTTTATGTCAAGTAACTAGAAGTGAGCCTCTAGTATTTTTTGACATGGGCCAAATAAGACTTGTGAGTGCCCATTATATTTAAAAGGACCACGTACTAATAAATGAACGAGCCCATTTATTTATCTTAGACCAACTCATATATTTGTACATGAATTCTTTAATATAATTACGGACCCAAAATTAACATCACTCAATTTTGATTTTGACTAGTCAAAGTAATTTTGAGGAATTTAATTAGACAAATGGTAAATAAAATTTACCGAATTTTCAGTGTCTACAGTAGTATTCTTGACAAATATTTTTAATGTAAATTGGTAAGTGTAATCAGTAAGCTTAGATTGATTGATTGATTCAATCATTGGAATTTTGTATCTCCTACGGTATATAATGGAAGAAAATACGTTCAACTAGGGTAGATTGAGATTTCTTTAGTGTTTTCTATTCTTTTCTTTCACGTCGTCTCTTTTTCTTGTTGTGTGTCTTTTTCCTTTCATGTCTTTTAATCGGAAATAATTTCATGTATCGTGATGCAACAATAAGGGTACATATTAGTATAATTTTGTGCATCGTAATGTACACTTTTGATGCATCGCAAATGTAATGTCGATTAAAAGTACTACATCGAAAATAAAAGTTGTGTATCGTGATACATAAAAATAGTACTTTTAGTACAACGTTGTGCATCACGATGCACACTTTTGATGCATCGCAAGTGTAATATCGATTAAAAGTTACGCATTGTGATAAAGTTATGCATCGCGATGCACAAAAATAGTACTTTTGCATCGCGATGCACAAAAATACTTTTAGTACAATGTTATGCATCGCAATGCATCAATTTTGGAACGGGCGTAAAAGCTAAAATTATGGGCGTAGCGATCATTTTGATCTCGTTAGGAAATTTTATGCATCGCGATACAATAAAATAATACTTTTAGTACAATTTGTGCATCACGATGCACACTTTGAACTACGATTCATCAATTTTGTTTTACGATGCATAGCGTGCATATTCCGTGATTTTTAAGGGCATAGATGACATTTCGCAAGAAAAGTGTCATTTTTGGTTTAAAACAATTATAGGGGACTAAAGTGGTTAAAAATTTATGGGTGAATTACAGGCGGTCCTTTTTCAAACATTTGTAATCGCTCAGGTCCACTCATCTTTTTAAAAACGAAAAAGGCATTTTTGGGCGAAAAACGATTATGCCATTAATGAAAAACACGCGCGTAACCCAAGGCATCGCGATGCACCACTTTTGCATCGCGATGCAATAAATTAGGGCATCGCGATGCAATGGTGCATCGCGATCATCGCGCGCTTTAGGGAACAAAGCATCGCGATGCACCACTTTGGCATCGCGATACACCACTTTGCAATCGCGATGCACCACTTTTGCAATCGCGATGCACCACTTTTGCAATCGCGATGCACCACTTTTGCAATCACGATGCCACAGTAACACTCAACATATAGCATCGCGATAAAGAATTCCTGCATCGCGATGAACCATATATGCATCGCGATGAGCCATATATGGATCATTCGTATTAATAAGTGCGATAAAGAACTCTGCATCGCGGCGAGCCATATGTGCATCGCGATGAGCCATATCGCATCGCGATGAGTCATATATGGATCATTCGTATTAATAAGTCTAAGAAAGAACTCCTGCATCGCGATGAGCTATATATGCATCGCGATGAGCCATATATGTATCGCGATGAGCCATATATGGATCATTCGTATTAATAAGTCTGATAAAGAACTCCTGCATCACGATGAGCCATATATGCATCGCGATGAGCCATATCTGCATCGCGATGCATCATCGCATCTCGCTTTAGGGAACTTGGTTTTCGTTTACCTTTCGGGGGCGTTGCCCAGCATATTGCGATTGGCGAATTAAATCAGTCCAAGAACATCTTCCTCTGTTTTTGGACAGCACACTGTCAAGCTTGATTTGAAGCTCAAAAATAGTGTTTTTTGGTAGAAAAATTGTGCACAAATATAGTACTAAATTAGGATAATAATATGATATTGATTTTAAACAAATTCGAAGCTTAAAACAGCGATTTAAGTAGCCAAAACAGCTCAAAAACAAAGAAAAACGGGATGAACTCAAAAAATTTAAATTTGATCAAATTCATGTTTTATGCATGAAAATTGATACACAAACATGAGGAAAGACTATATTAACAACATGAAATCATTTATACATCAATTTGAATCTCAAATCTGAAGCAACGATGTTGTTGAGGGTATTTTAGGAAGAAAATTTTTAAAATGCCTTTTAGCGGTTAAGAAAAAAAAGGGTGTACTGGAGAGAAAAAAAATTTGAGAAAGTGGACCAGTGTTGTATTTTAGCCTAGATTTGCTTGAATCCATAACCTAAGTCTAAGTCAAGATGACTAATGGGCCTGCGTGTCTGTTAGTGTGGCAACTTGTACTTAGGCATAGCTTGAATAGCTTAGGGTTGCTTATTGTATATTGCCTTGAAGAAGATAGCCTATAGGATATCGGCCATCCTTTATACATAGGCAAAGTATGCTTAGCGAGTTCTTCAAGATATCGGACAAGTTCATCCAAGCCAAGCCTCATCGGCTAAGTTGAAGACCCCAAAGATCGTCCGATATAGAGCTGCCGAAGACATGTCGATTTGAGACTTTCATGCAACGTTAACGCAAATCACATTCAATGAAGGTTTCCATTCTTGGCATACACTCGAAAAGGACATTCCTCCGCAAGCACAGACCGCCTATTTTTAGCAAAGTGTCGGAGACAGGCAAGCTACGGGCCGGCCTATCGAGTCAACAACCGATTAGAGCATTAATTGCTCTTAAATTCAAATTAGAAGACCACCAACGGCTCCAAGCTTCCTCCTGCATATAAAAGGAGAATCCATTGCTGCATTCAATATACTTCAACAACTACAACTCTGAATCTTCTTCATCTTCTTCAAGTGCATTAAAAGCTTAAACGTCCTATCTGTACATCCTTCTTTGAAGAGCTTCACTCTAAGACGATCAGTCCATTAAAGCTCTTCATTGATTGCAACACCTAGCTTTTCATAGCTCACTAGAATTGTATCTTATTGATATCAATTCTCCCACACAAACACTTGGTCAACAAAATTTTTGTACACAATCCATTAGAGATTTAGTTTGTAAAATATCTAGTGGAAAAACTTAGTACACGATTTTCAAATCCAAAGTTGACCACTTTGGTTGTGGACGTAGCACTTATTTATAAGTGTGAACCATATTAAATATTCTGTCACTTTTTGTGTGATTGTGATTTGATTGTGTTGCTTTAAATTTCAGTTTCCAATCTGTTAAGAAGCTGCGATCTTGTCTGCCAAGATCGGCCATTCTCAACTTGTCTGTGCTTCACAAGACTTCCTGCAAAATTTTTAAATCCCTAGTGAAGTAAGATTTTTGAATCAATTTCAAAAATTGGACATAGGCTATTCAACCCCCTTCTAGCCTATATAGAGCAACCTTGGACCTAACAATTGGTATCGAGCTTAACTCTTTGAAAACTAGTTTTTCAAGATTAACCTCTTGAGAGATTAAAGATCATGGCTGCTCACCAAATGTTGGAAACCTCAAACGTGAACCATTGTCTGTCTTGGATGAAGTTCACTTTGACATCTGGAAAGATAAAGTCAAAAGACATATGAATTCAATTGATAAACGTTTGTGGAAATGTGTCACGAGATGGACCCGAATTCCAATGAAGCCTAATACAGCGGCGCGGTAGATCCAAGCTGCTGCACGAAGTACCAAAGCCGGAAGAAGAGTGGGATGATGAAGACGAAAGAATGATGCTCGGATGGAAAGGCCATCAACATCATTACCAGGTGTGTTGATATAAGTACTTATCGGATTATCAACTTGGACACGGCAAAGGAGATGTGGGAAGCCATCCTTGAATATCTTGAAGGTGATGGCGAGACAAAGAACAACAAATTATATACTGCATCGAAGTTTGACTCCTTCAAAAGGATCCCAAAGAGTCTCTGCGAAGTGCCTATGACGATTCTATGAGGTAGTCAACTCTTGCTATTCCTTAGGAAAGAAGTATGAAAAGAAAGAAATAAACATGAGATTTCTAAATGCACTAGGCGTCTATGGCATGTTAAAATCACGCCATGAAAGAGTCAAAAGATTTAAACAAATTGACTCTTAGAAACCTTTATGCTAGTCTTTCGGTTTATGAGCTTGAGATCCAACAAGCTCAAGAAATGGAAAAGAGTTTTAAAAACTTGTCCTTACCGGCCATGTCTCTGAACCTTCTGTTCAAAACACGATGAAACACCTTCTACATCCGGTGAAGATGATGATATTCTTTGACGAAGCCTTTGCTATGTTTGTAAAGAAATATCAACGTTTCAAAAGGTTTAATAAACCATCATCACATAGGCGGTCTTCTCCAAAGCGCCGTTCCTTATAAAACAAGCTGCTCAACCAAAAATTACGCTCCTTATAAATCGGCGGACCATCAAAAGGATAATGAGCTAGTTTGTTTTAGCGTAGAAACCAGGCCATTTTGCCTCTAAATGTCCAAAGCCAAAATATGAATTTTATAAGAAACGTCCGAAACTAAATTTCAAAAACAAAAGGGATGGTGGTGAAGACATTGATGAAAGCAATCTGCCTACATGGTGTGACGACAACGATGAGGATGACTCTTGTGACTTTCTTTGAAGAAGCCAACATATGCCTTATGGCCAGGAGTCACCACATGATTCGGTGAGTCACTACCATTTCAACAAGATGACGGTGATGATGATGATGAGCTCAATGAACCATCAAAGGGAGAGCTCATCAAAGCTAACAAAGACATCTTTGGAAGAGTTTTCAAAATTCAAAGCGCCTATGTGAAATTAGCCAAGAAGCATGAACTAGTTGTCTCGAGAAATCAACCTTGATGTCTAAGATCAAAGATCTTGATAGACAACAATTTGAAAGTATCAAATTGCAAAAGAGAACAAAGCTTTGACCGAAAAAGTGGATTTCTACTTGAACACATCAAGAAGATAAATTACGAGAAAGATGACCTTCAAAAGGTTGTCAATACTTGGAATAACTCTAAAGGAAACTTTGATGCCATTCTCTCAAACCGAGAAAACTTTAGATGACAAAGCGGCATTGGTTTCCAAAGTGAGTTCAAAGTAGGTAGTTCTTCTAGTTCTCAAAAGGATGAGACATCGAAGTGATTCTTTGAAGAATTGGTGTAGAAGTTTCTTATGACCAGCGGTCTCCCAAAAGCAAGGACTTGGCTTTAACAAAGTTCCTTTTGTTTATCCCAAGACACAAAAGACAAGTCCAAAAGAAAGCAATGCGCACCAATGACTCTGCTAATAGTGAGTTTGAGCAACTAAAACTGCCATTAGTCACCCTAAGAAAACAGGGATGACTAATAGCAAGTCTAGGAATTCTCGGCTCAAACCTATTAAATTTGTCAAAGGCAAGGCTGCGATCCCAACACTTGCCTATAAAAGGGTAAAAGAAGTGAATTAGATAAAAAGCTTAAAGGACATGTGCTGTAAATACAAAATCTTTTGATAAGAGGTCTACCTATGGTAAACCTAACATCAACAAGAAAAGGCATTATCGGCCTAAGTCCTATAGGCCAATTATCGCGAAAGATCATTCAAAGGCTGGCGATATTAAGAAGCCTCAAAAGAAATCATTACTCATGTTGAAGGATTTCACAAATGCTCTTTCTGCAAATGCCATGGTCATGAGATTCATGAATGCCTTCGAGATTCACACCTAAATCTAGAGGATTTACTCCTCGAAAGGTTAAACAAGTGTGGATCCCAAAGGTTGCTAACCTTGAGGACCCAAAAATAAAGGGGACCATATTCTTAAATGTCTATATTTCGGGAATGCTTTATGGTGTCAATGAAGAAGAAAAGATCTATGGTATCTAGGCAGTGGATGCTCAAAGCATATGGTGGTGATCCAAATCTTCTCTCAAGCATTGTTGAAGCAAAGGGTCCCTCGGTCATATTTGGAGACAACTCAAAGGGAAGACCATTGGTTATGGAAGTATAATCAGAGGCAATCTCTCCATCAACAAAGTCTCTCTAGTTGAAGGTTTAAAGCACAATCTGCTAGCATATCACAATTACGTGATAAAGGTCTAACATGTCGGTTTTCCTCAAGTCAATGTCTCATAAAGGACAATGAGACATGTTCAACTATCTGACGGGGTTCGAGAAAGGGAATGTCTATCTTTGTTGACCTAAATCTTTGTTGGAAGAAAATCAAATCTATGCTTGGTTGCTAGGTCATCAGCGACATTGGTTGTGGCATAAAAGGCTTAGTCATCTCAATTTCAAATACGGAGAAGCTATCAAAAGACAATCTAGTTGTTGGTTTGCCTAAAATATCATTTGAATCACACGGTCTGCTGAGCATGTCAAGCTGGGCAAACTACATAAATCTTCCTTCAAAAGCAAGCCTTGCCATCAACAACGGACCTCTACGGCTCTTGCACATGGATCTGTTTGGACTGTAACTACTACAAGTCTTGGTGGCGACAAGTATACTCTTGTGGTAGTTGATGATTACTCAAGATTTACTTGGGTAGAAATGATGTCCTCCAAAGATGAAGCATATGACATCATTCTTGAACTCTTGAAGACTACGACTCGGAAGGCTGGATGATATCTCGATGTCGGATCGGACAATGGAGCGAGTTCAAGAACAATGGTGTGGCCAAATATTGTGATGACCATGGAATTGGTCACAATTTCTCTGGTTGGCACACCTCAACAAAATGGAGTTCTTTGAAAGGAAGAACAGAACTCTCATTGAAGCGGGAAAGACAATGATTCTTTGAAGCCAAGCGCTATGTATTTCGGGCGGAAGGCTGTGAACACTGCTTCACACAAAACAGGTCCATCATAAATAAATTTCATAACAAAACTCCATATGAAATATGGAGAGGCGAAACTCCCAACATTGGATTCTTTAAAATATTTGGTTGTAAATGCTATGTTCTTTACAATGGTAGAGAACATAGAGGTAAGTTTGAATCCAAAAGTGATGAAGGAATTTTTCGGGATATGCCAAGTTTTCAAAAGCATACGAGTTTACAATAAAACTTCACTTAAAGTTGTTGAATCGTACATGTTTCTTTTGATGAATTTGATTTCATTGGGCCACATTTGGCTCCTAAGGTTACTAATGATTCGATGAATATGAGGCAGTGCCGGCCAAGTCCCAGATCTGCGATCCTCCTTCTTCACAAGATCTTCCAAGAGTCAACTGTTAGAATCCTCAAACGAACCAACAAATGAACACCACGAATCCCCTTTGCCTTCCACACGGAAGTCATACAACCTACCTTGGAATTAACCTACCCTTTAGAAAACCAAGCTTCGAGTTACTTCTACTTCTCAAGAATCCAACTCTGCCGATGCAATAGGACAAGTTCAACTGCGAAGTTAGGGAAGTAAAAGATCATCCTATCACTCAAATCATTGGAGATCTTAATCTTTGGTGTTCAAACTAGACAAGCTTCAAGGAATGAATGCATGTATTCTACTGCATTTGTATCTAACATTGAACCCAAAAGATTGATGAAGCTCGGAAGATCCAAGTGGGTGGAAGCTATGCAAGAAGAGCTAAACCAATTTGGCGGATGCCAAGTTTGGTCACTAGTCCCTAGGCCTAAAGGACAAGCGATTATTGGCACAAAGTGGGTTTCGAAACAAAATGGATGAAAACGGCAATATTACAAGAAACAAGGCAAGGCGGTAGCCCAAGGATACGGACGGGAGGAGGGTATTGACTATGATGAGACATTTGCTCTGTTGCAAGATTAGAGGCTATCAGATTATTCTTGGCCTATGCCTCTTACAAAGACTTCAAAGTTTATCAAATGGATGTAAAGAGTGCATTTCGAATGGAGAACTTCAAGAAGAAGTCTATGTTGAGCAACCACCTGGTTCATAGTGTTCAAGGAGAGAAGATGTCTACAAGCGAGGAAAGCCCTTTATGGACTTAAACAAGCTCCAAGAGCCTGTATGAGACCCTTTCAAAGTTCTTGATATCTCAAGGCTTTGTAAGAGGTCAAATTGACACTACTCTTTTCATTATGAAGCATAAAGGTCATTCCTTACTTGTTCAAATATATGTTGATGATATTATCTTTGGTTCTACTAATGAAAATCTTTGCAAAAGGTTTGAAAAGCTTATGCGAGTAAATTTGAGATGAGCATGATGGGAGAGCTCAATTTTTTCCTTGGTCTTCAAATTCAACAAAGTTCAAATGGTATCTTCATCAATCAAGCCAAATATGCAAAGGATGTTATCAAGAAATTTGGTCTTGAGAATGCAAACGACTTCGGCACTCCTATGGCTACTAAGCGCCATCTTGACAAAGATGAGAAGGGCAAGAAAGTGGACATGACTCTCTGAGAGGCATGATTGGTTCACTTTTATACTTAGCGCTAGTAGGCGATATCATGTTTCTTTGTTTGTGTTTGTGCTAGGTTTCAAGCTGATCCAAAGGAGTCTCACCTACAAGCGGTCAAAAGAATCATCGGATATCGATAGATACTCCCAATTTGGGAATCGGTATCCTAGAGATTCATCTTTTAATCTTATAGGCTATTCGATGCTGATTTTGCTGCATGTAAAGTTGACAGGAAAAGCACAAGTGGGACATGTCAATTCTTAGGAAATAGACTTGTCTCATGGGCCGCAAGAAGCAAACCTCTGTTTCAACTTCAACAACGAAGCGAATACATAGGCTGGCGGTAGGCTGCTCCACAATTGCTGTGGATCAAACAGAACTAGTTGACTATGAGATCAAAGCGATGATTGTCCTATAATGTGTGACAACACATCGGCAATTTCGATCTCTCAAAATCTGTCATGCACTCCAAAACAAAGCACATTGATGTGAGATATCACTTTCTTAAAGATCATGTTGAAAAAGGTAACATCGGCATGCAATATGTGCCTACGAGAGAATCGGGTAGCGAGACATCTTCACAAAACCACTTGATTCAACCAGGTTTGCTTATTTAAGAGGAGAGCTTGGTATGCTTGACCTCAATCCTTAACCTTTCTTGCAAATTCCTTAAGTCATTTTATAAACTAGGCAGATCTATATTCATATCGGCGTCCTACATAAAATAGGCAGACTTTGATAAAATAGGAGACCTTGATGAAATAAGCGAGACTTAAGCGCGCCATACGTACAGTGACTCATCGGGTAATAAATGCGGACTTCAAATTTTATCAAATGTCATTTATTGGCTGTCGAGGTATAAAAGGACAAATGCACGGTGACTCTTCACTTGCTCTATAACCGCCATTTTCAAACTTTCAAAAACCTCTCTACCTTCAATCTACAATCGATTCAAATCTTCTTAAACCTACAAAGTTCTCAAGTTTTCAAGCTTAAAATCATCAATGGTAAGGATTTCTACACCTTCTTGAGTCATTTAAATCCAATTTTAGGATCTTGTTTTGACCTAATTTAAGTTTTTAAACTGTCCGCCATTGATGAACTGTGCTATCTTGCGATTGTTGCTTGAATCATGCTTTTGGGTGTAAAATGTGTTGTAGAGATTCTGTGGTACTATGTTTTCAATTTATATCGGTTTGTTTGCTTGAATCGACAAACTCGGTTGATATTTGAAAACCCGATGATGAACTGTTCTTATATTATGCTTTAAATTGTCTATATTTTGGGTTTTGATCGAATAGTACTGTTTATGTTATTATCTGCCGATTGCATGATTATCTGCTTTCTTGCATATCTGCGATTCTATATATCTTGTTCTCACATCTGCCGATCATGTAGGGAAAATCTAAATCCTCAAAGTGCTGCCACCACTTCATCCTCCGCCTCTGCTAAGCCAACCAGCTGCATTGGGCTGAGCTCCCATCAGGACCCTTCCCGGTCAAGTTATCACCCGGGATGACAATCGACAGAGACTCCATCATTAGCACATCTGCGGTGATGCCCTTCTAAGATTTGGTGAGTGTGGCCTTCTTCCCTTGTTCAACTCAACGACACCCACTACTGCAATCATCTAGGCGAGGAGTTTTATACAAGGATGATTCGCCTCCTCCTCCATTAGTGCCTCGAGCCGATCAACTTAAGCTATATCAAGGGCTACATCGAGGCCACTACATCAAGTTGACCTACAAGGATGTTGGAGAAATCCTTGGTTGCTGTTGAAGGCAAATTGGACTTGACCGATGCCGAATCGGCACTTGCTTGGGAAATGATGAGGGATCGCCCAACCGAGAGGTTCTCCGAGATGTCCAGGAACCTCTTCCCGAGAAAACCCTTATCATATCGGCCATCCGCTCGACAAGAGCATCTTATTCAAAAATGGCTCGAGGGACATCTTCACCTCGGCGGTGATGTGGACCAAAGCGTGGTCCTTCGCAACTCAAGCGGGCCAAGATCATCTTCTCAATGCTATGTCCCGAGCGTTCTGAAGTCCAAGCTCACCCTTCCATGAAGAGGCCCTTTGTAAGGGTTATTAATGTCATCCTCCGACGTTATGAGGAGATTGATGAGCTGGTCGCTGCGACGACCTCATCAAGGTGTCCAACACCTACGTCTTCACGGTCAACAACATCACCCGCTATCGGGATGATATGGCCAAAGGACAACCAACGCGGCCCTGCTGCTGCCGCTTCTTATCTTGCTGCTGCTGCTGCACCTGCCGCTTCTTCGCTCGGTGGCCCTCTACCCAAGCCGACAAGGGTAAGAGGAAAGTCACCTACTGCCGGGTTACCGGTGAGGAGGAGGAGCCTACACCCATTGGGGTGAGCTACTGAGCATTTTGACCTCGGTAGCTGGACCATGATCCATATGAGCTCGAGCCTCCATCCAAAAGCCTAAACACTCTCCCTCTCTCACAAAACTCGCAATCCAGAAACTGCCGCTGGTGTTGAGAAGGACACATCATCCTTCCAACCACTGACCTCTCCAAACCCTCTAAACCTACCTCCCAATCCTCCAACCCAAAACCAAACAAACCCTCCTATCCACGGACGAATCATTTGGCCTTCCTAAGGTCTCATCCACACCCAGTATGCGCATTTGTCTCCACCTTGTTTCTCCATTGTTCCTCCACCAGCAGTTCCCACCAAATCATCTCCACCACCTTCGCCTCTTCCACTCCTACTAAGTCCAAACATGGCAAACGTTATAAGAAGAGTGCCAAGAAGGTGCACTTCTCAGGCTGCGATCCTACCACTTCTCCTCCACCTTCACCACCTATGCCTACTACCACTACCACCTCACCGCTTCCTCACCTCCTCCATCTGCTCCCATCCACACAACCACCACACAAGAGCCATATATCTCACCTGCCACCTCTTCTCAACCACCATCCTCCAAACGCCCTATCTCTCCCTCTTCGACCTGCCTACTCCCAAACGCCTCAAAACCAATCCCTATAACCACCTACACCCGAGGTGCGAGGCTGCTGTCCTTCGGAGACGGCGGCCTAAACCCAACCATGCCGACACCGACCCTTTCTTAGCCACCCTTGACTACCCCAAGAGAATTCCCTGTCGGCCTATGTCGGGTGAAATCATCTTTCAATGGGGTGCCTACTATGACCCTCTTCCTCTGCCCGGTCACAACTCTTTTTCTCCCACAACTCGGCGGTTCAAGATCTTATGATCTTCAACCAATGGGTTGCAATCCATAAGGACCTAGGCCTTCCCTTTCCAACCAAATCGGACATCTCCCCTTCCTCTCTGCCTAAACCCCGGTCTTCTCCATTATCGCCATCCTTCCATCCTTCTTCACCCCGTGGTCTACACTTCATTGATGTAGTCACCACTTACCTTGGCTTCAACCCTCTCATCCCTATTCTCTTCCCTTCTCCTAGCCTTTCCCCTTTCTTTTCTCCTCCCCCTTCTTCATTCACCCCTTTCCTATGTCATCTACATAGAAAAGCTCTTCCCTGTTCCTCGCGTTTTCCTAGCCTTCCTTCACCTTCTACCTATGTTCCCATTTCCTCCACCACCATTCTACATCTTCCTCCACCCACTCCCTCTCCCCCCATCCTTCACCATCCCACCCAAGCCCCAGCCATCCTTCCCCTCGGCCAGTCCATCCTCTCCTCCGGAGTCATCGACTCGTCGATACCTATCTCGAGGCCGTACATAAATTTTTGAAAGATTTTGAGGTCATCTCTGTTGACGACCAAGGCCCCGCACCAACTCTCTGCGAGATCGGTCTCACATCACCCATGTGCAGGCTGACTGCATGACCCAAGTGATGGAGATTTCAAAGGGTGCAAAGGCCGCTTTTGATGCCTGCCTACGATCCATCTCAGCCAGCCAAACTGCTCTCGCTAGCCAAATCTCAGCCTCTTCCTCCAAGACCTCTGCCATCTTCGAAACCAACTGGGACAACCTCGCCACTAAGATGATGCAAGTCGTCGACATGATTGAAGCTGGTTACAAGCTTGTGCTTCACTCCCAACGCCAGGCCAATCGCTCTGTCCACTCCTCCGTGCGAGCGACGCGTAATCTCACAACCAAGCACTTGGCTTTCTATCGCAAGGAGCGTAAAAATACTGAGAATCGCCTCGGCTTCATTGATACCTCTCTTGCGTCCATGAAGGAGGAGATAGCTAGACTCAACAATGATCAGCAGACTAAGCTCATTGAGCATAATGCTCTGCTCAAGCAGAAGAACAAAGAGCTCTCCTCTGAATTGGCCGATACTAAAGAAGAGCTAGCAGCAGCAAAAGAAGAGATTGCAAGACTTAAGGTCTTTGTTGACTCTAAATGGGCATCAAGAAGCTATGGGCAATCTTCATCGGCAAAGGCAAAGGTCGTGCATCATCTAGGTCATCCTCCGAACCGTAGATAATATTTTGTATAATCTTTTGCTAAACTTTGTAATTAAACAACTTGTTTAATTAACAATGTCTATGTTTTAAAACTTTCATGTTTATTATGAACTGCTTATTATGTGATTGCATGAAATTTAAACCACTGGTTTAAAGACATGTCCTATATTGCCTATTCTGCCTATCTGCATGTCTTTAAATTCAGCTTCATTACAAGTGTCGATGCTTAACTTCGTTTGTAAACACTTTGTAATTCTTGAATACAATGACCTTTATGTAAGTTCATCTAGGGCATGCTTATTTAATATATCAATCTTACAAGCATGTTATTACTAGACTTGAACATGGTCAGCTGATATTGTATTCGTAGGGTCATGGACTCAAGCAAATAGGAGGAGATTGTTGTATTTTAGCCTAGATTTGCTTGAATCCATAACCTAAGTCTAAGTCAAGATGACTAATGGGCTGCGTGTACATTAGTGTGGCAACTTGTACTTAGGCATAGCTTGAATAGCTTAGGGTTGCTTATTGTATATTGCCTTGAAGAAGATAGCCTGAGGATATCGGCCATCCTTTATACATCTGCCGAAGTATGCTTAAGCAGAGTTCTTCAAGATATCGGACAAGTTCATCCAAGCCAAGCCTCATCAGCTAAGTTGAAGACCCCAAAGATCGTCCGATATAGAACTGCCGAAGACATGTCCTGATTTGAGACTTTCATGCAACGTTAACCTGCAAATCACATTCAATGAAGGTTTCCATTCTTGGCATACACTCGAAAAGGACATTCCTCCCGCAAGCTGAGGCCTATTTTTAGCAAAGTGTCGGGAGACAGGCAAGCTACGAGCCGGCCTATCGGAGTCAACAACCGATTAGAGCATTAATTGCTCTTAAATTCAAATTAGAAGACCACCAACGGCTCCAAGCTTCCTCCTGCATATAAAAGGAGAATCCATTGCTGCATTCAATATACTTCAACAACTACAACTCTGAATCTTCTTCATCTTCTTCAAGTGCATTAAAAGCTTAAACGTCCTATCTGTACATCCTTCTTTGAAGAGCTTCACTCTAAGACGATCAGTCCACTAAAGCTCTTCATTGATTGCAACACCTAGCTTTTTATAGCTCACTAGAATTGTATCTTATTGATATCAATTCTCCCACACAAACACTTGGTCAACAAAATTTTTGTACACAATCCATTAGAGATTTAGTTTGTAAAATATCTAGTGGAAAAACTTAGTACACGATTTTCAAATCCAAAGTTGACCACTTTGGTTGTGGACGTAGCACTTATTTATAAGTGTGAACCATATTAAATATTCTGTCACTTTTTGTGTGATTGTGATTTGATTGTGTTGCTTTAAATTTCCAGATTTCCAATCTGTTAAGAACTGCTGATCTTGTCCTGCCAAGATCAGCCATTCTCAACTTGTCCTGTGCTTCACAAGACTACCGCCTGCAAAATTTTTAAATCCCTAGTGAAGTAAGATTTTTGAATCAATTTCAAAAATTGGACATAGGCTATTCAACCCCCCCTTCTAGCCTATATAGAGCAACCTTGGACCTAACAACCAGCCAGCAATTTATCCAAAATTTATTAAAAGGTATCGGCCCAAATTTTTTTAAGCTTATGTTCATGTTTAATATCAGCCAATTTTCAGTATTTACTTAAGTATAAGTTTCTGTTAAGTTTAGTTTTTTCTTATGTGTTTGCCCAGTCCATTAGGATTGTTTAACGTATGTTGTTTTTTGTTGCATTTCATGCTAGTGATTCAAAGTCCGGTCCAGCTCAAAAACACAAATACAAGCCCAATTGAAGTGCAAAATGGAGTCTCACAGTGATGAGCTCTAGCCCAATGAAAAAATCAAGCAAAATTTTGGCCACTTCAAGTCCAAGTAGGGCGCCCGGGGGGGGGGGAAACTTTCTCAGTTAGTCACGAAGATTCCATTGTAAAGATAATTTTATAGAAAATTGTTGGTCAGTACACTTTGAAAAGTTTTTATTCTCTCCAATCCACCCTTTATTTTTTAAACAGGAAAAAGGTATTTTGAGAATTTTCTTCCTAAAATGCCCCCGTCTCTTTGATAATGAAGATTGACTTTCACAGCCCAGCTCCCACGCTTGAAAGCTTCATAGCATTTAAATCTGAGAAATATAAAAACCTTTGAATGAGATGCCCAATTCGGGAGAGAAATTTGGAAAGAAATCTTTGAATGAAATGGTAACAAAGGTTGTTTGCAAGTGAAAGCTAGAAAAACCAACTCAATGAAGAAAGGTTAGGCGAACATGACAGATATGGAGAAATATTTTCAATTCCATTAATAGCACTTGTTAGACAATTCAAATACTGGGCAATGCAACGGGGATCGACCTTCTCGGTCAGGTAGCAGGGGTCGAGGGGACAGTGTCCCTCATGGGGGTTCAGTGGCAACGCCCCCGAAAGGTAAACGAAAATCAAGTCCCATTCAGCGGTTGAAATTCAAACGGAGCATCGCAATGCACAAAGTAGAGCATCGAGATGCACAAAGTGGAGCATCGCGATGAACAAAGTGAAGCATCGCCTTTTGTCTCTGTGAATAAACTCAAATGGATGGTTTGAGCAACAGCTCGCCTTAGCGAGCAACGGAAAGCTCGCCCTCGCGAGCAACGACAATTCAATTTTTTTCAGTTGACCCCCCTGCTCGCTAAGGCGTGCACCGATTAGTTCCCTAAGGCGCGCTGCGATGATCGCGATGCACCAATTGTTGCATCGCGATGCCCCAATTTACAAAAGTGGTGTATCGCGATGTCTTGGTTGCTCATCGTGATGCCTTGGTTGCTCATCGTGATGCCTTGGTTTCTCATCGCGATGCCTTGGTTGCTCATCACGATGATTAACCCACGCGATGCGTTGGATTAATTATCGCGATGCCTTGAGTTACTGATGCCTTTTTCTGATTTTTTAAAAAGATGAGTGGACTGGAACGATTACAAATATTTAAAAATGGACCGGCCTGTAATTCACCCATAAATTTAATTCATCCATCTATAGTCAAATACATTCAAGATAAAGTTGGATAATTGCATCCGATATATATTGGCCAAATATATTGATGATATTTCGATAAACTTATGATCATGATAATTAATAGCACTTATATTATACTTGTATTGCTTATCGCTTACCTTATTAGTGACCTCATTTGTACTCCACCCCCTTAAGCCTATAAATAGGTAACTTGCAAGTCTTGAAAGACAACTTGCCTATAATTGAAATATTCGTGGGTTTTTTACACTCTTAGTTCTACGTGAGCTATTAGAACTTATCAAGTTTCTTTAACTAGTGGCATTCAAATCTGATCAAACAATGTAGTGAAATGCTTGTGGAGATTTTCATACTAAGGCTCCGTTTGTTTTAAGGAAAATAACTTCCGGAAAATGATTTCTGGAAAATGGTTTCCGGAAAATGAAAATATTCTATTTTCAGGCGTTTGGTAAATCTTTTGAAAATATGTCGGAAAACATTTTCCGGTGTTTGGCAAACTCATGAAATTTTTACGGAAAACATATGTGCAAAGGTGATATTAGGAGAAAATTAGAATGAACAAGTTTTGGAAAATGACTTACGGAAAATGAATCCGTAAGTCATTTTCCGGAAAAGAAAGCTTCATTTTCCGTTGACTTGGAAAACATCTTACATTGACTACATTTTCCAAATATTACCAAACACCGAAAAATAAGGAAAACGTTTTCCAGAAATCATTTTTCGTGAGCCTAAAGTTTTCACTTTCTTGAGTAACGAGTCGAGGTTCTTTACCGACTCGAGCCAGCAATTATTAGACGGTTCAAGCTCAACACGTGATCAAGTCCTACCAAGTAAGATCACATCGAGTACGTAGAAGATATTGTCATTCCCTTCCTTTTATTCACGTGCACCACCAGCAATACAAACAGAATATACCTCATCATATACAAATTTAATGAGCAAATTATATGATAGGGGAATTCCCACTTGACATTAACCTAGTATACGTTAATAAAGAAATCACTCGTTGCAAATAACGACCATTCAAGACTTACCATCAATGTTAAAGACAATCTTCAAACTTTAGTTACTGATGATGGAATTGATCGTAGGTTGAAAGGCTTTAAACACAAGGTTGTACGTCCTTTCAGTTGGGTGTATTGAATCCCAAAATACATATTTAGATGCATCCGGGCAAACAAATGTTTTAGGGTTGCATAAAAATGATGTTTCAAGTAAGCCTGTGCCGCAACAGCCGACATTTGTCTCCTCGAAACCTAGAACATTGAGAGACATGGGAGAAAACATCAGTACTATAATTATTAGCCGGGGTTGCTCTATATATTTGCCACGGACAAAGGTTACAATGTTATTATAAATTGTTTCCCACAAGTTTTTCACTAAGTTATGACTTACTTCTATAGGTATATATTTAGAATGATTATGTACACGTTTAAATACATGTAAACTTTTAAATCATGATATAGGAAAAAGAGGCCGGTCACATAACTATTTCATTAGTTTTACTTATGAGGTCTCAGTTACTGATCGAACATGTTAAATTTGTTCGAGCAACTTGTTATGGGTTATATATCTAAGTGGTTATCGGCAAAAAAGAGCGTTTATAGTTTTAAAGATTATGGACTTACCATACTTACGACCTACTACGATCTCCGTTAAAGGTCCATAGGTATCAACGTAGGCAATTCGAGCTCCAAGTCGTGCTAACTCAAACTGTTTGGCGCTTAATTCCTTTTGAAGCATTTGGTTGTAGGTTGCGCCAACAGACGAGAAAAATTCGAGACAATCACGATTAAGTATTGGGTTAATGGAAAATAGAGTGATGACAATCGGCAGGCAACCCATCGGTGGAAGGCCAGGGACTAAAATTCTTCGAGCTCCTTGATTCCATAAGTTCTGCAAATGTTGAGACGAATTATATAAAGAGAGATTAATTACAAAAGAGCACGAGTATTATAGCATTAATGGCCTAACTGAAATCAATTAGAATACCCCGATGTTCAATAATCAATGTATCATAAAACTACGATTATACTTTCTTTTTTCTTGTTATTTTTCTACTTTTCTGTGGGAATTTGTTTGGATTTAGTCATTTAGAACACTAGTTATTGAGCCCGTGCTCCGCACAAATTTAATTTGATTTTGAGATTAATTAATACATTTTAAAAATATTTTTGAAATAATTATTATTATTCAATATCGGCATTTGTTGAGATAATGTCTGACAAAAGTTAAGTTTTGTCAATATATACAAATTAGTAGTTGTTTATTATAATATTTTCAAAAATAAGTATTTTTTAATGGTGATCAATATATGTATTTTCGTTTCTAATTATTTTTTTTATTTTTTAAGTATCCTTTAATGATATCAAATTGTTTGGTTTCCTTTTTTTTTTGTTCCATCTTGCACTTAATAAAAATATTTTAGACATATATTTGAATTTTTTTAATAAAATTAAAAATAAAATAATTACTTTGGGACATATTGAAGAAAAATAACGTTTTTGTTGAGCAAATGAGAATTGTTTAAGGATTGAATATAATTATATTTTTTAAATAATTTTTGATACAATGTCAGTGTGAAAAAATAAACTTACACAAATATAAAATTAAAAAAAACCACCAATTTTGAATGAAATGATTTAAAAAAAAAATTTATATCTCACATATTATAAACATTATTTTTGAACGTCTTAAATAAGAATATGAGACCCATTATTTGACACGGAGAGAGTAACCTTAATAAAAATAAAATTAGTTGGTTTAAATTATAAAATGACTTATATAATAGTATATATTTCTTAAAATTATTACATATAATATAATTGGTTGAGTTGGTTTAAGGTGTATATTTATAATTAATAAAAGAGTGTGAGTTCAAATATCATTGATAAAAATATTTTATTTTCTTTTAAGAGAATGTATTACCTAATAGTATTAGCAATATCTATTGTTAAACATATAAGCTTACTTGAGTCTTGAGAATTGAGAGAAATATATATATATATATATATATATATATATATATATATATATATATATATATGGATTTGTTCATTCAATCAATGAGAACCTGGGTTAATTACGCCCACGGTTAATGTTGTCTACGAGGTGGTTCTCCTTATAACATCAAAAGACCGTAAAATAATTTGGGAAAAAATCAGCGCTACAGTTTGATGAATTTTTAACTATCTTAGTACTTTATATATTTTTTAAATCGATAAATGATATTTTTGTACATTACGATTTTAAATTGATGTATCATGATTATCTTTTTTATGTATTACGATGCACAAAAGTGTTTTTTACTGATTTAAAAAAAATATAAATTACTAAAGAAGTTAAAAATTTATACATACACCGACCCGCAATTTTATCTACAATTTTTTTAGCCAAAATCTGGGCCCATGCAAAATGAGGTACTGGACAAAGTAAGACACCTAGAGCGTATCATATCTTCGATCGGTCTTTGGGTCGGATAGTCTTTACTCTGTTTTTGGTGTTTTATTCAGTTGTTGGGCTACTCCATACCGAAAGCTTTGTTTTGGTTGTACGTGTAATGTGTGCTTTTTTGGCTGTAATGGGCCCCGGGTTGGGGAGGGGGCGGGGGTGTACACTCACTCTGGTATATGTCGTTTAATTTTAATAAGAAAAATGATTTAATCGTTTGGAATTAAAAACTTTTTAAAAAAGGATAAAGTCTTGAAACAATTATCGTATCAAACCTCCAAAACATTCCTATGCATTTAACTTAACTCACTTTTCGTAATGAGTTTAATGACGAATTCTACACACTAGACCTATGCATTTAAGAGATTAACTCTCAGATGTTTACCATAAGAATTGAATTCGAGTAAATAGCCGCCTAGGAACCCCTTAGCTACCATTAGAACAATTAACTCAAATTAAATGTTGGTGAAAAATTAATTAAAGATAGTAAATTGAATTAATCAAACCTGCAAAAACTGCATCTCTTGCTTCAAGACGAACTCCATGTAAGCCGGGAGAGTGTACTTGTTCCTTTGAATGGGTAAGGTAAAATAATTGACAACAAAGTCATTTGTAGCGGCACACACAATATACAAGGCATCTCTTACAAGTTTTTTGGTTCTTTTTTCCCCGATTACCGTCGCTATCCTTGTTTGATACTGCTTGAAGTATTCCAACTGCTCTGACAGTGAGATCACGTTCTGAAAATTTATGCAAAACAAGCCATGATTGTTAACAAACAAATTAACTTCTTCCATATCTGCTTTTACTAAGAAATTGATAACTTTGAATTTCGCCATAACTCTAAACAAGTTCGACGTCATCTTGCAAAATAATTCAATAGTCTTGGAGTATCACACAGAATGCCTATGTAGTACATCACAACAAATAGCAGCATGCAATACTGTCAAAATGGACCCAAAGCAGACCTCACTTTTCAAGCCATTTCGGCACTATTGTGTGATACTATTCGTCGTGATGCACTATGTAAGTCTGCCACGTGTTTGAGACCATTTAATATTTTCTCACTCCTACGGTACTTAATTAATACAGTAAATTTATTAGGAAAATTGACTTTTGTAAAAGTATTGTTAATAAGTGCCTCTTATAATACTAGTTTTAGGTTTCTATATTGTGAACTATGTTACATGGTGAATCATTATCAATGAATTGGAGATTGTTTCCAATGTATTGAAAATGATTTTCTATGCAATTATTTCTATTAGTGAAGGCTTAACAAGTGACATTAAATGATTAAACCCTTTCTGTAATGGTCGGTATTATCATATTTAAACGGACGAATGTTGCTAACAAGTTGCCCTGTTGCATTAGTTAAAAATCTTGATTTGTAAATATTTTGCTCTGAAAACATGTGTCAAGACATCGACTTATGTTTTCCAAAGCATTTGTAATAGTTTTTAATTAACACTATACAATTGTAATTAAGAAATCTTAAATAGTGTCACGGCATTGTTAGCCAACTCCTAAACAGAAAATCTCAAGGTATATCTGCATGAGAGAGAGAGAGAGAGAGAGAGGGATATATATATATATATATATATATATATATAGAGAGAGAGAGAGAGAGAGACCCCTATTTTTGGGGTTAGAGGGTCAAACCCGGATCCTGCAGAAGCAAAGCTAACTCCAGTCATCAGCTCCTCAATGCTAAGCGTTGGGTCCAAGTAAGGAGGAACAAATTCTTTGACACCAACATATCTAGCTGCACATGCAACACAACCCATTGCAAAAATTAAGAATCATATCACATCTCATAATCAAAAAGAAAGAAAATAAAGAATCAAAGATCAATTGTAATCAAAACCTCACCGATAAAATCGCTGGTAAGCAAGCCATTCGAAAACCTTCCTGTGGGAATTTGGTTGGCGAAATCTCTCCCATAAGGTTTAAAATTTCCGCGGAAAGTGGTCTTTATGTAATTGTTGTTTCCTGGATCAGATGTTGAGTCTCCAAACACAAAAATCGCCGACACGGAATTGTTGAGGGCCTTATGCTTGGCTACTTGCCTATAAGCATTAGCATTTGATAAGAACAAGACGAACACCAACAACAACAATTCATAGAGAGACAAAACTATAACGAAATTAGGTTTAAGCTTTTGAGAAGATGTCATGTTATAGTGTTGTAACTCTCATCAATTGAAACAGATAACAAGTTGCTAATGTTTATGTAGGATGCTGCATATGCCAAAGATTGTGGTTGGTATTGACTTGTTTAATTTGTTAGTAATTTGTTTTTATCATATTCCCTACGTTCCTAAAATATTGTCGAATGTGATTTTTTTGAGCTAAACTAAGTATTAACAAATGAAAATTTGACGTATTTTATTAATATTTATTTAAAATTATAAAACATGCATTATATAGTATTTTTCTATTCAATTTGACTAAAAAAAAGACAATAAAAAAATAATTTAAGAACGGAGGGGTATTAATTAAGTTTGATATGGTTGAGGAAATTACCAAACTAAATTTCTTGGTGAATTGTTTCTAATTATGGTCTCAACTACCTTATTACCTCTGCTTTGGTTAATCAACTTATTCTTTGTAGGTGGTGACAAGAGAATCATTCTGGAGAAATCTATATATATATATATATATATATATATATATATATATAAAGTTGGTAAGGATGCTTCTAAGTGTGTCACCTCATCCAACTTTTAGTTTTTTTGATTCTCAAGCCTCCAAGTAAGCATGACCTTTGGTTAATCAACTTATTCTTTGTAGGTGGTGACAAGAGAATCATTCTGGAGAAATCTATATATATATATATATATATATATATATATATATATATTTAAGGATGCTTCTAAGTGTGCCACCTCATCTAACTTTTAGTTTTTTTGATTCTCAAGCCTCCAAGTAAGCATGACCTTTGGAGTAAAATGACTTTTCATTTCTAAGTCATTAGCTAATAACAATACCTAATAATAATAGGTTTTACAATATGTATTACTATTAGGTAATACTAATAGGAGAAGGACTTTAGGAAATAAAATAATGTTGTCATTGAGATTTGAACCAATACCCTTTTAAATATGATTATACACCTTAAACCAACTCAACCAATTATATTATATGTAAAGATTTTTAAAATATATTATATTATTCTATAAATTATTTTATAATATAAACCAACTAGATTTTATTTTTATATATGATACTCTCTCCATGTCAAATTGAGTCTCATATTTTTATTTAAAACGTCCTAAAATAATATATATAATATGTGATCCATATTAACAAAACTTTAAATTATTTATTCAAAATTGATGCTTATGTTTTATTGATATTTGTGTAAATTTCTTTTTCAAACTAATAGTGTATAAAAAATATGTAAATACATATAGTATCCAATTAAACATTTTTTAATCATTGAATGATCTCCAAAAATTATTTCAATAATATAATTATATTCAATTCTTAAACAATTCTCATTTGTTCAGAAAAATGTTATATTTCTTCAATATGTCCCAAAATAAATATTTTATTTTTTAATTTTGTAAATTTTTTCAAATATTTGTCTAAAATATCTTTACTAAGTGCAAGATGAAAAAAAGAGATAAAAAAACCCAATAATATGATATCATTAAGGGTACTAAAAAATTTAAAAAATGTATAGAAACAAAAATATATGTATTGATCACCAATAAAAAATACTTATTTTGAAACGAAAATATTATAATAAATAACTACCAATTTACATATATTGGCAACACTTAACTTTTATCAGAAATGAAGTAAACAAACTTCTATATTCATTAATGATAATTTTTTTAAAAATATTTTTAAAATATATCAATTGAACACAAAAAATTAAATTACACCCGTGCATTACACGGTCTCTATAACTAGTGAAAATGAAAGGGCTATGGTGAACAATACGTTAAAGGAGCTGACACGTTGAACTTGTGGTTGCTATTGATTTTCCTTGATGTGACGTTTTCTGACAATTTTATATAATTATTTTATTTAGAAAAATAATAGAGTAACAAAATTTATTGACTGATTTGGCTTATCATATAGTTTTAAGGTTTTGTAAAGTATAACTATTAATGCACTAAGTAATTATATTATACAACATTAAAACATAATCCATTTTTATATAATTAAAACATAATCCAATTTTATATAATTATTGAAACTAAATGTATAAAAATTTGAATAATTATTTATTTGTAGTATTTATTAAAAGAAAGGCCTAATTTGTCTCCCGCTGTTTTAATACTCTAAAGATTTCTTGCAAAAACGATACGTGGAGAAGAACATGTAAAAGTAGGGAGAAAAATTAGGGATAGGATAAATAGGAAAAAATGTGAGTGTAGAAAGTATTCATAATATCTATAGGCAAACAAAAATATTAGGAGAGAAAAAAATTAAAAATTCAAGATCTAAATATACAACAAAAAGAAAAAGGCTTAAATCGCTATTTGGTCACCCTACTTTGGTAAAAAAATTCATTAATCTAACCCTACTTTTGTTTTTCACATTTCATCACTATAGTTGGCATTTTGAGTCAATAAAGTCACTGGAGTTAATTTCAGTTAGTTAAGTTGGATGGAGATCTGCAAAAAGACAAAAATGCCCTGAATACTAAAAATAAACTAATAATTATACCAATCAATAATTATGACACATAACTAAAATTTCTAGTTATTATTCTTTCTATATATTTGAATTTCATTTTCTGCATTATAGACGATGGAACTGCTACGGTTGTGATGCTAGAGGGCGGTTGCAATGAGGGAGTTCGAAGGAAGCTTGGGGCGTGGAGTCACCGGCATTAGTGAGCAGGCATGGTGGGTTGAGGTGTGGTGGGGAAGAGAGATGATGTGGGCTGTTGAAAACGAGGTGGAAGAGATAGAGAGGGTGGAGATAGGTCTACTTGCTACCAGAGTGTGGGATACGGTGTGTGCCGTGGGTGGTTGAGTCATTGTCGTCAATTAGGAAGACGGTTAGGGTTTTTGCTTGAGGCCGAAAAAGAAGTTTTAGATCTGTAGCTCTATGATCTCGGACGTTGCCGTAAAACCACCGGTGAGGATCTCCTCAGTCCTTCCCACCATCGTTCCCAAGTTTAGATTTAAGAATCTCAACATCCATGAAGGATTTATAAATGCATTAACAGAATAGCTAATGTTCCTCCCAAATTCGTGAGATTTAGTATAAAAGGCTCCACCGACGATCCCCACAGAACTTCAATTGGGTTTGAATTAAATCTTACTCCAAGGCCTATTCAATTCCATCACCGAAAACTCACTAGATGGAGCTTAGTTATACTTCTCACCTTTAATTATCAAATTCAATTAAATAAAACGCGCAATGAAGGCATGAATAAACAACCCAGATATTTCAGTTTGTAACCTTTCGCTATCGTTTGTTTCATAGACAAAACCTTCATCTAACAAATGTTTAATTCCAGTTGCAGTATTCACCGGTGGTGGTTATGAAATTTGGAAATGGGTGGTGTTGGTGGTGATTTGTTATGGAGTTTGGAGGTGGGTAAATGGGAAAGAGAGCTTCATCTTTTTTTTCTCTCACATAGACACACAGTGGTGGACTTTTGATATAGAAGATAAGGGAATCTTTGAGTTTTCATAAAAGTTTAATGATTTTTATCCAAATAACTTGACAAAGTAATGAACTTGAAACTTAGGCCAAGTATTAAAACAAGTGATTAGGTATTGAGTCCGGTGAGACCGTCTTACGGATTTTAATTCGTAAGACGGAGCCTCAATGTCTAACAGCTCAGCCCAATAACACACGGTGGGTCGGGCCAGGAAAATTCGTCTTACAAAAAATATTTGCTAAACGATCTTTTCTAAAATTTTGCTTTATATATATATTATTGTATCGACCCGTAGGCAAATGCATCGCGCTTTTTATTTACTCAGTCTTATTGCCACATATACTACTTGGAGAAAGCCACGTACAAAACAACTTGAATTTATGAAGATTACATAGAAAACCATTGTTCTAGATATATTTAAAAAAATATATTACTAAAGCTGGTTTGACAGTTTTAAAATATGTAAAGAATATTTCATGAATTCATGTTGCAATATGATGCTAAAGGTTTTATCACATTCCTGCACTAGAATTTTTGAAGGTGGTTTGACAGTTAGCTAGCCTGCACTAGACTTTTGTTAAAACAATCCAAGAAAATCACTCTGCAGCACTTAATTAAGTTAAAAGTATCACATTGTACCCAATACAATGGTTTAATTACACTGAGCCCTCAAATTGTTTAATTGGGTTGTCAATTCCTTCCTCACCGCGTTGCCTCCTCTTTGATGGTTAGTCCAAAGCACTTCAGTTTTAAGTGATCACAGGTCAACAGCAAATTAGCAAACAAATTCACTAAAATGTTTCTTAAGATAGACCTTTTACTTATGAGACAAAATAAGTTTGGAACTGATCCTTTTTTTTTTTATGTCCTAAGGGGGCGTGGGAAGGGATCGAACCTGAGACCTCACAATCTGTAAAGCCCCAACTCTACCACTGGGCCACCCCTTAAGGACAGTTTGGAACGATCAGTCTCACTAAATATGAGATCTTGCAGTGCATAGTTAGTAGAATACGAACAAATATAGTACTCTATCTGTTCCTAAATAATCGTTCTGTTTTTTTTTTTTTTTTTGTGAATCAGGATGTTTTTTAAATACAAATTTGATATATATTTTTAATTTTTTCCAAAATTATAAAATACATAATTTGTAGTATTTTTAAAATCATGTACTATAGGTCTCGTGCGAAGAGGATTCTGCAGCTGGCGTGGTCGCACAAAAGTAAGAGGCACAGCCGCTCCATGCGGGCGCGTGGTATGCAGCAATAGATTCTGTAATTAATTGGTGTGGTCTATACGAGTTTTCCTTATTTGTTGTATATTTAGGGCTAGGTCTTATATCATATATATATATATATATATATATATATATATATATATAAGTTGTAACTCTAAAATATGTATAATGTTGAAATATTAATATACATCATTCTTAAAACCCTAAATACTCTCTTCTCTTTCAATTCTCAATTGCTTGATCATAGATAATTGTTCAATTCATTGTTTGATTGATTCCACTTTCCCACAACAAAACAAAATACGTATCACTTTGTTAAAAGTTAAGATATTATTCAAACTATTCCTCACATGATTGACTAGTACAACTATTCCTCACATGATTGACTAGTATTACCTCATTCGTTCTAAATTGTTTTTTTAATTTTTTTTTCAAAAATTAAGGAAATTAATCTTTTTAAATAATACTACAGGTACAATCGAAATATTTTGAAACAGATTCAATTTTCAAATCAATTAATAAAATTTGATATTGTGAGATAGAGCTTATATTATTTCTACTAAATTTAGTGTCAGTGTCGTTAGATGAATTTAAACACAAATATCGATACTTAAAAATTGTTAAGGTGATGATAACTTGTAATGTCCATGTCATTACTTGTTATTATTATTTGGTATGGATGAAGATCTTTATTATTATTATTTGTTGATTAGATCTTTGGGACAATTTTTTTCAAAAAGGAAAAAGGACATTGAATTTGTGTTGGGGCTAGGCTATTGTCACTCTAATTTTTATCTGCCGCTTCAAAGTACAACTTTAATTATTTTGGTGTTCTGGGGTTCTTTTTTCTTTTTTTTCTTTTGGGGAGTTTGGGTTTTATGTTTTGGTATACTTAGGGTAATAATTATAGTGCAATTTAGAAAATTTAGAAGAAACAAACAAGTAAAACAATAGTTTGACTTATTAAATGAAACAATTTTCTTGGGACGGTAAAAGTATAATTTAATTTTTTTTCAAAATAAATGGTACAAATTTATTGTTCTTGTACATGATTTTTCTTGGACTTTACATAGTGTTGATACAAAATTGAAATGCTAATAGTCTATCCCTTTATGGCCAGAAAGAGTACAATATTCGGTCTTCTTAACCCTCACTAAGTTCTCCTAACGTCACAGTTTTATTGATTTTTTTTTTTGATAAATTATCCATAAAAAGGAATCAAATATTCTATTTCACCCCATATAGTACTCTTTGTCCCATTAAATCTTAGTCTCACACATGTCTTGTCATTTTACCCGAGATTCTTTTTATAAGAAGTCGTGTAAGAGTAAGATTTAATGAAATAGGGAGTGTGACAGAAGTTGAGATAAAAAATTTCAAGTGGATAAATCTACTTGCGGAATAAAATGGTTTGATTAAGCGCCTTTCCCACGCCACAAACCCCCAACCCCACCCCCACCCCCACCCCCACCCCCACCCCCACCCACCACTAGTGATGACAACATAAAGAAAAAGAAAAGACAGAAAAAAAATCCCCACTTTTCCAATTACATGTTTCGCATCTGCAAGTGCAACACAATACAACTCAACTATACAGAGGCCAAACCAAACGCCACCAAAATTTTGGCTATTCAATGTTAGTTATCAAGTGGCCCAGACATATAGCGAACACTTAAATGTTTCACGCCAAATCGAGCCGAACACTTAAATGTTTAAACTTATTTGATAGTTTAGCGAACTTGAAATGGTATTCAAGCATAGCTTGATTTACTCTCTAACTAATCTCAAACAAGCTTTTTATTAAGTCAAACTCGATCTAGTTCAAACAAAAATAAAGTAGTCCATTTATAATTAGTAGATGAGCCAGCTATTGTTATACAGTAAATTAATTAAATGCAATTCAAATAAATTGGCCGCCCAAACAGGTCCACGAACATTATAGTTTTGTTCCCAATGAAAATTGTTTCAACGTGTATATGTTAAATGATAATGACGATGATCCACATATATGACTGATCTTTGGTTATTTATTGTGAAAAGCACACATAGGTGGCTGAAAATGTTGGCAAATTACTACAAATTACGTATTTTATAATTTTAAAAAAATAAAAAAACTCAAAGAAGACGATAAAAAAATAAAAAATAATAAAGTTTGACAAAAAAAAGTTAAATAGGTGATAATTTAGGAACAAATGGAGTGTCTTTCTTTATTACGGATGTCCAGTTAATTTAGTCTTTCTTCGATTTTAGCCTGGTTGATATTGATAGCATTACACTTTCTAATCGGCACAGTAAGTGGTCTATGTTGTATGTGTTAATTAAATCCATCCTAAGAAATTTTCTCTCATTTTATCTACTATTAGGCGACTTTTACTATTTCACTAATTTGTTCACTCTAATTCTATATTTACTAGTTTTACCACATATCATTTTAACATTCGCGTTTCAATTATATGCATGCAACACAATACAACTCAACTATACAGAGGCCAAACCAAACACAACCAAAATTTTGGGCTATTCAATGTTAGTTATCAATTGGCACAGACATATAGATATCTCACATGCAGGATAATTAAGTTGTATTGGTGCTGAACCATTTTTTTTATTTTTTTATTTTTTCAATTCCCGCAATCCTTTGTTCCTCGCCAAATCGAGATGAACACTTAAATGTTTAAATTTATTTGATAGTTTTAGCGAATTTGAAATGGTATTCAACAGTAGCTTGATTTACTCCCTAACCAATCACAAACAAGTTATTTTTATCAAATTGAGCTCGAGTAGCTTGACATTTTTAATGAGAAATGTTGATTGTACGTTGAGCGAGTCGAGCTAGATTGTCTAACGATCTTTAAATTTTGTTTGAGATTTGTTTGATTATTCTCACGGACCAACCTCAAATGTGCTTTCTGTCCCATCAAACACGAGTTAAACTCAAGTAGCTCTGTTCATTATTCAGCCCAAAAAATGTGACAATTCAATCAGTTACATAAAGGCAGTTGACAATTTTATTTTATACGTAAATAATATTTTATGTAGCAGTATGATGCGAAGGATTTTATCATACAACTAGTTTAATGCGCACTCAATTTTTAAAATTTCCCACAATTAGTTGGATATATAGATTTCGTTCCAAAAATCAGATGAGAGCCTCTCTCTCTCTCTCTCTCTCTCTCTCTCTCTCTCTCTCTCTCTCTCTCTATATATATATATATATATATATATATATATATATATATATATATACTTATGCAATTCAAATTAATTGGCCGTCCCAAACAGGTCCACGAACATTATAGCTTTGTTCCCAATAAAAATTGTTTCGACCTGTCTATGTTAAATGATGATGACGATGCTCCACATATATGACTGATCTTTGGTTATTTATTGTGAAAAACACAAATAGCTGAAAATGTTGGCAAAGTTGTTCAACTATTAAATATACCAATTAAATATGTAGGTTGATTAAATAGTTTGTAGGTTCAATCACTTAATAATGTATAGGCACATAAATGATTTCACAGGGTCACTGTGCTAAGTGTGTGACTAATTCTTTACTCTGAGTCATACTTACTCTGTGGTACATAATATCTTCACTTGACATTATATCCACTGTACCTTCTCTGTCTCAAAATGAAAGTTTATTCTCTAAAAACAATTATTTTAATTAAATGAGTGTAATCTCTTTCTGTGAGTGTTACTATAATTTTTTGATTTTCAACCTATCCACGATTCCTTACCACATTCCTTTAGGACACACATAAATAAAAAAATAAAAAAATAAAAAGTTTCAAAAGGCCCACGATTAATTTCCAATGTATTGTTGAGCGCTAAAAACAGTGATATCTCTCAAAAGAGTTTTGTACATACATAAGGGATCAAAATGAAGATATCTTAGGGGCACTTTCCTCAGTGTTACTATATGGGGTTCTTGATATATTCACTTGTGGCACACTTAATAAAGAAATACAAATTTTTTCAAAAGTTCTGCTGACCTTCTTTCTACTACAGCGGAACATCTCTATCTTCATTAAGAAAACATTTCATAAATAAAGGATGTTAAGTTTTTTAAAGTTTTGCTGACCTTCTTTCTATTACAGCAGAACATCTCTATCTTCATTAAGAAAATATTTCATAAATAAAGGATGCTAAGTTTTTCAAAGTTCTGCTGACGTTCTTTCTACGTTCTTTCTACTTTAAGCAGAATATCACTATCTTTATTAAAGAAAATATTTTTCTGAAAATATTTCACTCTGATACTTAAATAACTCTTTTGAGTATGTAGACACTCAGATTTCGTACACCTACATTATACAAATTGTCCTATAAATAATTGTTTATTTATAAATGGACTAACACATGTTTTCATGATCATTTCAGAAAACAACACATCCAACAGGACTAACGACGTCAAACAAATACAACAAACTTCAGTTAACTCAACATATATGAGGGTCAAAACTGAAGATACAAAGCTTAAAGGGGCCAAAGTGCACCAAAACAAATTTGACAAGACAAAAACAGGCTTTGGTACACGGCTGCCCAGCCTGGTGCGCCGTGCACCAAACCCTGCATGCCCAGAATGTCAAGCCCGCACTAACAGCTCTACAAACGGTCGATGTTGCTGACTTTGGGACACCTCTTCTGGCAAGCTTGACGGCCAAGGCTGAAGGAAGTTTCCTTCCTTTCTTGGGGATGAGAGTAACTCTCTCTCCTATAGATATATCTCTCTCTCAGATAATAGAAAGGGTTCCTACCCTCACTCTCTCTCTGATACACACACACAACACATACACACGTACACAACACATAACACAAAACTCTCTGAGTTCTTCCTCTCTGTTCTTGAACACACATACACAAACACAAAAACATAAGTCTTCCTTTCCTCGTATTGGTAGCAGTGGAAGCACAGCGATCAAGCTACGAACTAGCTTGATCAAACCGACACAACGGCCTAGAATATGGCCCAAACGATCCTGTAGAACGACATAAGGTAAAATTCTTCGGCTCGTTAATCTCTTCATTTCGATATGTAAATAACTTGAATGATTTGAAGATGTGTATATAAATTAGTTTCGATGTTTTTGATATGTAAACATACATGTTATATTCCGTTAAAATCAAGTTTTGAAGCTTTGTTTCTTCATATTTTTTCATTTGACAGTGTCTATAATTTGATGTTTAGTTGATTGTTAAACTTCGATTCGAAGTTAAACTTGTATATTACTGTTAACCATGCTTTAATACACGTTAATACATGATTTTATATGAGAAAAACAAGTTTTAAACCTTGAAATCTCAACCAAAAAATTAATTTTTGAGAAACTGTTCCAAAGGAAAAAAATGGCTTGCTTGGTGCGTTGGGGACACACCTGCTGCGCCGTGCACCAAGCAAGGCATGTTTGCCTTGTGCGTATTGGGCTTCCACTGTTGATGGCCCAGTTTGGTTTATTTTGTTTATTTTGATTAATTAATACGTATATACATTTATAAATATGTAATATAGGTATAATAAATAATTTTGTATAAAATACTTCTTTTAAAGTTATTTCCATCTATAAAAGTGTGTATTATATTTATATTGTGTATTTTACAATAAAACAAGCATGTATACATGTTTTTAAACGGAAATATAAATCTCCGTGATCCGTTTTCCTCCAAGTCACATAAGATAACAAACACATAGGGGTTGTTTGTTAGTTAGGTAGGGATAAGAATTATTATTAATCCCGGTGTTATTAGCAACCTCGCTATTAATCCCTACTTATATATAGGAGGTAATTTTGGGATTAAAAATGTTAATCATCTTTTTTTTTGTGAAGGCGCTAATAATACCACCCTCTCCCTTGGTATTATTAGTGAGGGGATAAGGACCTTATCCGGATAACTCGTGCTAATAGTCCCGACCGCCTATTGCGTACCAAACTATCGCTTGTAAGTTCAGCCTAGGGCATGCCTTGAGATAAAATGATCATTCATTAGTAGGCATGTTATTACTAAAGACTGAACGATTGCTTTAAAAGCTTTATATATATGTCAAATATTGTAGTAATGGTCCCAAGCAACTAGGAGGAGATTGTTAGGAATATGCCTACATAACATTTGCTATACATGTTTGCATATTCCAAACCGTGATTTGCTTGTCACCATTACAACGCATATTCCACGTGTGGCTAAAAGGACTGCATACCGATTAGCGTGGCAACTCGTTGAATATTGCATAGGTCATTAGACTAGGAAGTCTTTGTACATATCTAAGTCTCTATCCTACCAACTTATGATGATCTCTTAAATGGAAGCTCTACAAGTGCAAGCGTCGGCAGACATCTCACTAGAAGATGTCTCTTAAGCAGTTACTCTTATTAGCAGATCAGCAGCCTTCAATCAGCAGACCTTGAGGTCTGGAAGCTCCAGCGTGTCAAGAAGGCTGAAGATGTGGAATTGGAAGTCCAGCTCAAATTTGAGATATTTATTAACTAGATATTATTTCAAATGTATCTAATTGATCAACTTTAAACTTGACGTCCCAAACACACTTCTCAAAGGACCACATGGGTAAATTAATGAGATTTGTCCATTTGTGTATCCGGTAGAAAAGTGTTACAGCTCTGCAAATCTGAACCTTTGCCATTTCTAACAAAGAAGACTTTTTCCACAATGCAAGACAAACTACAGTACACTATGTACAGACAAGTCAGAACGTCAAGTCACATCTTTCGACAGCCTGCATCAACGGACAGATTTTGATGATGCACAAAATGGCACGGTCAGGAACTCTCTGGAATCTTGATGAAGTCTGGATATCTGGGCTTGAGCTAAGAACCTGAAATGGACAGAAAACACGCTAGGGTGAATGCAGGGGCTTGCCCTGCTAAAGCACTCCGGCGTGAGAATAAGAACTTGCTTATCAATTTGACAGTCTTAGCTTGTGAATAGTGAACGTACCTTGGACCAAGTACTGGCTTGGCTTTTATAATGAAATGGAGTGATTTGTGGGCTGATTTTGAGGGGTGTCAATCCCCATAATTAAGGAGGAGTAATGGCCGGGCATGATTGGGGTCAATCCCTGATTTTTAGCCTGTGATCTCGGGAGCGCGTAGACGTGGCCCGTGATTCTTGGAGACAGCTACTGGCCTGCTTGGCCGTGCTCGCGTTGTGCTATGCTCGTGTGGATCATGCTCGTGTGTTCGCGCGGTGCTCGCGCGGTGCTATGCTATTGGCCTGCCCTCTGGGCTAAAGTCCCTGCCCGAATATGTCCTGACCGGCGCATCCGGGCATCAAGATATTTTTGGTGTCATCAATGGCCCCCTGCTCTTTGTCCAAGAAGTATTTATGCTCGTGGCGAGGAGCAATCATGGTTTTTAGGCGTTTAGTTGGGCGACGTCATCTATGAAGTGACCGAAAGGGCGAAAGGCTGCCGCTTGGGAAACTGTGCCTGTTTGGTTTCGAGGCGCATTAAATGCGGAGTGTAGGCCCAGGCCTAGGCCCGTAGGCGCCCGTTGGAGGCCCAGTAGCCTTGGAGGGAAAATGAAACCCTTAAATTGTCTTGAGCGGCTCCTTTCGCCATTTTTACAGATTACTCTCTTCTTCTTCCGCCGCCGTTGCTAAGATTTTTCATGGAGCTTCCTTCCTTCCAGAATTCTTGCTGCCCCAGTTGATATTTTCGCAAGTTCATCCTTCTTCTGCACTGCAACTCCAGGTATTTGCTCGCGTACCTCTCTCAATTTCTCTGTTTCGCCTTTGAGTTTGCATTTTGGGGGTTTCGTTGATAGCCATGAATCGGCCATGGAAGGATGTTGTTTTGGGGGCGTTGATCCTCAAATGAGGAGGATTTTGTGTTGCGAACCCTCGGAGAGGGTTTAAGCCATGTATTACGGTAGATCTTGGATTTAGGGTTTCTTCCCCTCTTTGCCCCTTTTTGCTAATGCCGTACTTAGCTAGCCTTCTTTTTTCCCTTTGTAGTGATGTCATCCTCCGTTAGTCTTCGCGGTGCATCTGATTTAGAGGCCACCCATTCGGAGGAAGTTTTTGATTATGACCGTGAGCAAGGCTTGAGCGAGCCAAGCTATGAGCCCACCCCTCCAACTTCTCCAGTGAGTGATTCCTCTAGCGAGGTTCAGGTTACCCGAGTGGTCAGAGCCCCGAGCACAGATGACGATACAGCGAGCTCGAGCTTGCCGAGACTTGCTCGGGCCCGAGCTCGCGGTGTCCGCTCAAAGTCAGCTTCCCTTTCAGGGACCTCGGACGATTTGTGGAGGTCTTTTGATGGAGATAGGGATGTTCAAAATTGGTTCTCTTCGTTAGGGGTGGACGAACAAGTGTATCGCGTTAAGATGCTCGATCCTCGGATTGACGATGTGGAGTTTCGTGACTACGCAGATAGGGTGGTCTTCTTCTATGAGTTCTTTCACGTGGGGTGGCGCTTGCCACTAGATCCCTTTATAGTTGAGTTCTTGATGGCTTCTCAGGCCGTCCCTTCCGATCTCATGTTGAACACTGCTCGAGTTCTGAGCTCGTTTATTGTATTGTGCCGTCTGCTCGGCTTCGAGCCCTCTTTGTCGGTGTTGAGAAAATATTTCGTGTTCAGCACCGACAAAAGAACACAACACATCTCTGCCCGGTCTAAGCCCAAGTGTCCTCGTCTCTTTAGTGACTTTCCCAACAAGACCGAGAAGTGGGACGAGAAAGTTTTGCTCGTGGAGTCACGACTTGGGTGGCCCTTCCCCCCTGCTACTGATAAGGCGGTGCCCCCCAGAGGGAATGTTGATATTTCATCGCCGGGAGATCGCGAGCTGAATGCTGCTATCGAGGCGGCTCTAGAAATTGATGGCCAGGTCCAAGCTTGGACGTTTGATTGGAAAGTTCTGACCGGTGACGTCGAGTTATTGCGTCTGGCCGGAGTCAATCGCCTGCCCGTTGGGGGAGTTCCTGCTAGGGTAGTGATGGCCAATGAGTTGCCTCACCCCGCTTGGGGCCCTCATCAGGATATGGCTTTTCCAGGCGATTGTTTAGCTTGCAAAGAGATTGGCACCCGTTGTGTTGCCCCTTTGGATCCTTCTGGTTTGACTCTATATTTTTTGTATTTTAGTTTAACGCTCTTCTTGTTTATTGGCCTGATGTCGCTTTTTGGTCGCAGAAATGAAGAGGATAAATGTTGACGCTGCCAAGAAGGCTAAGAAGGATGCTACCGAGCGTCGATCCACTCTCTCCACTTTGCCCCCGGCGACCGTGCCCAGAGTACCCACCGGAGATCCCAAGGTGGGCTCCTCTGGAACGGTCTCGAGCAAATCCAAGGCTCCAGTGGCCGCTAATCCCCCTACCCGATCTTCTCCTCGGCGCTCCTCGGCTGCTCGCTCGGAGGATGCCTCTGATCCTACTGCTCAGCAGGACCCAGCTGCTCTCTCACATCGCAAGAGGAAGAGTGGCGAGGAGGCTACCGAGCGCTCTGTGCGCCCAAAAGGGCCAGACGCTGCAGCGGGGATTTCTGGTGCTGAGGCTCCCCCAGCAGGCAGGCCATCGTGGATGGAGCCAGACTTCAAAATGCCGACCTCGCGGGAAGCTTCAATGGCCCTCACTACAGAACTGGCCAATGTTCCGGTGATTGATAATATTGATCTCCGCGTTCGTGGAGCTGCTGCCATTTGTGGCCAGGGAATTGTCCAGAGGGCTACCCATGCGGGCTTGGTTCGTCGCAATTCCCGCGAGTCGAATGGAGTCTTGTTCGGCCAAGCTGGCCTGGCCGCTTGCGAGGTAAATTTGGCCATTCTTTTTTCTCGTGCTAGCTTTCATCCCCGTTCGTCTTGACTAACCATATGCTTTTCAGATGCTAACCAATTTCAATATGCTCGCTGATCGGGCCTCCGAGTCTTCGGCTAAGGTTGCCAATCTGAAGGGAGAGCTCAAGGGAATGGAGACGCTGCTGGCCAAGCGGAATGGGCAGCTCATTGCCAAGGACAAGGAGGTTCTGGCTAAAACTGAGGAGGTTTCTAAGCTTGAGGCTGAGTTGAAAACTCTGAAAGACCAGCATGAGCTCCTGAAGGGCACTGAGAAGTCCTTCCGCTCCCGAAACGCCGAGCTCGAGCAGAAGGTTCCCCAGTTGGAGATGGAGAAGCTTGAATTGGGCCGCGATTTAGAGAGGTCGGTGGCCTGCGTGGCACAGGTTAAGGCGGCTAGCGAGGAGGAGGTCATCACTCGCTACCGGGCATCCGAAGCCTATCAGGAAGACCTGACTAACGCGGTCTCCCCCTACTACGACCAGGGGGTTCAGCATGCTCTTCGGGTGCTCGGTGGTCTTGGCCTGAACGGGGTCACCGTCGACGCCCTTGCTGACGTCTCCTCGGCTTCCTACTATGGGGTTGAAGCTCGCCGTGGGCACGCTTGGTACCCTTTCGATGAGGAGGACTTGGCCTTGCTGAAGGAAAGTGACCAACTAGAAGGACGTGAGGAGTGGTTTCCTCTTACTCCTTTGGTGGTCAACGTCCGAACAGTGCTCGAGGCCCGTCGTCTCGCGGAGGAGGTTATACCTGCTACTCCGGCCGATGAAGCTCCCGATGGGAATCAGGCTGAGGTCGAGGGGACGACTGTTAAGGCGGCCACTACCGAAGGAAACGTTGCGGCCCCTTAATCTTTTTTGTTGTAAATGTTTTTGTTGGCTTGTGCGCCCTCTTCTTTTTCTTTGTTTGTAAAGACTTCTTGTTTCTTTTAATGAAACTTTAGCTAGCTGTGACTTGCATCTTTCGTATTCTGTTCGGTCTTGCGAACATGTCTGGTCGGGGCTAATAATTGCATCTTTCGTATTCTGTTCGGTCTTGCGAACATGTCTGGTCGTGGCTAATAATTGAAATAATTTTAACCAGATCCTGAAACAAAATAACTTCAACCAGAACTTGAAATTTTAACAAGTCTCAGATTCTGCCCGATTTTGCGAGCATTTAGGCCAACTGATAGATAATAAGTAGTTTAGTTCGTACTTGCGACTATAACTAATTATGGCCTATCACGACTTGAATTTAAACAAGTCTCATGCCCTACTCGGTCTTGCGAGCATTGGGACAACTTGAAAAATAACAAGCTGTTCAGCTCGATCTTGCGAGCGTCATGAAAACTAGTGACAAGTCTAATCACAATAACTTGAAATTTAACAAGTTTTATTTTTCGCTCGTTCTTGCGAGCACAATTGAATAACAGGAATGATAATAAGACATTAAGTTAAGCTTTATTTCATTTATTGTCATGCTTCGATTTACAAATCAGCTTTTCGTAAGATCTTACCTATTGATAGTATCTTCTAAGATGATCTGCGTGCCATGGGTGCTTTAGGTCAACTCCTTCCTTAGTTCGCAACATGTAGGTTCCTTCTTTGACTACTTTTGTGACTTGGAAAGGGCCTTCCAAATTTGGAGAGAGTTTGCCCATTTCTGCTCGTTGTCCGGTAGCTTCGATTTTTCGAAGAACCCAGTCGCCGATCATGAAAGATTTTTTGTGAACTCTTTTGTCGTGATGACCCTTGGCCCTCTGCTTGTAGTTGATCATTCTCATTTTTGACTCCAGTCTTTTTTCTTCGAGTAGATCTATATCCATTAGCCGCTCATGGTCGTTTGTCTGCTCGTTGAATCTTGAGACTCTGATCGTTGGTAAGGCCATCTCTACCGGGACCATGGCCTCAGAACCATAAGTTAAGGCGAAAGGAGTTTCTCCGGTTGGCCCCCTGACCGTAGTTCTAACGGCCCAGAGTGCGGCGGGCAATTCATCTAGCCATCTCCCTGCTCTTCCCTCAAGATTCCTTTTGAGAGCGTGCAGCACTTGTTTATTCCCGGCCTCTGCCTGTCCGTTGCCCTGCGGGTATGCAACCGAAGACTGCCAGTGTTTGATGTGCAGATTTTCACAAGCCCTCGTAAATCTTTCGGAGAATTGAGTTCCATGATCAGAGACGATTGCTCGGGGTACTCCGAAACGGCACCAGATGAAATCGTGTACAAAGTTGATGGCGTTTTCTTCTGTTATGCTCGCTAAAGGTTTAGCTTCAATCCATTTGGTGAAGTAATCAATTGCCACGATCACGTATTTGCAATTTCCCGGCAATGGGGAAAGGTCCATTAAATCTATTCCCCACATGTCGAATGGCCATGACGCAACAACCGATGCTCGGTAGATGGTAGCCGGGTATGTCCGCGTATCGTTGGCATTTGTCGCACCTTCTGACGTAGTTTTCAGCTTCTCTTCTCAGGTTCATCCAGTAATAGCCGGCTGAGATTACTTTGTCTGATAAAGTTCTGGCCCCTGGGTGACCCCCGCAAACTCCTTCATGAACCTCGGCGAGAAGGCGTTCGGTCATTTCGGGTCGTACACACCTTAACAAGGGCCTTGAGAATGATCGCCTGTATAGAATTCCATCTATAACCGTGTATCGGGCGGCGCGCTTTTGTATTGTCCGAGCTTGATCTTTATCCTCGGGTAGAGTACCTTGCTCGATGTAATCCTGTAGTTCGTCGATCCAACACCTCTCAGTGATCTCTATATCCAGGATTTTTGCTCGCTCGATTGCTGGCATCTCGATATGCTCGATCATAACGGAGGGATGGAGGCGTGAGATTTCTGTTGCGATCTTGGATAAATAGTCCGCTCGTACATTCTCTCGTCCGATCAATTCGATTAATTCCCAAAATTGCATTCGGCTAGCAACTCCTCGCCGGTTCGCTATTTCTAAGGTGGGGTTATTCACCCCATACTCCCCCTTAACTTGATTCACAATGAGCTGTGAATCACTGTAGATGACTATATCCTGAATTCCTATGTCCAATGCCAATTCTGTGCCCGCTATCAGTGCTTCATATTCGGCTTGATTGTTGGACATTGGGAATGTAAAGCGCAACGCTTTTTCGAAGTGATCTTCATGCTCGGGGGGAATGAGTATGATGCCCGCGCCGCTCTGCACTTCCGGAAGCTCCATCGACGAATAGTTCCCAATAGACACTTGGTCTACTCCGCCGCCGGTAGGACTCTCGTCTCGTCTCTGTCTCTTCCCTTCTCTCGGTCGAAAAACTTGTTTCGACCAGGAAATCTGCTAATGCCTGTGCCCTGATCGTTCTTTTGGGGCTATAATCGATGTCGAATTCTGTGAGTTCGATCGACCATTTTAGCAGTCTGCCTGAAGAGTCTTGCTTGTGTAGAATTTTCCTTAGTGGATAATTTGTGTATACAAGTATGGGATGTGCAGAAAAATAAGCCCGTAGTTTGCGAGCTGAGACAACAAGCGAGTAAGCCAATTTTTCTGTATTAAAATAACGGGCTTCGACTGGGTCGAGCCTTAGATACATAATAAATGTGTCTTTGTACATTTGAATCTTCCTACCAAGACCGCAGCCACGCCCGCTCGGTGGCCGCGAGATACACAAATAGTTTTTCCCAAGAACGGGCCGCCAATGGTGGCTTGCCCAGATATTCTTTGAGCTGCTCAAACGCCTCCGAGCATTCTTTCGACCACACGAACCCCTTATTTCCGCGCAGAATCTTGAAGAAGGGTAAGCATTTTTCTGCTGATCGGGAGATGAATCTTCCCAATGCGATGATGCGGCCGTTCGCCTCTGCACGTCCCCGATTGATCGAGGTCGTTTCATTTCGGCAGGGCCTTTATTTTCTCAGATTGGCTTCTATTCCCTCTGTTGACCATGAAGCCCAAGAATTTTCTGCTCGGACGCCGAAAACACATTTGCTCGGATTGAGCTTCATGTTGTTCTTACGAAGGTTGGTGAACGTTTCGGCCAGATCAGAAATGTGGTCACGACCCTTTGATTTTACGACCATATCGTCCACATATGCCTCGACATTCCTGCCAATCTGTGATGAGAATACCTTGTTGACCATCCGTTGGTATGTGGCCCCAGCGTTTTTTAGTCTGAAAGGCATCATCTTGTAGCAGAATAGTCCGCCGGCTGCTCGGAAGGCTGTATGGGCCTTGTCTTGTTCTGCCATCTTTACTTGGTGATATCCAGAGTAAGCATCCATGAAGCTGAGCATCTCGAATCCAGCTATAGCATCGACCAGTCGGTCTATTCGTGGGAGCGGGTAGCAGTCCTTTGGGCAAGCCTTGTTTAAATTTGTGAAGTCTACACATAGCCTCCACTTTCCATTTGACTTCTTAAACATGACTACATTAGCCAACCAGGTTGGGTAATGGATCTCCTCGATTATGCCCGCTGCGAGTAGCTTTTCAATTTCTGCTTTGATAGCTTTATCCTTTTCAGCCGAGAATTGTCTTGCTCGCTGTTGGACGGGTCAGAATTCTGGACTGATGTTGAGCTCATGGAGAGCAACGTCCTCGCTAATCCCCTTCATATCTTCGACTGTCCATGCAAAGACATCGAGACTCTGCTTCAGGTGCTCGATTAGCTGCTCGCGTTCGCTTTCTCCCAGGCTTTTTCCGATTTTGATCTTCTGCTCAGGGTGTGCTGGATTGATGATTACCTCTTCGAGCTCGCCATGAGCTTCAATTTCAGGGCTGTCCCTGACTTGCAAGGTTTCCACCTCTAATTCTTGCTTCTTCCCGAGAACTTGCTCGGTACTGCTTCCGAGAGCTTGCTCGGTGTTGTGTCCGAGTACTTGCTCGGAGTTACTTTCGAGAACTTGCTCGGAAGCCGTGAGATCAAGTATAACTCCTACCTGCATCGGAGTTATCTCTGAGAATTCCTCCTTCCTCGAAAACTTGACTTCGCTGTTGCCATTGGAGATTTTGAGTTTTCGTTTTGCCTTGTGTGTTTCTTGGAGGTATCTGTATATGGAGCTTGGTTGGCTTCTGAGCTCTCCTACCCCATGTGGTGTTGAAAATTTTGCCCGCTGATGTGGGGCTGATACCACCATTTAGAATTTTGCCATGGAGGGAAGGCCTAAAATGGCATTGTAATATGCTCGGAGATCGATAACAAGGAAGGTTATCTTCTCCGTCCTAGTCCTTTGTCCAATGCCGATCATGACCTCCAGCTCGATCGTTCCTTTAACCGCAACTTTGTGGTTGGTGAATCCTTCAAGATGACCCACGTATGGTTTAAGGTGGACATCTGAGTAACCCATCTGTTTGAAGCAGTTGTAATAAAGGACATCACGAGATGCGCCCGTGTCCAGCAATATTCTTTCAACCTCCCAGTAGTCTATGCTCGCTTGCACGGCCAAGGCTTGTTCGGCTGCTAAAGTTGTGGTTGCCAACTCGCTCTGCGTGAATGTGATAGCTTCCTCACGCCTCCCGAGCACCACAGGAACAGATGGCACCTTATCCAACAAATGGATTTGACTTTTGATCAATTTCGTGATGCTCAGTTCGTCTTCCAAGATGACGGATATTCTCCCTCTTGGTTGGCGGTTGTGACCCGGGTCTTGCCCGGTTCTGTTTCCGCCCGTGTTGTGCCTGGCTTTGAACCGCTCTAGCTTCCCCTGATTTATCAGCTTTTGTATTTCCCTCTTAAGCTGAAAACATTCCTCGGTCGTGTGACCGATGTCATTGTGGTACGCGCAATGAATTGTCTGGTCGCGCGTATGACTGTATTCAGGGTCGAGGGGAATCGCGGGTGGTAGTTCTGCTCCGATCTGATTCATGATTTCTTCTCGGGGGACATTCAACAGTTCGAACTCGCGGCGAGTTCGGTTCTTTCCAAACCACTTTTTCTTCGCGCCTGAGCCGGACACTTCGTCATCGCGAGTTTTGTCTTTATCCTTATCTTTCCCCTTTTTAGTTTCGCCCTCCTCGGTCGTGGTGACATAACTTTGCGTTCTGGTAAACATCTCACCGCGATCTACTGGTGGTCGCATTCCCAAGTCTGTTTTAAGAAACCCTTTGTTTAGTCCTGCCTGGAAGCACATAGTGACCTCCCGATCAGTCAAATCGTCGCACTGCCCGAGCATCTTCTTGAATCTATTGAAATAATGCCCGGTGGATTCGGTGGCCCCCTGTCGGATATTGCAGAGATCCATTCTTGCCTTCGGGGTGGCCCCCGCGGTACTGAACTCGATCATGAACTTTCTCTTCAAATCTGCCCATCCCGTTATGGATCCTCTGGGCAATCGGCCATACCATTTCACCGCTTTCTCCTTCAACGTGCTCACAAAGGCTTTGCATTTGAGAGCTTGATTGGTTGTGACCATGTTGATTTGATTTTCAAAGCTTATGACATGGTCGCGGCAAGGCTTCCATTGTACTTGTCGAACACGGTATTTGCATGTCCGGATCTGAGGGGTCCGTACTATCCGGTGCAATGGGACGTCCTCTTCGGAAGGGACGTCTATTTTTGCTCGCCCCGACTCTAAGGCAATCAGGCGTTGTCTGACCTCCTCGTATTTGTCCTGCTCCGCTTGTGTCCGCAATGGAGGCGGAACGTGAGTCTCTCCACCATGGTGCTCGCTACGCATGCCCTTCTCCGATCCCCTTCTAGGCGACATGCGCCTAGGTGATGGCGAGCGATTTGACCGATGTGACCAGGCTCCATTCTCGAACCGTCTGCCTCGGTCAATTGTTCCTCTAGGCGACTTGCGTCTAGGGGATGGTGTGCGCCTTAACCGACGAGAATGAGCTTCCTCTCTTCGCAGTCGTTGGGAGGGTGGTAAGGATTCAGCCTCCTCGCTGCGAGCACGACTCCTCCTTTGCGGAGCCTCTGGCATTGTTAATCGACTGTGTATGCTCTGAGCTCCGCGAACTCCCGAGCACTGGGTGCTTTTCCCCGATTGTTTGGCCTGTTCTCCAATTGCTCTCTCCTCCCGTTAGCCCCAATACTTGCCGGGTTATTAGAAGGATCTTGCCGGTTGCCACGACTGCCTTGCGTCGCGGAAGGAGCTGGGCGGGGAGCGCTCATAGTTGGAATATCAGGGAAAAGCTGCTCCTCTACTGGCACCATGGGTTGTCCCATGGCGAGTAGCTGCTGGTTAAGCGCATACATCCGGCTCAAATATTGGGCCTGGTTGGTTAGCGCGGCTAGCCGAGCTTGCTCGGTCAATGTTGCGGCCTCGGGAGCCGTTGCCCTTGCTCGTCGAGCATTAATCTGGTCGCGAAGCTCCACCTCTGCATTTGGTTGAGGGGGTGGAAGTAAGTGAGAGGGCCCCACATGACCTGATTGTGCTGAATTGGCGTGAGCAGCGGCAGATTGTGACCTAGTGATTCGGGCGTTTGGATTTGGTGGTGCACGGCCTCTGGGTTGTTGTGGAGGCAGTTGTGTGGTTTCACCACCTACAACCTCCAAGGTCGGCTCCTCCAACATAAGAGTGTTTGCGTTTTGAACCATGTTTCAAGTGTGTACTATGAAGAAAGTTCCCGGCAACGGAACCAACTGATGATGCACAAAATGGCACGGTCAGGAACTCTCTGGAATCTTGATGAAGTCTGGATATCTGGGCTTGAGCTAAGAACCTGAAATGGACAGAAAACACGCTAGGGTGAAGGCAGGGGCTTGCCCTGCTAAAGCACTCCGGCGTGAGAATAAGAACTTGCTTATCAATTCGACAGAGTCTTAGCTTGTGAATAGTGAACATACCTTGGACCAAGTACTGGCTTGGCTTTTATAATGAAATGGAGTGATTTGTGGGCTGATTTTGAGGGGTGTCAATCCCCATAATTAAGGAGGAGTAATGGCCGGGCATGATTGGGGTCAATCCCTGATTTTTAGCCTGTGATCTCGGGAGCGCGTAGACGTGGCCTGTGATTCTTGGAGACAGCTACTGGCCTGCTTGGGCGTGCTCGCGTTGTGCTATGCTCGTGTGGATCATGCTCGTGTGTTCGCGCGGTGCTCGCGCGGTGCTATGCTATTGGCCTGCCCTCTGGGCTAAAGTCCCTGCCCGAATATGTCCTGACCGGCGCATCCGGGCATCAAGATATTTTTGGTGTCATCAGATTTCAAGACAAGATCTTCATAAAGATATCTTTAACCAACAGTCCATAAGATGCTCTCTGATGCATTGAAAGACAAACACTTCAACGGTTAGAAATATATTCAAGTCTCAATAGATCCTTTACCTCTTCGCCTATAAAAGAAATCTCACATCCCTCTTCTAAAAAGAGCGGCGAACACCGAAGCAACTGTGAGGTAGAAAAAACACAAGTGTAAGAACAAACACTTTGTGTGAGAGAGATAGATCAGAAATTCATAAGGCAAGAAGCTTCGCTTAGTCAACAATTCACTTCTTGATTTGAGTTCTTTTTTCCTTCGAAAGACTCAGTCTCTACTGCTCCTAGATTCCAGATCTACTGCAAGAGATTAAGCTTCTAGCGTTGAAGATGGAACCTACTTGAAGATATCCGATGAAGATCATGAGCTAACAATCCATATTGCATTCATACTGGCAAAATTGTATTCCATTGCAAGAGTTGTCGGTTGAGCAATAATGAGTCATCATAGTTGGTCGAGTGCTAGTCACTCAATTGTTCAGTTATTTCCTAACTGAAGAACCCATAATAGTGTTTTCTCACATTGGCATTGCCATTTCCCTCTCCTTAAGGGACTTGGGATTGCTAAGGTGAGAGTTCCCATGTATGTCTTCCCTTTCCCCTTCTGTCTTCCTTTCTATGAAACCCTAGAAGGTTGCTAAGTTAGAGAGTCTAGGCTGATGTATTATGCATGTTTACCTTTGAGTAAATCTCTGCTAAATTTTAATATATAATATATTTATCTACATTCAGCCTTTACTAATCTTTTCAATATTATATATTTTACATATTAAGCAATCTGTTAATGAAAAAGATAGTTGCATCTAATGAAGACTTAAGTATATTGTTATGTTGTATTTGTTCTAATCTAGTTACAGCTACTTTGATCTTCCTTGTTATATATATTTGCTGTCAGTCTTTTTGCTGCACAAACTCATTTGTATCAGCAAATATTATAACATCAATTTCCAAGAGGTTGCTTAAGTCCACTGTGACAAAGTAGCTAAAGTCTGCTGAAGCAAACCTGCTGATCCAGCACCTGCAGAGTTGATTTAATAGAAAATTGACCAGACCAGATAAATATTTCATCTTTATTCTTAAAGATATTTCAAAATAGGATGGAAATTTTAAATGAATGTCATATAGGCTATTCATGACCCCTCCCCCCTTTAACCTATATTCTGAGCATACCTACGGGACCTAACAATAACACTATAAGACATATTGAATTACATTTTTTTGATAAAATCTGTGGATGGATATAGCATTTTCCTCAATAAAATTATTGTTCCCTAGTTGTTGCTAACTCTTACGTTTATTACTTGGGCATTGTTTTGTACTGTGGCATAACGGTGTAGCGGAGAGAGCCTCTCGTGTGCCTAGGAGTAGCCGTTTTGTGAGAGCATGAATGATAAATGAGTATTTTACTCATTTATTAGGTATGTTTCGAGTTTAAACTTTGCTACCTCTCGAGATTTTGTTATCAAATATGAGTTCTAGTGTATATTAGAGTTTCAGGGAATTATGGAGACTTTTGTGCAAATTGGAGGCCATTGGGACTAATTTTGAGACTGTAGGGGCTTCTGAGAAATTTTTGTAACTTTTGGGCTAGCGCCTTAGCGCTGTGACAAATTTATGTAAATAATCCAGAAACTGCAGCGCTGAGTCTAGAGGTCCTGCGCCTTAGCGCCTTGCGGACTTCTGACGCACGTCTTGGCCGAAATTTTAAAGTTTTGTTTTCCTTTTCCTTGGAGGCTTTTACCTTGTATAAAAGGACTCATATTTGGTTAGGTTTGGGGGCTCTTAACAGTTTGGAGAGCCGTGAGTAGGATCTAGATCAAGAAGAACAACGAAGTACGAAGATTGTATTATCAGATTCAAGTATCAATTTCTTGACTCTTATTATTCTTCTTCTTCTTTCCATGCTTAATCTTATGAATCTCTTGATTATAATTATGGGTTTTGTTTGTCTTATTATGAACTAAATTCATAAAGCTAGGGTAAAGGGGTAGCTATTAGGAATATACCTACACAACATTTGCTATATATGTCTGCATATTCCAAACTGTGATTTACTTGTCACCATTACAACGCATATTCACACGAGTGGCTAACTGGGTTGCATGCCGGTTACTGTGGCAACTCGTTGAATAATACATAGGTCATTAGACTAGGAAAGTTTTTGTATATATCCGAGTCTATGTCCCACTGATTAATGATGACCACCTAAAAGGATTAGCTCTACAAGTGCCAGCACCAACAGACATCTCACTATAGCAGTTACTCTTATCAGCAGACTTTACAGCCATACACAACGGCTCAGTTCTTCTATGAATCTACTATAAGAGAATGCTGAAGTCAAAGAGGAAGATAAAGACGATTCTCCAACTGCCACGTATATGAAGAAATTCGCAAAAGTCTTCCTTTTGCAAATCTACTTTACAGTTTAAAGATTTGCACAAATATCCAATCTCTCACTCCTATCCGTTGGATATTTCCTCTTCCATGCTTGATCTCAATCTTCAAGACAAATCAAAAGGACATTCTACAGTGCACTGAACACAACAGGTTTGAATGTCAAGTCACATCTAACAACAGCCTGTTTCCTCTAGACAGATTTTAAGACAAGATCCTCAAGAAGATTTCATTAACCAACAGTCCTCAAGATGTACTTTGATGCACTAGAAGACAAACACTCAAACAGTTAGAAATCTACCAAACAGATCATTTTACCTTTTCGCCTATAAAAGAAATCTCTCATCATTCTTTCTAAGGGCGAGCATACGGAGCTAGAAAAAGAAAGAAAAACACAAGTGTAAGAACACACACTTTGTGTGAGAGGGATCATTAAGAAATTCAAAAGGCGAGACGCTCTGCTTAGTCAAGAACCCAGTTCTTGATTTGAGTATTTTCATCCTTCGAAAGACCCAGTCTTTTCTGCTTCTAAGATTCCAGATCTACTACAAGAGATTAAGCATCTAGCCCTCCGTTGAAGACAGAACCTGCTTCAAGATGTCCAAGGAAGATCCAGAGCTATCAATCCTAATTACATTCATAATGGCAGACTTATATTCCATTGTAAGATTTGTCGGTTGTGCAATAATATGTCATCATAGTTGGTCGAGTGCTTTGCACTCAATCGTTCAAATACTTGCTATTTGAACAACCCATAATATTATCTTCTCACATTACTCTCGCATTGGCACTACCATTTCCTTTTCCCTAAAGGACTTGGGATTGCTAAGGTGAGAGTTCCCATGTATGTCTTTCCTTTTTCCTTCTGTCTTCCTTTCCATGAAATCCTAAAAGGTTGTTAGGATATAGAGTCTGGGTTGATGTATTAAGCATGTTTACCTTTGAGTAAATCTCTGTTGAATTTTAATATAAAATATATTTATCTACATTCAGCCTTTACTTGTCTTTCCTGTATTATTTGTTTTACATAATTAAGCAATCTGATTTATGGAAAAGATAGTTGCATCTAATGAAGATCTAAGTCTGCTAATGTGTTGTAATCTAATTACAGCTACTTTGATCTTCCATGTTATATATATTTATTGTAAGTCTTTCCGCTAAACAACTCATCTGAAACAACAAATATTGTAACATTAATTTCCAAGCAGTTGCATAAGTCCTCTGTGATAAAGTAGTAAAAGTTTGTTAAAGCAAACTTGCTGATTCAACATCAGCAGAGTTGCTTTTCAAGGAAATTGACTAAACCTGATAAATATTTCATCTTTGTTCTTAAAGATATTTCAATATAGGATGAAATTTTAAATGAAGGTTATATAGGCTATTCACTCCCCCTCTTCTACCCTACATTCTGAGCATACCTACGTGACCTAATAGTAGCCAATTCATGAAATCCGATTAGGGTAACAATCGATTGCATGATTGTATGTGTTTTAATTCTTGTTCCTAATTCTTTAAAAGACTGGCCACCTTTTAATTGTTTTCAATTATGTGGATGAGACTGAGAGGATATTTCATATGATGGATCGTAAGAATTAATACAATGGATCTAAGTTCATGCTAGAGATAAATGAGTTGATACATGCAATTAGCCATAGATCGTATCGAAAGCTAAAAGAATTTCATAAACCCTAATGCATTGTTTTCTAACTAAATCGACCTAGAGATACGTAGGTTGCTAGGAAAAAATAGGATTGATATTGCTCGAGAGAGAATATTGATTAAATTAGAAAATTTCGTTGTCACATAATAGTAATTGATCAGAACCCAAAATCGTTGATTGTTACCCTGAAGTGAATTGGTGAACCTAAACCCTAGTGATTTTCTCTCATTAAAGTCCTCAAAATTGTTATCTACTTGCTTTCTTTAATTTAATTGTTTTAGATAAATTCACAACAAATCTCTTTCGTTCTCTAAATTAAAGTATAGAATACAAAAATCTGATTTTGTTACAGTCTCTTGGGTAAGACAACCCCTTATACTTTCACTCTATTATTTGAGACTAGTGCACTTGCTAGTAGTTGGTTTTGATCACATCAATGTACAATGGCTAGTAGATTATTGGGAGCTTTGCCAATTTTTTTTGCACAATTTTACTATAAAATACTTTTAAGCTACCCAAAAGTTATTTAAACAAAAACTTCCTTCTAATAGTTACACAAACTCCAATAATTTTACGTACCCCACCATCTTTATCTTTATTTAATTTAATATCTTAATATGAAAATAGAGAAAAGCTAAAATAAATTGTAAAAAATTAATTGAATGTCTAAATGAAGCAAATCAAATCTCTATTTATAGAGTAAAATGTGTACTTAGTAAAATAAATAATTAAAAAAAACATTTTCTTTTGGATAAAAATGCCAAAAACTGGACAAGGGAATTTTTTATGTCGGTCCAATGGATTGGCAACATGTGTAACTGTCTGTCTTCTTTCCTTGACTAAGCTACTCAAACACCTTTTACTTAACTTTGCTACTCCCTTTGTTTCAAAAAGATTGACGTTTTAGAGTTATGCATACATATTAAGAAATTTTATAAGTTGACAAATATACCCTTATTAAATATCCTTAATTTTTGTGCTAGGAGTAGTTGAAAAGATAAATTAGAAGGAGATAACCATTGGGAGAAGATAAAGTATTTAATAAAGAGATGATCAATTATTGGAACTTGTGAGAAGACAAGGGTAAATTAGGCAAAACATGCATTAAAAACATAAAACGACAATTATTTTTAAATAAATTTTTAAAGCTAAAACGATAAATATTTTGAAACAGAGACAGTACAATTTTTCTCATCTTTTAGTACTTTGTTGTTTAGATTGCAACGCATTTGATCTCCTTGAGCTACCTTGTTGTAGCCACTCTGACACGCCCACGTGATTTATTCCATCTAAAACAGTTATAAATATTCCTTCACCCTCCTACCTAGTTTGTAAAAAAAGTGCAACTTGAGACAACTCTCGAGTCGCCTCAAATTCAGCGTTAGTTTTTAATCATTTGAGATTAGATACGTTAGTCTATTTTCGTCATTCATTAGGCCCAAAGCAACATTATTATACATGCCACAATAATTCATACTCTCTTCATTTCTAAATTATCGTCATGTTTAATTTTAATTTGGTTAAATAAAATATTTTTTAAATATAAATTTAATGTATATTTTTTATTTTTTCCGAAACTCATAAACACACGTCATTTGTAGTACTTTTACGAATTATGTGTTTTATAATTATGAAAAAATAAAAAATTCAAACAGGACGATAAAAAATATAAATAAATAAAAAATTTATTTTTTTATAATTGTAAAAAATGTAAAAAAAATAACGAAAATAATCAAGTTTGACAAAAAAAAAATCAAATAGGACGATAATTTAGGAACGGATGTAGTATCTTTCTTTATTACCGATGTCCAATTAATTTGGTCTTTCTTCACTTTTGGCCTGGTTGATATTGATAGCATTACACTTCCTAATCGGCACAATAAGTGGTCTATGTTGTATCTGTTAATTAAATCTGTCCTAAGAAATTTTCTCTCATTTTATCTACTATTGGGTGACTTTTACTATTTCACTAATTTGTTCATTCTAATTCTATATTTACTAGTTTTACCACATATCTATTTTAATAAGAGAGTTGCTATTTACACCCAAGTTTTTACTGAGTACACCCATTACTTAGTACACCCTCCCAATATTTTTCACCATTCAAAAAGCTAAGTACACTCCCCTAATTTCCTATTCTATCGTTACCAAAAAATTAACATATCTTACAAAGTACACCCCCACCCCAAACAAATAACCTATCCTAGTACACCCCCACCCCGGCCGGTGCCCCCACGCAGCTCCCTCCCCCTTCCTCCTCCTTCCCCGCCCCCTCCCCACCAATTCAAGCCTGTCAAGCCCGCCTCCTCCTCCCCTCCCTCTCCCTCCCTCCCTCTTTCACACCGCCACCCCAAAGGCCCAAACATGCTGTTGTCTTCTCCCCCTCTCTCTCCACAGTTAAGCCTGCCTCCCCCTCCCTTTTTTCCATCAATTGCTTCATGCACTTTCCCTGTTTTTCATCAATTTATAAATTGCTTCATGCACTTTTCCTGTTTTTCATCAATATAGTGTAATAAGGCGTGATATACATTGCTTTTAATGATGAGTTTTGTTTTGTTTTGTTTTTTTTTTTTTTTTTTGAAGTTGTTTAGCATTGTGTGTCGGTACCCACTAACCGAACATCACTATGATTGTTCGGCACCCTTACCGAACAGCTTTGGCTGTGTTCGGCAGGGGGCAGCCGAATAGTAATTACATTTTTTTAACCTAAAAAAATAAAAAATAAATAAGGGCATTTAAGTCAAAATTTATAATGATATTTTTGTAATATTTTCAGGGGGTGTACTCAGTAAAATTTTGGGTGTAAATAGCAACTCTCTTTTAATATACGTGTTTCAGTTATATTCATCTTATTAACATGTTCTTTTTAAATTCCGCAACATTAGGTTTCATAAAGTAACGTCGGTGTAGTAATTGTTTGATAAAACTTTTCATTCAACTTAATTGCCTTCGTCTTCTTACAAAAATCCCAAAAATTAATTATAGTACTGCCAAAATTAATTATAAGTGGTTTCATTCAATTTCAGTTATAAAGTGCCTTCACATACTCCTCAATATTTACAAGGGCAAAATAGTTACTTTGTTCAAAGTACAAGAACCAATTGTAAGAATCTCAATTTTAGCTTTTATTCTCGATTTCTCAAGTCAGTTTCAAAAATTTTGTTCAGCCTATAATCTTTCCTTCCACTTGATAATTTTTTTTCCCAAAGTTATCTTTAATTTGTCAATAGGCCCAATAAAATCACCTTTGCCCCCTCCTCAAACTCACCTGGCAACAAAGCCCCCTCTTAGATTTTGCTCGGTTAAAAACCCTTGTCAGTGTCTTGAATTCTCTGTCCGGTGGACCCCTTAGGTTCATTGCATCGGCGGCATTACCGTGTTAGATTTTTCGGTGGGTTGGTTGATATTGAAGATAGATTAGCTATCGAAATATATAACCTTAATTAGCAGTTCGAAAAAAAAAAAAAAATTCTCTCAGTTTGGGGATTTGTGGTCTTCTTTGCCCGCCAATTTCAGTCAGGCTACTCATCCCAATTGTTGTCCTCAACATTATACAGAGAGGAAAATGAGTTTAGGATATTTTCGTGCTCGGTTCATCTCTCGAATTGATTAAGAAATTGTCGAGTGAGGTTCAAACACTTACGCCATCAGGGGTGATTTTCTCATTCTTCCTTTATTGTTCAAACCAGCTTGTCTTGGCACGTATGTATAATGCTCCTCAAGGGCCGCCATCATTTTATTTGTGGAAGGTTAATGAGATGACAATGGAGTATAGTGAAATGGCAGTTATGCTTTTTGATTTGCTTTACTGTAGATGAATAATGCTATGTGTACCTAAAGTATGCATCAAATGTGTATCGAAAATTTTTATTGGTATGTTCTGATTGGTCAAAAAAAATTTGAAGTGGTAGGACCCACAAGATGATAACTATGCTAGCTTAAAATACGTTGGATGGGTAATCTTATCTATGTTTTTTATGAAGAGCACTATCGGAATTAATTATCTGGCTAATTATGTTTGTGAGATTACCAGTGAGTCTGGTAAGTGTAGTGGGAGGAAGGTGCCCAGTTTGCCTAAACCTGTTAATTGGTTCCGTTCCATAAATTCATGAACTTCCGGTAGATCGTATTTTGGTGCTAAAGAGGAACTTAATGGAAGGAATTGAGATTTTCATAATCAGCCTCTACTTTTAACTATGAAATAACCATTTGTTCATGTTCAAATTATATAAAATTAGACAAAATGACCAATTGCGTCAGAACAAAATTTTAATTTTTTAAAATTTTTATACAAGAATATCCAAAGCCGCTAAAAATACAAGGACCAGTAGTGTATTTTGCCCTAATATATGCATGTTGAGAAAATATTCGGTGGTTATGAACCAATACATAAGTAGAATATGAAGGTACGGTTTAGATGAGGTGGACAATTTTTTTTTTTTTTATTTTAGATGAGGTGGACAATATTATAACAAAACATAAACTATTAATATAATGCCCTAACACATCCAATATGATTTCAATGTTGCCCCACACGTGACTTATTGATAAGATTAAATGAATAATTCTTTTCCTTTTTATCCTTTCAACCCTGTGTTAACAATTAGAGAATCTGCAAAATGATTATTCTCCCTTCCTTGAAATACTTAATTTTTATACAAATCCTTCCCGTAGCATATCTAATCGTACCTATTTCCTTGAAATCCTCCCATATAATGTGCACAATTCCCCCCAGATTGGCGAGAAGTTATTATATTGGACGGTCACTTTAGGGTGCTATGGTGTTGATGTGTTAATTTCATATTAAGAGCATGTTTGGTGCAGCGTTTACAAAATAGATTGTTTTAAAAAATGCAGTGTTTTAAAAACGCAGGTCTTTCCTTATAAATACGTTTGAGATATCACTTTAATACGCAGTTTTTTTTTCATAACAGTGTTTTAAAGACTGCGTTTTGGAAAAAAGTTGAGAATTTCAACGTTTAAAATGCAGCTGCGTTTTGAAAATACTGTTTTTTTGCTGCAGTATTCAAACACAATTTTTACAAATTAAATTGTGTTTTATCCCTACATTTTGGTTAAAATACTCAACCAAACAAACTATAATACGTAGAGTGATGGTACATTAAAGCCTATTTATTCGGTGGTTCTTGACCACCACGTTAACTAATGGTATAATCAATGGCCATGAAGTAGTATCCGGTAATAGTACAGTTATAAAACAGCTTACATGACAAATTTTGAATAGGATTATTACGGTTACTAGCTTGCAGAAAATTCGGGAAAATAACTTACATTCTAGCTAACTTGTTAGTCATTGACAAAAAAAGTCATTTCCTATTGACTTGAAATATAATATGCATTGACTAATTTTGTAAATATTACTCAAATAATGACAAACTCGGAAATCATTTTTTGAAAAATATTTTCCGTAAAACAAACAAAAGCTAAATATGGTTCTGTCTCTCCTTGAGATAATGGTCAATTTTTGAACGTAGGGACTGGAAGATGATGTAGTAGCTTCGTTCGGTAGGATGTATTGCATCCCAAAACACATACTTGGAGGGATCGGCGCAAACTGGAGATTTTGTATTGCACAAAATTGAGGCTTCGAGAAATCCAGTACCACAGCAACCAACATTAACCTTATCAAATCCTATAAAGATCGTTAATTAACCGTTAAAATTAGAACCTTCAACCAATCAAAAGCAATAATAAGATGATCAAGAACTTACCAAACTTTTTGTGTCCTTGAATCAAATCTTCAAACGGGGTATATATATCCTCGTACAAGATGTTAACGCCAGTGCCGCTACTTGTTTGAAGGACCTTCAATTTTTCTTGAAGCAGTCGATTGTAATCTCTAGCGGCTGACGATAATGTTTCAATACATGAACGATGGTGAACCGTATCGTCTGAATTAATAGTGATAAGAGCCGGCAAGCACCCTATCGGAGGTGTACCCACAATTCCAATTATTTTAACCCCTTGCTCTAATAATTCCTGTAAACACAATATTTACATGAATGCAATCAGTTTCTTTTACCAAATCTGTAACACAAACTATGTAATGTGCATTAAACAACGCTGCAAGTGAACTGAGTTGCTTCATAAATAATTCGAGATTCGGTTCATTTTGGGGCGAAAATGAATTTCACACATAGTTTCTTAAACCATTCAGGAAAGCGCCAAAAATGAACTCCCTCAGCCCCAAAAAAATTAGTATTACTTTGACTTTTTATGTCAATTTGATTAAAGTTTGACCAAGGATTTATAAAATTATACTCCTCTCCGTTTCACCCAAAAAATCCACGTTTGAAAAATCTAATAATTAAGGAATATATAAGTGGTATTGAAGTTGGTCATAATTACAAAAATATTTTAGCATAGTTAATATGTTTGTACCACATGTGGAGGGTAAAGTTGAAAGTTTTATAGAGATTGTAAACATAATTTTTTAAGGTGGACTCTTTGGGTGGAACATCCCAAAATAATATAGTAGATTTTTTGCCAAAAACGGAGGGAGGATTTATTATTACTAAATTCTAAAAATAGTTATTGATATTAATTTTAATACTCCCTCCGTTTCAGGCAAAGAGTCCACTATTTTATTTTGTGATGTTTCATATTAAGAGTCCATTATCTAAAATTATGTCTTCATTCTCTATAAATTTTTCAATTCTATCCTCTAAATATGGTCTAAACAAGTTGAATATGTTTAAGCATTTTTATAATTATGATCAACCTCAATGATACTAATATATTTATTAATCATTAGATTTTTTGAACGTGGACTATTTGAGTAGAATAGAGGGAGTATTTATCATTACAGAATTAGGTACATACAAGCTGCATGCAGCATTACTCTTGTAAAAATGATTGAAAGTTCAATGCCTAAAATTTAATAAATGTATGCTAAATAGAGATATGATATCGACTAGGGTTGACTTTTCAATAAGGAAAGATCTAGAAAGTTATATTTTTGGGACGGATGGAGTATTAGAGATTTTTCTCCGGAATGATAAAAGAGATTGGAAGAGAGTTAAGAGGACCTGTATGAATTGTTGGACGTTTTGGACTAAAAACTGCTGATAAGCTGAGAGAGTGTAGGTTCTCCGTCTGATGGGTGGCCCGAAATAGGTGATAGCCATGTCGTTTGTGCCTGCGCTAACAAAAACTGCGGCATTTTCTATCAAAGTTTTTGCTCTTTCCTTCCCAATAGCAACCTCAACCCTCGCTTTATACTCTCTAAAGTATTCCACTTGCTTGTCTATTGTTATCACCCCCTGCAAAATAAACCTGACTTTCTTAAAGCACACTTTAAACTGTGTGTATGTGACCGTGTGTTTGTGTTTGTGTTTGTGTGTGTGTGTGTGTGTGTGTGAGAGAGAGAGAGAGACGGCTGATATCGCTGTAAGGGGATCAAATCCAGAGCTAGCCGAGGCAAAACTAACTCCAGTCATCAGCTCCTGGATACTAAGCGTTGGGTCCAAATATGGTGGCACATAACGTTTAACACCTATATATGAAGCTGCACCACAAATAGATAAGAGTAATTTAAACTACCAGTATAAATTACTCCCTCCGTTCCAGGCAAAGAGTCCAGTTTTGACTTTTTTCAGTCAACTTAGTTAAAGTTTGACCGATAATTAACATAAATTTAGTGATTTTTACAAAGTTTTGAAAGTTGCAATCCATAGTATTCTTAAAATAGTTTTTAATTAATAAAATTTTATTTCCTAAAGCATAAGTAAAGTGTGTAAAATTTTAATTTGATTTAGTCACATGTTGACTTTTAAAAAAGGAAAGTAGACTCTTTGGCTGGAACAGAGGGAGTAATTAATAACAGTACTACATTTTTCTTGAAATAGCTCGGCTGGAATTTAAAACTTACCGATAAAATCAGTAACAAGCTGGCCATTGGAAAACCTCCCGGTAGGGATGTGATTCGCAAAATCTCTCCCATAAGGTGGAAAGTTGCTCTTAACAAGTGTCGGTATGTAATTGTTGTTTCCGGGGTCGACCGTTGAGTCTCCGAATACAAAAACGGCAGTAATCGAGTTGTTGAAAGGCCTATACAGCCTTTGAGCTTGAGCATTTGTGAAGAAAAGTGAGAGATTGACAATGTGTAGTATGAGATGAGGTAGAGAATATGTGGAGTAGGTCATTTTAGCTCCAATATAGAAGCATGAAATATGGAAGTACTTCTCACGAGGTTCTAACATTTTTAAGTAAGTTAGTCCAACTACTTGAGCATTTATGTTGGCAACTAAAAATTAATTAGATAGTTACTTTGATAACGATACAAATGTATAGGAATAAATAATTTCTAACACTGAAATAAATATGTAGTGAAATTATCAATAATTAATACCAATAACAAATTTATCAATTATCAACCAACAATTAATTTTACACGACAAATACTACATATACTTCCTTCATCCCGGATAAATGTTCTTAATAGATAAAACACAGAAATATTTAAGAAACATAATTAATGATGTGTTGTAAAATGTGTTCTGACCATAATACTCATGAACATTAATAGTTCAACCACTTTAAATAATTAAGTTTTTTTTGGATGTGTTATATTAAATGAAGCTTTAAGGGTATATTAGGAAGAATGATAGAGAATAGGTAGATCAAAAGTCTTTAGTAACATTAGTTGGGACATTCCAAAATAGATAGTAGGAACATTTATCCAGGAGAAAGTATTTAATAATATCTAGGTGGATGAGGATTATGCTAGTTGATTCAAAAACTCGCATGCACAAAACTTTGTGCTCTTCAACTCAGTAACTGATCTCCCTCTCACAAAGACTATCAACATATCTATTTATAATATCCTTAATAAATTTTAATCCTATTTGAAAAGCCTTATTTGACTTCAACTTATAAAAAATTTTCCAAATATAATTAAGAAATACAATATTAATTGACTACTAAGTAGTAAATAATAAAAACTTATTATCAAATCTTAATTTATACTAGGGTTGGCTTAGCTTAATATCCAACACTCTGTCTCTTAAACCAAGCTTGTAAACATATTTGGTTCATCGCCATCTCGAGCAACAATCATCAATGTAATGTCTGCAGCTGTCAACAACTCGAAGCAATGCATTTCAATATTGGTCTTCATTTTCACTCGCGATTGAGGACGAACTTCATAATTGACATATAACTTATTGGCTTATTGTTCACGATCAAAATAACCTTTCATTTTGACTCATTCATCGTCAAACTCAATTATATAGTTTAATTTTTCAAATAAAACATTTCTTATAAGTTTTAATTTTTTCTTCACCAATTTCTGATTTCAATTCTACATCAACAATAACTTTTTTTCTTTCTTCAAAACTATTTTCTTTTCCAAATCATTCTGCAAAACATGATGAACCATCAATTTCAAATGAATTGAAAGTCATATATGAATCTTTGAATTGAAAGTCACACATGAATCTTCGGTTGATTCTTCTGCCTTTTTGTCACCACATGTATCTTCGATTATCAATAACTCCTCCTTTACATTTTTCACCTAGCACTTCTTTTTCTCGTCTTTGATTTTCTTTTCTTCATCCATCCTCTTCAAAAGTTCTAGATCTAACAACTCTTCTACTTGTTTGAAAAAATTTCATTGTTCCTCAAGTATATATTTATCCTAGAATAATTTGTTGTCCATTATTTAGTAACAACAATCGAATTCAATACTTCACCATATACAAAATCGTGTTCAAGCCTTTTTAACTCCTCATAATTTATGAAAGTGTATATATTCAAGTTTTTTCTTAACTTTTAGTGGAGATCTCAAAGATCCCAAACTCAAATAAACTCAAATTTTGAGATGTATCGTTTTCTCTAAAATTCGCCAAGCAAGATACATTTTATCTCTTGCAAGTATCTGGGATTTGGGATTCTCCAATTGCTTAATACACCAAACCATAGGTGACAATCCTTTAAAAAATTACTTATCTTAATGACCCAAGAATCATAGTTGGAGAGAACCAATTTGGGAAAACACATATTTTAATATAATCGACTAACATTTGATTGCAGTCTTTCTTCTACCAAAAAATAAAAAATAAAAAAAAATTACTCTCCATCGATTCTTCACAAATCCGCGAAATCTGATGTAGAACAAGTGGCTTACATGTTTCTGAATGGGAGATATTTGAATAACAAAAGGGAGATATTTGAATAACAAGGAATAGAGGAAGCACAGGGAAATAAATGGCAATTCAGCATCAGTACGGCCTACATTAACTATAAGGTCAAGTGGTAGATGGCAAGTAAAGTAGCTAGTCTATTTCATTTGCTAAAAATAAATAAAAATGAATGACATCAAATCTAATTAAAGACTATGGCTGGTCCATTGATCAACGATAAATTAGTGGTGCGACATCACAATGGCTATAAAATGAAATGATAGTAATTGATAAGCTTAAATAGTCATTAAAAGCTCCGGTTTAAGTGTTGACATTTTTTTGGTACATTAGAACTTAGGCAAAGAAGCCTAATTTCTTGAGCTAGGCGGGCTAAATTGTTATGACTCTAATTTGATACGTATGATTAAAATGTCGTATTAGTTTGTACGACATTCTAGAATAAGAGAATGATAAACTTCATATAGTCGTCCATGTATTATGCCTTCCGAATTTCGTCCCTTTACTTTGTTATTGCATACTTCTGTCTTTGTACAATTTTTATCGTCTTTGAATTGTCCTTCCGTCAATTTTTGTTGTTAGGTGGGTGTTATCTCATCCAAGCGTCATCTTGTAACCTTTTTTACTTTATTTATTTTTTTTAACTAGCTTCGAGAGCGGTTCAAAAAAAAAAAAAAAAAAAACAACCTAGCTTTGAGAGTCTTTTGCTACTATTAGCTATTATTATACATTGTCTATTATCATTGGTAATAACTAGTAGAAGAGTCTCATAACAACTATTATTATACATTATTTATTAACTATATGTTATATACATTAACACATCTAGTAGTTATACCCCATATCCTAATTATAATAATTAGCTATAGTTATTACATAAAAGTAATGCTAGAGCAACATAATTTATTTACAGCAAGTATTAAATTGTTGTGTGGTATATATAACTATCATTTGTGTAAAGAATCAAAAGACAACTCCTACAACTTCCTCCATACATTCATGCAACTGATGCACTTCCGTGTTGTTTCTTCATGTATTTATTTAATTCAGTTCATGCACATCATAGCCACTGTCCCATGTATATATATATGTCAGTTTGTATAATGAAATCATCTTTGCCTTTGTCTTACATGGTATCAAAGCAGCCTAAGTGATCCATAAAACAACCATCCTTAATCTTACTAAAATTTCTCTGGTAAGATTCACTAGTGTTCTATTGGAATGGAAACAGAGGCTATCTACAAAAATTAATTTTCTTTGCTACGATCTATTGGAATGGATACAGAGATTCATCGGAGAAATTTTAGAAAAAGAGATTTACCAGAGAAATTTTATGAAGAAAGAAAGATTCATTGGAGAAATATTAGGAAGAAGTTATGGCCGGAGAAATTTTATAAGAAAAGGAAGATTCACCGGAGAAATATTAGGAAGAAGTTATCTGAAAGATTGACTAGAGAAATTTTAGGAAGAAAAAAAGATTTACCGGAGAAATTTTAGGAAGAACTACTGTATATGTTATTGCGGGGCATTTTAGAAATAATTTTATAAAAGTGCCTTTTATTGGTTAAAAAAAAAATAAGTAGACTGGAAAGAATAAAAACTTTCCAAAGTGAATCGGTCAACAATTTTCCAAAATTAGATCCTAAGCTCGAGACCCGATCAGCCCAACCCAAAAAAGGTTCTATCAGACATGGCCCCTAGGTAAAGGGTAGGGCAGGGCCTAGGTGTTTAATATCTAAACCAACGACAAATCCTAGCCTTGATCCAGGTCTTAAAGCCCGATCCTAAGCTCACCTCCCAAACCCGGATATTGCCCTGTATAGTCCGTCTTTTATAATAAAGGAATTATTAGTTTTCAAATAATTGGAGCTAAAATAATTTAAAAATAAACATTAAGAAAAACTAAATAGTTAAGGCAATCATAATTAGTTATTTCTCATATTCTTTTGATATGAATTGTGATCGATCAAGTATTGGAACATTATTTTTTTTTATTCTTTGTTAAACTAAGTTTTTATTATTATAGGTGTGCTAAGGAATTAAATGATAAAAAATTAAGGGTACGATGGCCGTCTTATTAGAAACTTGACCAAAAATCAAATTATAAATATTAGGTTGACTATTTCCAAATAATTTTAGTAAAAATTAACCTAAATATTAATTTCACACACATACACATACACATACACATACACATACACACACAAGTATATATATTATAATAATAAGGGTGAATTATAGACCAGTCCCTTTTTGAATATTTGTAATCGCTCTAGTCCACCATACTTTTTTTAAAATCGAAAAAAAAACACTTTTGGGGCGAAAAGACGATTATGTCATTAATGAAAGAAAAATACGCGCGCATCAGTAACCTAAAGCATCTCGATGCCTGATATGTGCATCGAATTTGACGAGACGATGCCTGATTTGTGCAACCCAAAATTTAAACTTAATTTTATGCATTGTGATGTCTGATATGTACATCGAATTCAATCATATTGGCATTTCGATGCCCAAGTAAAAATCATATCACATGATGCATTTATCTTTTGTTTTTTGACGAAAGTACTAATATGCCTCTAATATTCAGGCATCGGTATGCATAACCAAAGCATTGCGATGCCTAATTCCATCATCGCAATGCCCAAATATTAGATTGCGTTGAATCAAAGCAGTTTAAGACCCATTATTAATTTCTGCATCGCGATGTACAATTCCTGCATAGGGATTATTAATTGTTGCATCGATATCGCGATGTCCATTTCGGGCATCGGCTAAATCAAAAGGTAGGATAAAGAAAACAGATTCATCAAGTAACCCTCCTCTATTCAATCCGTAGCTTATATAAAGCATTTTGATTTTAAAAAACGTCTACTGATATAATGCTAACTGATAAAATTTTGGCCAACAACACCATGTTTACGCAATCATCGTCATTCGAAGTGTTTTAGATCAAGTGTAAAATAAAAGGAGTTACTGGAGATATTACAAGCTGAGGCATTGCGTTTTCCATTAGAGAGACGAAGTTTTAGATCGAGTAAATTATAGGGTTTACACGATAAAAGATTCACAGGGACATTTTAGGAACAATTTTATGAAACTGCCTTTTAGCGATTAAAAAAAAATGTTGACTAAAAAGAAAAAAATATTTTGAAAGTAGACCGGCCAGCAATTTTTCGTAATAATATTATACCATCATTCGACCCTAAACTCGGTTCTAAATCCCAGCTCTAAGTTAGGCCCTGGACTTGGCGCTAGGCCCGAAACCTAGTAGGGTATAAGACCGACCTGTCCGGCCCTATCTAATTTACATGCTACTGGTTGTCTGTTGAGAAAAATTAAGAGAAAAGGTAACGGAAATGATCACAATCCATCACCGACCATATGAAATTTCTTTGATGAATATTTTGCACGACGCATAATGTGTTCATATATTTTAACCACATACTATATAGTTAGTTACAGTCCAAATTTACAAATCATCCTTTTTCCACCAATTAAGTCCAAGGAACCAAATTACTCCTTGATGATCAGATTAATGACCGGAAGAAGGGAATCAAATATAAGGCGGTATGCTCTTTCAGTTGGGTGGATTGCATCCCAAAAAACGTACTTAGAGACATCGTTGCAAATTAGCGATTTCGGGTTGCATAAAACTCCTGCTTCGAAATATCCGGTGCCACAACATCCAATATTAACCTCGTCAAAACCTACGAGATAAAAACGTATATTAGATGAATTGTACATTGTGCAATCCTTAGAATGGTGAGAGCATACTATGATTGTTATTGTTTACCAAGTAAACGTATTCATACTTATTATTTTTTGAATTAGTTGTAAAGATTCTGAAGGAGCGAAGGTAAAGTACGACAACTTTCAAAATACTCCGTAGTTAGAAATAACTGTGTTTCGCTTACCAAATCGTCTTTGCGATTGAATCATGTCATTCAGAGGTTTGTATATGTCAACATATTTGATGTCGATCAAATGGCTATTTCGCATGGACTTCAATTTATTTTGGAGAATATCATTGTGATTTCTTGCAATAGAGGATAAGCTTTCAATACAATTCCGGCCATGATGAAATGAATCAGCTATATTTAGAGTGATTACTTCCGGCAAGCAGCCCATCGGAGGCAGTCCAACCACCGCAATTTTTTGTGCCCCCTCCTTTGACAAATCCTGCAAATGCAACAACATGGTAGTACTTCAATTCGACATGAAGGTAGATAAAGTTTACCATATCATCAATCGCTTTCACTCTCTGAAATTTCTAGAAAGGAAAAACAAAAATTAAGAAAATAACACGCGTGCATACTATTTCAACTGTATCAGCCACCGAACTAATTTCATCTCGTAAATATCCCTTCATTCCAAACTTATTGTTTGGATACACATTTCATAGGTATTTATATGTATGTATATATATATATATATATATATATATATATATATTTGTAATGATTAGATAAAAAGAAGATAAAAGAGAAAAAATATACTCCCTGCTTGTTTTTCAAAAAAATAGTTTCATCTCACAAGTCAAACTCTTTAAATTGTATTTTTATTGTTTCAAAAAAAAAATTGTATTTTTACTTGTTTGTAACTTATTCAAATTATTCTAAAATTATTAGTATTATTTTTAAAAATGAGACTAGTTTTCTAGGACAAACCAAGGAAAGAGGGACTATTTTTTTTGTTGGGATGAAGAGAGCAGGACAGATGAGAGCGAAAGCAAAAACCACGAAAACGATCACAAACCACAAAAAGAACTACGAAGGCAAACAGAGTCATAATTTCATTTTCTCTTTTTATTGTCCCAAAAAAATAGCCTTAGTTCTAAATTTAAACCTATAAACTTGTAGTACATTCTTTTCAAAATATTTCTTTATTTTGAAGAACATAACATTTCTAATAAGTATAACGCATGAAAAATTGTCATGTTAGTGAAAATTATTGAAAATATATATAAGTAAAATTTAAATATTAAAAAATTTAAATTGTCAAATGAAACTTATTTTTTAGTGACGGGAAAGAATATTTTAGATTATGAGAAAAATAGAGATCTCATTTTGCAAAATCAAAGTATTTCGAAGAATAATCCACAAGGGCAGATATAGTGTTTGTACAATTGATTGGTGGGAGTGATGTGTCTCTGGACTACGAACATCTTTTCAACTACCTTCTTATGCCCAAACCAAACTTGGAGTTAGCATGCCTCACCCAGTAAATGTGATGTTTTCTTTTCCGAATACAACTTTGCTAAGTTTACAATTTTTCTATAACTATTGTTACAACTTAGCTTTAATAAAAGACAAAATTGTTTTTCTCCGTATGTATATATACTTATATTAATTTGAGTTTCATAATATAACTGTTAAACAAAAAAAAAAGAAAAAAGAAAACACCCGAAATTAACAATACAAGATTTCATGGTGGCACTCATAAAAAGAGTAAGTGGAGACGAACCTGAATGAATTTTTGGATATTTTGCATCAAGAAGTTCTGGTAAGACGAGGCAGTCGGGTAAGTTTTCTGTCTAATGGGAGCGCCAGCGCCAAAATAATTGACAATGAAGTCGTTTGTGCCAGCGCTCACTATGAACAAAGCCTTGTTTAACAAAATTTTGGTTCTTTCCTTTCCTATAGAATGCTCGATCTTTTCTTTGTACTCTCTGAAGTATTTTACTTGCTTTTCTATTGAAATCACACTCTGCAAATCCATTAAATAACCCACCAAAATCTTCTCAATCAGTATAGAAAATATTCAATATTAGTAAAAATCATTTTTTTTGCCAAAATTATCATGTCTTTAATCATTTGTTGTATCATAAGCTAAGAATTATGAATAAAAGTGTTGGAAAAATGCTAATACTGATTTCCAATGTGTTTTGTATGAGGAGCACACACCCTTGTAAAGATCATATCAATGGGTTTGGTAGCAAGTTCCCCCAAAAAAGTAATTTTTGTTTAAGTAACTAATTATGGCCGGGAGTATGATCGTACTTTCTTTGTCCTTGCTTGAAGGTCCATAGCATTTATGAACGATTGAAGGTCCATAGCATTTATGAACGAGCAATGTTAGGGTTACAAAATTTATTCAAACTTGATAGTAACTGTATTTAACCAATCAAAACACTGCAAATTTCAGTCGTAGACAAGTAACGTATTGGGTGTGTGTTCCTGATACAAAACGACGAGATCAAATGATCAATACCCTTTAATTAACCAATCAACAGTTTTCTATTAAAATTTTATGTACAAAACTGTGTGCTCGTTTTGTGGCCAAGCATTAGAGCCCGTTTGTTCGCGCGTTTTGGCCGAAACGCAGGGTTAAAACGCAGCTTATTCCTTAACTTAGCGTTTCAATGCTGCGATAGAAAACGCTGCGTTTTCAAAACGCAGCTGCGTTTTAAAACGCTGGAATTCCTAGCTTTTTCCCAAAACGCAGATTTTAAAACGCAATAGGGAATAAAAAGCTGCGTTTTGACATAATATTCCAAACGCATTTATAAAGAAAAAAGCCGCGTTTTAAATAATCAGCGTTTTAGAAACGCTGCGTTTTTAAAACACTGCATTTTCAAAACGCTACACCAAACGGGCTCTTAGTCTTTATGAACTCATCCACTTGAGCTGAGTTTCAGAAATTTCGTTACACTTATTAATGATAATGCTGGTACGGATGCAGCATATCCTGCGATTATGTTGAGATAAAATGAATTTTATTTTATGATATAAAAAGAAGAATTTATCCCCATTTTTTCCATGTTTACATAATTTATCATGCACTGCCAAAACCATTCCATAAGACTCAGATTTTTTCTTCTGCCATTTGTTGTGAATGCTAGAGCATTATCATTAAGAATGCAAGTATTTCGTGTGTGTGTGTGTGTGTGTGTGTGTGTGTGTGTAGAGAGAGAGAGAGAGAGAGACGCTTATTATGGCAGTGAGCGGGTCGTAACCAGAGCCAGCAGAGGCAAAACTAACACCAGTCATGAGATCGTTGATGCTAAGGGTGGGATCCAAGTACGGCGGAACAGTCTCTTTGATGCCCACATATGAAGCTGCATCCATCAACATATAAAACTATTCAATATCCGTAAAACGCCATGCATTTTCAATAACTAACGTAATGTCAGATCAAAACAATAGTATCATATCAGAGAGCTTACCAATAAAATCAGTCACAAGCCGCCCATTAGTAAACCTTCCGGTCGGAATATGGTTCACAAAATCTCTCCCGTAAGGTGGGAAATTGCTCGTAATAACAGCTCCCTCTACATAATTATTGTTTCCAGAATCAACGGTTGAGTCCCCAAATACGAAAATGGCCGAAACCGAATTATTATACGGCATTTGTTTTGTTACGACTTGAGCTTCAGAAATAGAGATGAAGATAATTAAAAGAGAGACGGTATAAAGAAGTATCATGAAAATAGACTCAAAACTTAGAGAGCTCATAGTTGCCAAAACAAACTAAATAAGTTGAAATTGATGGTATAGGAGTATAAATGCAAGGAGCTTTATAGTTGTAAAGAGATGCTTGTTAATTGCTGAAAGAATATTTAGCAGTGCTAAAGCTGTTAACTGAAGTGTTATTTCAGAAGCAAAATTGGTACACCATCCGTCTCTTAATTATTGTCTTATTTGACAAAATAATTTACTTGATTATTAATATTAGTATAATGTGTAATTTTCTTTAATGTCCATGTATACGTGATCCATAATTAAAATAGAGAAAAAAATAAAAGTAAAATAATAAAAAAAAAATTTAAAAAAATTTTTTTTAAACAAAATAATTATTTTAAAACGGATAAAAAAAAAGACAATAATATAGGGACGGGGGAGTTAGATTTTAATTCTTGGTCTGTCTCTATTATTAATTTCAAAGTCTCTCACTAAATCTGAAATATCACATCTCATTGAATAAGTGGTTGAAAAACCACGTACCAAATATTTTAGTCAAAAACTTATTAATGATTGTTTTATAAATATTTTTTGTAATATGAATTTTTCTTATCCAACATATCATTTATTAGTAGACTAAACAGTTTAACAATATTTTTTATAATACGAATCTTTTTTATTCAATATATTATTTATTAATAGATTAAATTGTAAGAGAGTAAGGCTCCGTCTTAAAACTATTCAATATTTTATCCTTGCTCAAACTTTGCTTTAGCCTACCTGGGGTTGCTAGTGCCACATAATTTTTGGTCATCTTCTTTGCTGTGACATGACAACTAATTTATTTCATGTCGCCTTGTCATCATATCCAATTGGCAAAATTTTATATTTTCTGTTTCAAAATAATTATCATTATTTGATTTTTATTCATTCCAAAATAGTTAATCTTCCCTTTCAATATTTTAAAAGATTCTTTAAACTAATTATTTATAATATTTTTATTAATTGTGAGATGAAAAAAAAAAAGATCAATCCTAAAATCATAATCAAAGTAGAAGAATGGAGTAATCGAACCTTAATTCGATCGAATTCTCAATCCCTTAACGATCACGTGCACACACACACATGCTCTCTATTTTTTGATTTCAAAGGTCGAAACATTGTTCAAAACAAGTAATTAAGGGACATTATATTTCCCTCTAGACCCAGTATAAAAATTTTAACTCCCTAATTGTTTTACAATGAGTGGGTCACATATGTCCAAATATACATGACCGGACACCCCCTTAGATTTTTACGGAAGTGTAACGAATTGGATTCATTTTATTGTATGTTTGTTACTACAGCGGTTATCTTGATAAATTAAATACTACAATGGTCAAATTAATATTTTTAAAATGGTACGATGATTGATAAATAATTTTTCTTTCAATAAGGAATGTAAAGTACGATTTACTGGGGGGATCAATAACTGCGTTGTCTATCTCAAGTCTAGATAAAGAAATAAGTTCTGTTAGGCAGTTTGACACTCAATATAATTCTTTTTCAAACTCTTTTTTTCTTGTTATTGACAACAAATATTATCTGAATTAATTACAGGCTAATCATACCACATTAGAGTCGGGTAACTCCCAAAAATGGCAACCCTTCCGTCTTAATTGAAAAATGTACGCTCTAACTAATTCAACAAGTTAAAAAAAAGAAAAATTAAATTAAATAGCCATTAACTTTCTACCATACTTTATTAGTGCGTGGTTAGTGTTTTAAGTTAATTTACTTGATATGATATAATTATAGGTGACGCTATTAACACCCTCAAATCCTTTTAATACACCTACCTTTTACATGCACACCCCATCTTAATTTTTAACTCATTCAAATACTAATTAAATACACACCCCATATATTTACTATTTTACCCTTCTCAATTTCTTCCCTCTCATTCCCTCTCCGTGTATCTTCTGTAAGAATTGTGTCGCCATCGACGAACAAGGAGAGACCCAATCTCTGTTGCTACAGTACCCACTGAGGAAATGGTTAGTTGTGATGAAAACGAGGAGATCGACATGGGTGATTGAAGCGGTGCCCAATGGAAGAGGATGGGTTTTGCAGCAACAGCCACCGGAAGGAGGAGGAGATCGGGGGAAGGAGGAGAAGAAGAAAGCGAGCACTGTTTGCTCATACGCACATTTTAATTGATGATATTTTTGTAATAAAAAAATATATAGGGGGTGCATTAATCGATGAACAGCCCTAGACATGCCCACCCTGGTTTCGGTTTTGATTTGGGTTCTAAACCGACGGTTAAATAAATCGACTAAGGCCAAACTGAAACCAAACTGTCATATCACGATTTTCGATTTCCCAATTTCTCTTCTTTTATTTAATTTTTAAATTTTTTTATCACATCATGGCCGTTAAATCATTTTAAAAAGATAAATAAAAATTCAAATATTAGGTAGAATACCGCCGATTTATGCTAGTTATAACCAGAGGTTTAGTTCCCCGGTAAATGATCCGAGGAAAAGACAAACCAAAACCGGACCGAGTTGGGGCGATTTTGATTTACGCGATTCCGATTTTGGGTGGTTATGGGCTGATTCTATTTTTGTTTTCCGAACAGGATGAGTATGTCTACTTAACTGCGGCTACAGTTATAAATTGTTTTTTGTTGATATGAGATCATTATTCTCAATCACACACTTAAAGAGTGAAAATATATTATATTACTCCTTTCGTCCCTTAATTATTGTTTTATTTGATTTGGCACACAAATTAAGAAAAAATAATTGACTTGATTATTAATATTGATATAATATATAATTTTTTTAATGCCTATATATATGTAGTCCATAATTAAAGTAAAAAAAAAATAAAAATAAAATAATAAAAATATTATCTTAAAAAAATTTAAATAAAATAATTATTTTAAAAAGAATTTAAAAAAATGATAATTTAAGAACGGATGAAGTATTAGAGTAATGCTAGATACATAAATCATAAAATTTTGATTACAAAATCACTGTTGGTAGCATTTGATTTGTTACGTAATTTGCCAGGCCCCCGGCCCCACTAAATAATGGGACAGCTTGTCCCAGCCAAGCAAGAATTGCCGATAATGATTTTCATGCCAAAATTTTGTTATTTTTTCAAAAACCTCTCGTCATCAATTCTTTTAATTTCAATTAATCTTTGCATATCTCTCTCATCTCTTTCTCTTTTGTCTTGGTTTTGATGATGTCTACGTGGCAATTTCCTCTTTTTTTTTTCTTTTTTTTAACTCTTTTTTATTTGTATTACATTTTTAATTTTATTTTAAATTAAAAATATCCTATAAAAATTTATGTTAATTACTTTAAATACAATGATTTTAACTAACTGAATTAGTAATTATAAAAAAATTCTAGTAAAAAAATTAATTTATAAATTTAAAATATAGTTAAAGTCAAAATATTAATTAATTTTTTTTTATTATGAATAACTTTTATAAATTTTTTTACAAAAATCAGGCATCGTACATATACTAACTAAGAACTCCCTCCGTCCCGGATAAATGTTCCTATTTTCTATTTTGGGATGTCCCAACTAATGTTCCTAAAAACTTTTAATCTACCTATTTTCTACCATTTTTCCTAATATACCCTTAAAACTTCATTTAATATAACACATCCCAAACAAACTCAATTATTTAAAGTAGTTGAACTCAATTAATGTTCATGGGTATTATGGTCAGAATACATTTTACAGCACATCATTAATTATGTTTCTTAATTCCTGTGTTTTATCTACTAGGAACATTTATCCGGGACGGAGGGAGTATACTTTATCAAATAAGGGTCTGTTTAGGAATAGAGATGCTGCCCTCACGGGCGTAGCTCAGTTAGTTAAGAGCTAGTATATTTGGAACAAGACCAAGGATCGAGTCCTAGCAACCACAGTGTGGGAGTTTCATCCTCTTGTTGGGGTGGCTCCTTGTAGGTACTAGGCAGGGGTCATCCTAGCTACTTAATTGCCGAATTACCGTAATTTTCCCTCTCACATTCTCATGGGATTGGGGTGTGGGAGCTCTCGGGAGAGAGTTTCCCTTTTTTTTGGAATAGGAATAGAGATGTCAAAGTTACAACTCGCCAGCACTAAACATTTGAAAAACAAGCTCATTTAATTTGTTAGGTGAGACAGTTAAGGAAATGAAAACCAATCAGGACCATTTATGAGGCTTCATCCCGAACATATCCAATTCAATACTATAGCCCACCAAAAACTTTATAAAATTAAAGCAATAATTAGGGGTAATTTCGGACAGTACCTTTTTCAATATTTTAATTCACTCCAATTCATTTATTTTTTAAATAAAAAAAAGACACATTTTGGTTGAAAAGACAATAATACCCTTAATAAAACTAAAATACGTACGCATCAGGCATCCCAAGGCATTGAGATGCAATAATTTGGCATCAAGATTCAATTTGAGATGCAATAATTGGGTATCGGGATGCAAAAATTGTACATCGAGATTCAATTTGAGATGCAATAATTGGGCATTGGGATACAACAATTGTATATCGGGATGCAGTGCCACTTTCTCAAATTAATTTGGGTATCGGGATGCAAGAATTGTGCATCAAGATTCAATTTGATATACAACAATTATTGCATCGTGATGCAACAATTGGACATCGGGATGCAGTGTCACTTTCTCAAATTAATTTGTTCATCGGGATGCAAGAATTGGGCATCGGGATTCAATTTGAGATGCAACTATTGTTGTAGCGGGATGCAACAATTGGGCATCGGGATGCAGTGCCACTTTCTTAGATTAATTTGTGCATCGAGATTCAATTTGAGATGCAATAATTGTGCATCGGGATGCAACAATTGTGCATCGAGATACACAAATATGAATCTTATTTGTTGGCTTAACATACGACAGTTCACACAGTAGGGATAGAAATCCCCAACCAGCAGCCCAATTTGTCTTCCAATAATATCATTAACTTCAACCCAAATAAAAACTAAAATTGAGCTGCAAACACAATCACAATTTATAAGCAAACCCAAAAACATAAAACTTGAGCTTCAAAATTGATCGGAATTAAAATTAATCAAAGATGGAGTCTCCGTACTTGGGATGTTGAAGCTGAACTTTTTTTTTTTTTTGGGTTTGGATTGATCACGTCAACTCTGTTTTTAGGTGAGATTGGCTGACCGTGCTCCAGAAACGTATATGCAATTGGTGAGGGAAATTTGCTCCAGAAGCCATAGTTGGTTTGGATGAAAGAGACGGGGGCATTTTAGGAAGAAAATTATCAAAATGCATTTTTTCTGGTTTAAAAAAAAAGGGTGGACTTTAAGGGTTAAAAACTTTGAAAAGGGAACCGGCCAGCAATTTCCCGATATTAGTATCACTATATAATTGTGGGTCGGTACACTTTCTAGGATTTTCAACTGCTTTAGAGTTTAGACCCTGATACTTTTTTCAAACCGAAAAAATTCAGTTTGGTGGATAAATTACTCAATTTTTCAAAAAATGTCCCCCAACAATCTATAGAACGACGTATTTCTTAAATTTATCCTGTAAATCCTTCCTTCTATTCCAACCATTATTTACTTTTGCTATAGTCTCTCTCTCTCTCTCTCTCTCTCTCTCTCTCTCTCTCTCTCTCTCTCTCTCTCTCTCACACACACACACACACACACACAACACACGCATGTACACACACACACAGAGAGCCCCCCACTAGGTCATTGAAAAATTTAGTCCCCGCCACTAGAAACCCCCACTCACGATGATGAACCGGAAAAGTATATAATTATCTCCTTTCTACGCACAAGAGCTCACATTAATTAAATTGACTAAATGTTAACTAATTGTTCCTCTGAACCTTTTCTAAGTTAATGATAGAGAACATCAAGCTAATGAATCATGTACTTTAATTTGGATATTTCATGCCATTTTCAAGGTGCAAGAATCGAAGTGAATTATTTTTAAGGTATTGCACGTGTGAGTGTGTATGTGTGTGTGTGGGGGTAAGGGCGATAATGCATTTATTAAATATTTAAATTATCAAATATGACTGTTTGAATAGATTTAACAGTAATGAAGGGAAATAATACAGTCCGATCTATACTGATTTTTAAGAAAATCCGACACTTTTTAAGGCAAGAGCAACCTTAGTGGTGGTGGTAGACATGGTGGAATGGAACGAGAAAAGGTTGAGAAAGAAGAAACAGTGTTAAATAAAAATTATGCACTAACAACTCATGGTATTAATCGCGAATGTATTAATTTTGCATCATAATGCATCAATTTATGCATCGCGATGCATAAAATTTGAATTACAATGCATCAATTTTGTATTGCGATGCATCAATTTTGAAATAGGCATGACACACAAAATTATGGGCGTGATGCCCAAAATTATGGGCATGACGCTCATTTTGAACTTTTAAGGAAATGCATCAAATTCGGAACTGCGATGCATCAATTTGGATTTTGCGATGCACAGCGTCTCCATGTTTATGTACGTATAATACTATGCACCGTAATGCACACTTTGAATTCATGCATTGCGATGCTATAAAATAATATTTTTTAGTACAATATTTGCATCGCGATGCACACTTTGAATTCATGCATCGCGATGCTATAAAACTGTAATTTTTAATAGGCCAAAATACTATTTTCCCCCCAAAGTATCCACCAAATATCAGTTAGCTACCCATATTCCATTTTGTCCCATTACCGCATCCAATGTTGCCATTTGTCCCAGTTTCACCCCTGGGACGGACGGACGTTAAAAAAATTAACGGAAGTTGGTCATGTGCATGTCACATGATAAGTAAAATCAGAAAGTTACTATATTGCCCCCAATAGTTGTATTTGGTTAAAAAAAATTATTATTTCTTAATTAAAGATTTCTTTCTTTCTTTCCAAATTAAAAAAAAACAAAATTTAAATTTGAAAAACATTACAGTTTCACATGAGAAGTTTCTTTCTTTCTTTCTTTATAGATTCAGCTACAGCTGCATAAATCTTGAAGTAAATTTTCTCATTTATTCCACTGCGAGAAAGAAAGAAACCGGCAATGTCGACGACGGCGACTTTAGGGTTTGACGGCGACGATTTTGAGTTAAGGATTCTCGATCGACTTCTTATGGAAAGCATACCCATTATCGATTATCCCTCAAATTACGCTACTTCTACTACTAGTTCTTCAGAAACCTTCATCAACTCCCTCGAAATTGTCAAAATCACAAACCCTGGTTTCTTGAAAAAACTACTCCAAACGACGTCGTCGTCGTGTCTGTGCGATACGGACGACTTTGACGTCAACGAAAACCTAACCCAACTACCGTACTGCCGCCACTGGTTTCATTATGAATGCATTCTCCCATGGCTACAGAGGAAGAACACTTGTCCTTTGTGTCGGCACGAGAGTGAGTTGGGACTCGATTGAGTGTTTGGAGGTTGAGAAAACAGAGAGAAAGGATGGGTGGATTCGAAGGATGGGAGTGGGGTTTCGGGATCGACGGTGTTGGGTTCGGTGGAGAGGCGAGATTGGTGGAGGTTGGTGAGGCGGGAGATCAGTGCGGTGTGCTTGCGTTGGGTGGTTGGGTCTAAGGTTTGGTCCGGGACGGTGACGGTGGATTTTGTAAGGGACTGTTCATCGTCGGCCATTGGTGGGGGGTTCAATTATTCAAACAACGGTGGGGTTTTCGCCGGTGAGGATGTCGTGTCAGTAGAAGCGGAAGCGGCTTAGCTTCTTTTTCCGAAGCTTGAGGGATATCGGGTTGAGGGATTTGGCGTAGTTGTAGTCGTCAGCAGATGGCCGGAATTGTTAGGAGGGAGATGAGGAGAGAGAAAACATGTAGGTTGGGGAGAAGATTATAGCCATTGGAGTGTGGGGTGAATTTTTGATGGGTTTTGGGGATAGAGGAAATGCAGGGGTTTTTGAAGAGAAGATTCATGAATGCCCTGTTTGTTTTAGTGTGTACGTATACATATGTATGTACACATATATACTCTTTTTATATACAATGGAGGGAGGGAAGTTTGGTGGTTTTGTTTCTGCTTATGTGTGTGTGTGTGTGTGTGTGTGTGTGTGTGTGTGTGTGTGTGTGTGTGTGTGTGAGGACTAAGGCACGAAGAAAGGAAGAGGTTGAAAAATAGAAATCGAAATGGAAAAGACCAAATTGCCCCGCACGTGGAAGACCACGTGCGACTTAACGAGACTTTCCTAACGTCCGTCCAACTCAAGGGTGAAAATAGGACAAATGGCAACATTGGGTACCGTAATGGGACAAAACGGAATATGGGTAGCAAACTGAGATTTGGTGGATACTTTGGGGGGAAAATAGTATTTTGGCCTTTTTAATACAATACTATGCATCGCGATGCATCGATTTGTATTAGCAATACCAATTTAGAATTGTGATGCTTCGTTTTAAAATTATGATTCATCGCGTGCCTGTTCTGTATTTTTTTAAGGGCATAGACGACATTTCTCAATAAAAGTATCTTTTTCTGGTTTGAAACAAGTATATGATTCTAAACTGGTTTTAAAATTCATCGAAGGGGAGCGGCCCAAAGTTTGCCCTATTAATTATTGCGGGAAATTGCTAGCCGGTCCCTTTTCAAAGTTTTTAACCCCTAAAGTCCACCCTTTTTTTTTTAAACTGGAAAAAGACACTTTGATAATTTTCTTCCTAAAATGCCTCCGTCTCTTTCATCCAAATCTAAAGTGAATTTTCCTTAGCAATTGCATATACATTTCTAGAGCATGGTCAGCCAATCTCACCTAGAAACAGAGTTGGCGTGATCAATCCAAACCAAAAAAAAAAAGTTCAGCTTCGACATCCCAAGTACGGAGAATCCATCTTTGATTAATTTTAATTCCGATCAAATTTGAAGCTCAAGTTTTATGTTTTTGGGTTTGCTTATAGATTGTGATTGTGTTTGAAGCTTAATTTGAGTTTTTATTTGGGTTGAAGTTAATGATATTATTGGAAGACAAATTGGGCTGCTGGTTGGCGATTTCTATCCCTACTGTGTGAACTGTTATATGTTAAGCCAACAAATAAGATTCATATTTGTGCATCCCGATACACAATTGTTGCATCTCGATGCACAATTATTGCATTTTAAATTGAATTCTGATGCACAATTCTTGCATCCCGATGCATGAATTAATTTGAGAAAGTGGCATTGCATCCCGATGCAACAATTGTTACATCTCAAATTGAATCTCAATGCACAATTCTTACATCCCGATGCACAAATTAATTTGAGAAAGTGGCACTGTATCCCAATGCCTAATTGTTGTATCCCGATTCAACAATTGTTGCATCTCAAATTGAATCCCAATGCACAATTCTTGTATCCCGATGCCCAAATTAATCTGAGAAAGTGGTACTGCATCCCAATGCCTAATTGTTGCATTCCAATGCAACAAATCTTGCATCTCAATGCAACAAATCTTGCAACTCAAATTGAATCCTGATGCACAATTTTTGCATCCCGATGCCCAAATTAATCTGAGAAAGTGGCACTGCATCCCGATGTCCAATTGTTGCATCTCGATGCCCAATTATTGCATCTCAAATTGAATCCCAATGCACAATTCTTGCATCCCGATGCCCAATTGTTGCATCTCAAATTGAATTTCGATGCCCAATTGTTGCATCCCGATGGCTTGGGATGCTTGATGCGCGAGTGTTTTGGTTTTATTAAGGGTATTGTTATCTTTTCGACAAAAAGTGTCTTTTATGTGATTTAAAAAAAATGGTGGACTGGAGCGAATTGAAAAGTTGAAAAAAGCACCGGCCCAAAATTACCCCTACTAATATCCATAGAAAGCCCTAGAATACAAGCTGCACAATGTGGCCCAGATGTGAACAATTTAATTGGGTAAAATTCGGGTCGGTCCCTTTTAGACAATTTTCATTCGCTAAAATTCACTATAATTGTTACTCACCAAAACGTTAATGGCCAAATTGAATTTGTAAAATTACCCTTAAAATTACTACTCCCTCCGTCCCTAAATTATTGTCTGGGTTGACCCGGCACACGAATTAAGAAAACTCAATTGACTTGATTATTAATATTGGAATAATATTGAAAAAGCGTGTTGTTTTCTTTAATGCACATGTGTATGTGGCCCATAATTAAAGTAGGAAGAAAAAGTAAGAGTAAAATAGTAAAAGTGATGTTCTAAAAAGAAAAGTTTCAAACAAGACAATTATTTTGGGACGGACGAAAAAGAAAAGGAAGACAATAATTTGGGGACGTAGGAAGTACTATATTTCAATAAACGTCCTTAAAATTTTGTAGCCGGTATGAGTATTTCCTGTTACAAGAAACAAACTAGTATGGCATCCTTCGAGATTCGTAATTGTGGTTCAAATGTATCTGGCTCATCATATATATAAAAATAATAATACTCCTCTATCCCAAAAAAATAATTTTCCTTCCTTAATTATTGAAAAGTTAACGTATGAGAATATCAAATTAATTACTACTTAACATACATTTGTTATGTTTGAGGTTATAGAATTTCAATCATTGAAAGAATTTTAAGAAAACCGTCAATGACAACTTTTAGAATTTGGTAAGAGTACGTATATCTTTATGAATTAGTCAAATTTTTAACTAAATTGAGCTACAAAAGTTAAAGTAAGACTATTTTTTAAATTTTTTATTTTTGGAATGGAGGTTGTAATAATAAATTATAACAGAGAGATATGTTGGTTGCACACTTGCACTACGTATATAAACGGCCAAATTACAATTTTTCCCCCAAAGTATTCACCAAATTTCAGTTTGCTACCTATATTCCATTTTGTCCCATTACCGCATCCAATGTTGCCATTTGTCCCAGTTTCACCCCTGGGACGGACGGACGTTAAAAAATTTAACGGAAGTTGGTCATGTGCATGTCACATGATAAGTAAAATCGAAAAGTTACTATATTGCCCCCAATAGTTGTATTTGGTTAAAAAAAATTTATTATTTCTTAATTAAAGATTTCTTTCTTTCTTTTCAAATTAAAAAAAAACAAAATTTAATCAAAATTTAAATTGAAAAATTTAAATAAAAAAAATCAAAATTCCAGTTCTTCCAAATCAAAATTTTTGCAGAGAATATTGCTTTATCTATTTCAACCTCAATTCGAAAAAAAGAAATGGGGTTTGATTACCAGGTTTGCGACCTCGATCGCGACCTCGATTGTCAGCTCAGGTCGTCGTATCTTCATGAGCTGGTCGTTTCTCACCTTGTCAATGTCAAAAGAGATCCCTGCCGCCCTTGCGAAACTCAAAACCCTAACCCCATTATCGTCCTTCCATTCGCCCCTGCTCAAATTCGACGAAACCCTAGAAACCTTCGCCAGGAACATCCCTTGTCATCAGCCTCATCACAACAATTCCTTCATCTGCTTTCATGTTCGTGTAGTTCGCCTAGAACCTACGTCCAGGTCATGGGCCAAAACTAACCCATGTTAACTCAAATCAGCCTTCAACCTCAATTTTGGCTGTCTTCAACGCAAGTGTGCTCCAGGTTTGTGGCAGTCTTCAATTCCCTGGGGAGCTTTAGGTTCGTCCACCTTCTTCAACACTGGAGTCTCTCTCTCTCTCTCTCTCTCTCTCTCTCTCTCTCTCTCTCTCTCTCTCACACACACACACACACACACTTTGTCGTCTGTGATCGTTGATGACGACGACCTCCAAGGTCTCAATTTGAAGTCCCACAGAGCCTAGTCCAAAGCAATCTACTGAAACCATACATGGGCTCTAATTTGATCTGTGAATTGCGTGATAAATGAAAAATTGCGAAGTTTGCTTGAAATCAATTGTTTGTGTATTTGCTTAAAATCAATTGTTGGGTTGCTTGAATAAAAAAAATGTATATTGAAAGTGGGTTTAAAAAAGATGCACCACAAGTGTTTGACAAAATGCATGAATGAACCTTTTTTTTTAAAATTTGTTTTAAATTTTTTAAAAACAATTATAACTTAAAACTATCTTAAATATCAAATGGGTACCAATTTTTATTTTAATTTCTTTAAGAAAATTTATAATTTAAAAATGTCTTAAATATTAGTGGTTACCAATTTTTATTTTCTTTTGTTTTAATTCTCTTAAAAAATTTATAATTCAAAATATCTTAAATGTCAAATGGTTAACTAAACGATAAAATAATATCGAACCTACAAATCTAATAATTAATTAATGACGTATTTTTCTATTAAACACTTAGTTTAAATACTAATAATATATATTTATTGATTTGGAGTTTAATTTTAATTTTACTACTAAAATTGCACTAACCAATTTAAGAAAAATGCACCAAATCCCAGTTTGCACCCCCGATTAAAATGACCAAAGTAACCCTCACATGACATGCACATGTCAACTTCCGTTAATTTTTTTAACGTCCATCCGTCCCGGGGGTCAAACTGGGATAAATGGCAACATTAAATATGGTAATGGGACAAAATGAAATATGGGTAGCAAACTGAGATTTGGTAGATACTTTGGGGGGAAAATTGTAATTTGGCCTATATAAACCAACTTGACAGTTAGCAAACTAGAGTTTCAAGAACCCCTTTAAGTGAATAAAAAATAAAAAAAATAGGCCTTCCAAGATCTACAGGGGGCAGATATGAGCTTAATTATAATTATAATCAAGGATTAGAGAAGGAAAAGAGTGATTAAAGTCAAACTTATGGCAAATCAAATTAAGACATTCTCAATACGTGAGATGACCCGTTAATCATGCATGGTTTCTTAAACCAATCATACAAGTTTTCTCTCTTCTAATACAATGAATCTTTAGATACTCACTAATTGCTTAGTCATATGTTCCTTCTGTAATAAGAATATCCCCTCCCCTTTTGTCTATGACTTTATTTACTCGGCCTAGTAATGTTGCGGCTCTAAAGAATCGAGAGAGAGAGAGAGAGAGAGAGAGAGAGAGAGAGAGAGAGAGAGAGAGAGAGAGAGGCTTTATTACACCAAATCTGGGATGTGGAAGGAAAAAGGAGAAAAAAAGCCGGATGGACTTTTTACAGAGAAGCCAGAGGAGTTTTTTTTTTTTTTTTAAGGAGAGAAAGCCATTTTTTTCTGGTCATATTTCGATATTTAATCATTTTTTTGGGTCATATTTTCCATTTAGTACATTTGCTTGGGCAATTTTTTTTTTTTTTTAAATCGAGGCCATAAAATACCATTATAACATGGCTCGGGCCGTTATCGGTATTACAATTACTAGAGGGGCTCAACACTTGACAAGTTTCTCCAACAAGATGAAGGGTCAGTTTTTTTGAACAAAGTATGTATATGTACATTCTGACTCAAACATATTCTCCGTATCATGAATGAAGGAATATACATTTCATGAACAAACATATGTACATTTTTTTTTTTAAAAAGCCAAAAAATTTCATTTGAAAGCTAACCATTGAATCTTTTCTAGAGGTAATATGTCATGTTTTTAGCCAACAAATAGTGGATCAACTTGTTTTTGCGACTCATAGGTGCCTCTCCCTTACAAGAGGAACCGTCGTGTCAAGGATTGTGTTAAACGGCACCGTAACACACCCAATCACGTTAATAGAATTCACCGTTACCTTTACAAAAAATTGCTACATAATGATAATGCATGGTTGAAATATAAATAAAAAAAACCTACAGCTTCCAAAAAGTTTTGATAAAATTGTTGCTTGAAGATAGTGGTCGTAGTCTGTTCTCCTTGCAAACTTTAGGGACTTTAATTTTTAATTTTTGACATCTAAATCTCCGTGCCAAACACACCCAAAATAATGTGAGCTAACTATTGACCAACAACATCCTAGCATATACTTAGCCTTTGCAGAGAGCACAACACAGTCCATTAGATTTTCCAGCCTTCATAGAATCATAATTCATATACCGCTATAAAATACTCCCTCCGTTCCAGGCAAAGAGTCCACTATACTATTTTGGGATGTTCAACTTAAATAGCTCACTTTCAAAAAATCATGCAAACAATTTTCATAATCTTTCATCTATACCCTCCACTTTTGTTGTAATCATTTTGGTTGTGCTTAAGTATTTTTGAAATTATGACTAACTCCAATGACACTAATATATCCCTTTATAATTAGATTTTTCAAACGTGGACTCTTTGGGAAGAACGGAGGGAGTATTACTTAAAAGACTCTTATTTGAACCCGGCATAAATTAAGAAATGATAAATAATTTTAATATAAATATTAGGGTAGTGTGTGTTCTTCAAGGATACACATGTAAGAGTAGGGCTGCCCATTAATTAAAGTGAGAATTAAATTAAGGGTAAAATGACAATGATAACTTCCAAAAATGAATATATTAGAAAGTGAACTTTTTAAAAAAAAATATGGGTTAAAAAGAAAGTATGAACTCTTTTTTAGTAACGAAGAGAGTACTAGATCAAGAACTAATTTTTTTTTTCAAGAAAAAGGTATTATATCACATTAATTAGGAGGAATGGAATGTCTGAATAACAAAATGTAAAGAATAATGTGTTGAAGAATTTCTATGTGATAAGTGTTTGCCAAGGAACAATTATTAATTAACATTCTTTTTCAAGTTGATTGTGAAGTCACCATGAAGTATGGGGGAGGATTTTCATGAAGTATACATATAACAAAAGCATCTTCATGGAATTGTACCTAAAAGATAATAGACATTAAAAATAACAAATCCCTCCACTTTACTTCATATGAAATCTTCATATCATCCTTGAATTTTGCTAAGACATATTCTCTAGCTTGTATCTCAAGTTTCTTACACTTGTTTTCACATTCATTCTTTTAGGATCAACCACAGCTGAGCTGTTTCTAGCTAGCTATATATTCTATCAAAATCTACTGCACCAATTCCCTTCTCTCCCTAATTTCATTTGCAATTGGGAGATTGGAGTTAGAAACAGAGAATATGGCTGTGGATAGGGAGCAGTGTTCACCTTCCCGTGGAATTCTGGAGAACGTTTGGGCGAATTTTATTGCCGATGATGGATCAAAAAAAGAAGTACCGGAGAAGACAACATTGGAATCATCGGATGAATTGCCTAGCCTAGATGTTGGAGACAAATCACTCAAGTTATTGCAAAGACTGCCAAGTCTAGGAAGGTGGATATCAATGGGGGCAGAGGAATGGGAGGAAATTCTCAATGGACTCGTGATTCCTCCCGTAGACATGGAGAAGTCATGCAATCTCGATTCAAAAACCCAAATCCCTAGTTCGAGTTTAACAACAAGTGCTACGAAAGTGAGTACAAAGCATTATCGTGGAGTGAGGAGGCGTCCTTGGGGAAAGTATGCTGCAGAAATTAGGGATTCATCGAGGAAAGGAGCTCGAGTATGGCTGGGGACATTTGAGACCGCAGAAGAAGCAGCAATGGCTTATGACAAGGCGGCATTGAAAATTAGAGGTCCCAAGGCATATCTTAACTTTCCGTTTCAAACAGTAGCCAGTGCCTTGGGAATTTCTTGTCCCGAGAGTGACGTGCCTAATTTTACTCGTCAGGGTATCTCAAATTCAAATCCTCAGAAAAGGGTGTTGAGAGAGTGGGAGGAAAATGAAGAGATGGACATGAATTCACAACATCCATCAAAGAGAATGGCAAGCTTGGAAGGTGCGTATGGGCATGACAATGAAGTAATAGAACTTCAGGATCTTGGGAGTAATTACCTGGATAGTTTGCTGTCCTAGGTTAAGTATAACCTTAAAAAAAAAAAAAAAACAGACAGTTTACACGAGCATGCTCCATTTAAACTTTAATAGGTATGGCAGTACTTGTAAGAAGTGGAGCACACTAATTTTTTGTAAACTACATGTAGAATATATTCATCATATAATGTAGCTACTATTCATCATAATATGGATGATTGTAAATAGGAGTGTACATATAATGTTCTCAGATCAAGAACAACAAGGGAGCAAATGGGTGTTAAGCTCCCCAAAGCTCCCCCAACAAAGTATCATTCTGTATCAAATTGTCCAATTGGAGGAGAGAGAAAATTTTTGGGGAGCAAATATTGCTCCCGTATTTTCTGGTATCTTGTCTTGGAATCCAAGGATTACACGGTACCGTTTCACTTACAATTTGTATCAATCGGTACCGTTTTATTTAAAAAGGCGGAGAGAGAATAGGAATGAGCTCCTGCCATGTTTTACACATGGCAGGCTATGAGTGGCCTTGGGTATAAAAACCCCCTATCCGGTTTTAATCAAATTTTGACCACAAAAAAGCTCTTTTTTTTTTTCACTGAATTAAAGTTCACATTTTTACCTATAAATAGAGACTTGGTTTACTTCATTTGGACACCAGATCAATTTTCTACAAATTTTTGAAGATTTCCTCCATTTTCTTCTCTTCTCTCTCTTCAAATTTAATTTTTCTCAATTTTCCTCTCTTTTCTCTCTTTACATTTTCAACATTAAGTTATTTAATACCTTAATTTGTTGCTAATATTATTATTATGTAGTTTAAATAATAATTATTAATATTGTCTAATAATTACTGAGATAATAATTATTTTAATATTAATATTTTCATCAATGATTTTTAAAATTAATGTTAAAAAAGCTGAAAAGTTATTACATTAATTTTAATTTCGAAAATATTATTAATTATTATTAATATGATTTCAAAAATATTTATTTAGCAAATATCTAATTAAAATGACATTTACAAACTTATTGTTTAATATAAATAAATGTAAAGATATTAATTTAATGGATATAAAGATGGTAGGGTAAAGATGGTGGGGTATGTAAGAGTATTGGAGTTTGTGTATTGTTGGGAGGATTGATTTATTTGGGGAGTATAGTGGGGAGCATAAGGATATTTTGGGTATAAAAATACCAAAAAGTGAGCATAAGCTCCTAAGCTCCCCAAACTTGTTGTTCCTGCTCTTAGCATGGTAGAATGTAGATGCATATTGTCAGTGTAAGGCAAAACAAAAGTTCATGGATAATGATGATGTTTAGTGGTATTAGGTGACCACTTATAAAACACGTATTCCACATCTACTCGATGTGAATTGGGGTATTACAGTCAAAGCTGTCTGGATATTTTGGAAATTAATTTGCCTTCTAAAACATTTACTTAACATAATTCATAATATACATAAAACACAATTAATAATAATAATAATAATAATAATAATAATAATAATAATAATAATAATAATAATAATAATAATAATAATAATAATAATAATGATACTCCCTATGTTTATAAATAAGTGTCCTGTTTTGACTTTTTAAAGTCAAATTGATTAATTTTTCAAATGAAAACTTGACGTGTATTTTTTTTAAAATTATAAAATAAAGTACTATGAGTTATGTGTTTCATGATTTTGAAAAAATAAAACACCTCAATTTTTTATTTAAAAAACAAACAATTTGACACATTAAAAAAATCAAAAATAGTAAACTTATTTAAGTTCGGAGGGAGTAGCAAATAATATTATGAATTGTGTCTCGCTAGAATGCAATGCACTACTAGTAGGGGTGAGCAGACCGGCTCATCGGCCCGTCAAGCCCGCAGAGCCCGCCAATGCCCAACCCGCAAAGCCCGTGCCCGTGGGCTAGTACATAGTGCTGGGCCTTAGATAAGTGAAAGCCCGCAGTCTCGGGCATGGACTGGGCTCTCCAATCCTTCCTGCCCGTTAAGCCCAGCCCGGCCAATCTCTTACTAAAACTACGTCGTTTTATAGTAAGTATATAAAAAGTGTAATTCTTTTTTGTTGTTATAATAATAAAGTTTCAATAGTTGGATTTTTTGGGTACTGTTTATTAATTTATTGTAATTATTTTGATCCACTTCAATGTTAAATCGGCATAGTTTTGAAAAAGTATAAGTTAGGTGCAATAGTTGATTTTGATTTTTGGAGTAAATATTTATAAATTGTGTATGTTTGACCTTTACTTGTGTCCATCAATTAGATTGGGATGAAAAAACACTTGAAATTTGACCTGTTATTTTATTTTTCTTTTGTTCTTCATAGTTCATATTACATAATAAAATGTTTGAGTTGAAAAAGAGAGTAATAAATTGTTGAGTAAATTGTCTTGTTTTTTGTTTTTGTCTTAAATGATTTATTTGTGTTTTGTTTTTTTTTTTTTTTTTTCAGAGATGGATTGATGGGCTAAAAATAATTTAAAGCCCAAACTTTAATAGGTATAAAATTTTCAAAATAAAACATTTAATTTGTAAGCCCGAGCCCGCCCAATACCCGTTTAAAGCCCGCAAAAACCTGTTAATTTAAGCCCGCACAAAGCCCGCTATGTTGGGCTTTTGAAATTGAAACCCGCAACTAAATGGGCTTATACCGGGCTTTGGGCCCGTGCACACCCCTAACTACGAGCAAGAAAGTGAACTTGGGCCGGGGCTACTTTTATTTGGGTAGCAAATTTAAAGCTGTTCAATATGATATTGTCCTGGTTAATTTCCAGTCAAACTAGGCAAACTTGTAAGAAACTTCAAGGAAAACTATAATTTCACCCAACCATTTATGCAGTACACTGGATGAATATTTTGGTCCCTCAGCTTAGAAATGTTGACAAATTATTCAGCATTTCAGTTTTTTTTTTTTTTTATCCAGTTTAGGTCCTTCCATCCAGACCAATGCACGTAGGGATTTATCTTCCAAACACTAGAAAAATAAAACATTAAACATGTGCCTGTGCCATAGCTATAGAAACAAGAAACTTGTATTTCTAAGGTCTCAACTAACTATATACAAGGAGACTCTGCCATGATCTAAAGAAGAGATAGAGAAAGAAAGAGGATTATGGGTAAATCAATGTGAAACTTCGTTTATAAATAAAACACAACGAACGAAAACCCAGCGCCAAGATAGTAGGTTATATTTCAGAACATATTCCCGAGTCTGAAATACTTGCTAGAGATAAAATGTATGATTACATTTCAGAACAGATTTTAAGTTATATTTCAGAACAGACTCAACATCTTTCGCTGAGGAGACGATCCCATGCTTTCTGACTCTTGAGTTGTACGCTCCGTATCACATGGTGTAGCTATCCTGACCGGAAGCTCATTAGTGTTACTACACGAACTAGTCTCTTGTTTATCTAGGCGAGTGAAGCTCAAATTCGGACCGAGTTTTTGTTGTACGGATGATGTTGACGACGCTGCCGCCCCTAATTCTGCAGGAAAATTAAGTAGAGCCTTGGAACCTCTCATCTTAAAAGCAGCTCGATCATAAGCCAAGGCAGCCTGTTCCGCTGTTTTAAAAGTTCCCAGCCATACCCGTGCACCATGTCGTGTCGAGTCGCGAATTTCGGCAGCGTATTTACCCCACGGACGACGCCTTACCCCTCTGTAGTGCTTCTTTTTTCCTATGGTATAGGCTTGTTCAAGGGCATTTTGTGTATTATTATTTTGGTTTTGGAAGGGATAAGATGGGCTAGTAAGGGAATTGGCCTCGTTTAGGACTTCATAGATTACCATATCTTGTGAGTCATTCTCATTAAGGGGTAACTCATGACTATGTGAAGTTTGAACCATGTCTAGCTCCCTCTTCTCTCTCTCTCTCTAGATTTCTCTCCTCAAATAGGAGTTTGGGTGTATGAAATGATGTTTGAAGTTTGTGTTATAGGGTGGAATCTTGCTATTCAAACTGTGGAATGTTATCGGTGGGTAAAGTAAAGGTTCTAGAATTTGTTTATTTGAGAGGAAGGTGAGAAGAAGTATGCCTCTTTTGAATTACTGTGATTTTTGCTATGAAGTTTGCTTTTTGCCCCTCTATTGCCTTATTTCTACAAGAATGCCCTTTTTCTGTAGTTTTGGGGTTATACATCATTGATTAATGGTTAGTTGTAAGAGGAAGAGAACACTTCTCTTTTCCTTACTAAGACAAAGAAAGTATATTTTTTTGAACGAAAGAAAGAAAAATAAAAAGTTATTTCAAACTTAAATTTTATAAATATAATTTTTTTTTTGTTACAAACTAAAATGAAAAGTATGCCCTTTTTTTTTTTTTTTTTTTGAGACAGAGAGTAGTTTTATTTTTAGTAAATAGTATTCAATAGGCTGGTTAAATATTTCAATTCATAGAGAAGTTTATTAGGATGTGATGTGGTGTGATGCACCGATCATATAATAAAAGATAAAAAGGGTGATAGTTAATGTAAAGAATAATAAAATAATGAATGGGCAATTTTGAAGTTCAAGTACAACTGCAGTGGCATATGGCTGGTCAAGTGGACAGCTGATTCAACATGGCGAACGTTGAAAATAAGGATGATGATGACCTTTCTTGGAGGAAAAGAGTCAACACACGTGTTTCTAGATATTCATTTGAAGCAACAGCCAGCCAACAGGTCACAACTGACCTCATCAATGTCGTAGGAGCTACAGACTCCGTTCTAAAAGTAAATTATAGGAGTACTTTAATTCGGTACACGTATTAAAAACAAAAGTCATTTTATTATGAATATTCTTTTATTTTATCTTAAATCAAAGTTTTCTTCATTTTAGTTTAAAGTGTTTTAAAATAAGTAATATTCTTAAAGCAAATTATCTTTAATATTTTTATCAATTACTCCATATGTTCCTAAATTATCGTCCAAGTTGACTCGATACACAAATTAAAAAAAACTTAATTGACTTGATTATTAATATTTATACAGTGTATAGTTTTTTTAATGTCTATGTATATGTGACCCATAATTAAAATAGGGACAAAAAAAAAGAATAAAATGATAAAAGTAATATTTAAAAAAAATTTAAACAAATAGATACAACATGATTTATTAATTTATTAAAGAAAAAAATATAATTTAAGAACGAGAAAATATTAAATAGGAAAATGAATAGACTAGTACTAAAGGATAGACTTGACAATAGCCACAATCAAATTGGATCACGATTTGATACAACATGATTTATTAATTTATTTAATGAATCAGATCGATTTATATACCAAATAGATTAAATTTTCAACCAAACTCAAATAATTGAGCAGATCAAATCTATCTAAATTATGATCCAATTACATCAACAACAAGACTTTGCATAAATAATTTTTTTTAAAAAATTTTTAATAAAAACCAAATAATAGTTTTTTTCTCGTTGATTCAAGTACTCCCTCCGTTCTAGGCAAAGAGTCCACTATATTATTTTAGGATGTTTCATTTAAAGAGTCAACTTTCAAAAAATTATGCTTACAATTTTCATAATTTTTCATCTTGACCCTCATTTGTGTAGTAATCATCTTGGTTGTGCTTAAGTATTTTTGTAATTATTACAAATTTTAATGATGTTAATATATCCCTTAATTTATAAACTTTTCAAACGTAGACTCTTTGGGTGGAACGGAGCTAGTATATCACAATTTTAATTTTAATTTACTTATCACCAGGGCCGTTCTTAGCATTTTATAGGCTCGGAGTAAAGTTAAAAGAAGGGCCCTAATTTAATTATCAAATATTAATCTCATGTATTTTTTTAATTTAATTTCTTAGAGAGACAAAAATAATTTTTGCTATCAGTACAATTTCAATAACGAGTTCCTACTGAGCTGAAATTAAGTTTGGGAAAACATTATTATTTAGAAAACTAAATAAATTTTTATCGAATTTCAATCTTATAAAGTAAAAAAAAAAAAAAAAACCTCAATTACTCAAATCAACAATCATCGTAAGAATAATTTGAGATTCTTGTTGCTTCGCACTTCTATTTTATGGTTATCTTATCAATCACTTAGAGCTATGACCTCAAATTAGTAATTAACTATATTGAAAATTCAATGTAACTATGTAAGATGTGAATAAACTATCAAACTCAAAAATCCCAACAAACAATTGAACAAACATAATTCAAAATTTAATAAAACAAAGTCAATGTCACTTTAAATTTTTAAACACACAAAAACATTGTAAAAAGAAAAATAATAATTAACAATGTAACAAAATTTAACAAATAAATAAAGTCTCAACAAACAATTGAACAAACATAATTCAAAATAACAACAAAAGCTTCGAGTTTGGGCCTCAGTTTAAGAAATTTGAATACTATTTTTAGTTTACATATATAATAATACTACAGCAGTAAAAAAAAATTGAGCCCCTTATTAATTTGGGCCCTAGGCGGGTGCCCAGCCTGCCCACCCCTTGGGCCACCCCTGCTTATCACAACACTTTGTAGAAGGTCTCATTAGCAGAAAATATACTGCTTACAGTAGCTATTTAAAAAGCCTATTTGGTCGAGTATTTTGGTCAAAATACATGATAAAAAGCACCTTATTTACAAAAATTGTGTTTCAATATTGCGGCAGAAAAAACAGCGTTTTCAAAACCCAGCTGCGTTTTAGAACGCTAGAATTCTCAGCTTTTTTCCAAAACGCAGGTTTTAAAATGCTGCCAGGAAAAAAAAATGCGTATTGAAGTGATATCCCAAGCATATTTATAAGAAAAGACATGCGTTTTTAAAATGCTGTGTTTTTAAAACACTGCGTTTTATAAACACTACACCAAACGGACTCTAAGACAAAGTTAAAGAAGTAGGAATGATGTTATATACGTCTCTGAAATTATATTTTTGTAGATCTTCTAAAAAAAAATTTAATAGCACTTTAAATTATTTTGATTGAGCGAACAAACAAGAAGTTATGTTCCAAAACTGTTCTGGTAGCATGTAAAATGATACTTGCCACCAACGACCATTGCCACCCCTTGGGCCGCCCCTGCTTATCACTAACACTTTGTAGAAGGTCTCGTTAGCACAAAATGTACTGCTTACGGTAGCTATTTAAAAGTCTGTTTGGTCGAGTGTTTTGGCCAAAATATAAGATAAAATGCAGTTTATTTGTAAAAATTGTGTTTCTATGCTGCAGCAGAAAAAACAGCGTTTTCAAAACCCAGCTGCGTTTTAAAACGCTAGAATTCCTAGCTTTTTCCCAAAACGCAGGTTTTAAAATGCTGCTAGGAAAAAAAAAGATGCGTATTGAAGTGATATCTCAAACATATTTATAAGAAAAGACATGCGTTTTTAAAACGCTGTGTTTTTAAAACACTGCATTTTATAAACACTACACCAAACGAACTCTAAGACAAAGTTAAAGAAGTAGGAATGATGTTATATATGTCTTTGAAATTATACTTTTGTTGATCTTCTAAAAGAAAATTTGATAGCACTTTAAATTATTTTGATTGAGCGAACGAACAAGAAGTTATGTTCCAAAACTGTTCTGGTAGCATGTAAAATGATACTTGCCACCAACGACCATTGGTACTATACAGCGGCCAGTGTCATTTTACTCGCTAGTTTAATAATTTTTTACCATAATTTTACGCTCGTTCACCCGATTGACTTGCATTCAAAATATTATTAACTTACTTTTTAATAATCTACGAATGGAGTATATACATATATACGCGTGTGTATATATATATGTGTGTGTATATATATATATATATATATATATATATATACACACACACACACACATGTATATAGGGGTGGCAATTCGTGCTATCGTGTCGTGTTCATGCCGCACTATCGTGTTTTCATATTATCTATTTTATTTAATTATAAATATAATAATAAATGTTATTTTAAATAAATTTTTAATTTCGTGCTTTCGTGTCGTGTTTCGTGTCGTGTTGTATCGTGCCGTGTCATATCGTGTCATTTGTCTCTGTAATTCGTGTTTTTAATCGTGTCGTGCTGGTTCGTGCATTCGTGTCGTGCCAGCCATTGCCACCCCCTACATGTATATGTGTGTGTGTGTGTGAAATAATCTGGAACAAAAGGGGTGACGCATATGAATTCAATTAAATTTTTTATTTTTGTTAATGAATTATTAGTTGACCAAATCAGACTTGTATGAATCATTGATTCGACTCAATAGACTCGGTAAATCATTGATTACTGATTAATTAGTGGATCAAAATTTTAGTGACCTGAATCATTTTAGATGGATTAAATCAAGATCAGATTGATCCATTGCCAAGCCTACTAAATAATATTTTGACGAGATCAAAAGAAAATTATATAGCGCCAATAACTTTCTTAAAAACTTATTTATGGGGCAATTTTGGGATAGAGAGACTAGTATAGCATGTATTTTTCGTTGATGTCTATGTGAGCATGAGATACATTAGTTAAAGTAACAAATAAATTAAGGATAAAAATAATATTTTAAACAAAATTAAAAATATACTCCCTCTGTTCCACCAAAGATTCTACGTTTGAAAAGTTTAATACTTAAGGGATATATAAGTAGTATTGAAGTTGATCATAATTACAAAAATACTTTAAGTTAAAAATTTTATAAAGATTGTAGACATAATTTTTTTAAGTAGCCTCTTTTGGTGGAATATTTCAAAATAATATATTGGACTTTTTAACTGGAACGGAGGGAATATAACTCAGTTTCTAATTTGAGTAGATCCTTAATATAATAGTGGGACATGCTAAGACGTTAATCAACCTTTCTCTTTCACTTATCCTTATAACGATATCAAGTTTCATGCATTGAAAATGAAACATGAAAACATTAGAATTTATCAAAGAGATTGATTGCAAAGCATGACTGAGACTCAAAAGGAAAAAAAAAATTCTAGTTCTATATATCAACTGGAAAGTATTATGCCTATCGCAATGGATGACAATTTCCCTGACAAAATAATAGTGGTAAAATTTAATATCGGTTAAAATACCTTACAAAATAAATTATTTTTCCTACTTCGTTTGCAGCGTATCAACTCATCCATTTAATTTATCTTATGTATAGTGTATACTGCATCCCCAAAAAAAATAAATCAACTTTTTATTTTTTTTTTCAAAAAAAAAAATGTTAACACATCTCTGAATTTTAACCTATAAACTTTCGTCTTTTTCAAAAAAAATAAAAATAAAAATAAAAATCTTTCGTTTAAAATATGGTATTTTTAATATGTACTCCCTCGGTTCTACCAAAAAAGTCTACATATGAAAATTTTAATAATTAAGGGATATATAAGTAGTATTAAAGTTGGTCATAATTATAAAATGTTTGAGCATTGTTAAATTTTTATACTTTATAGCATATGTGGACGGTAAAGTTGAAAGATTTATGAAAATTGTAAACATAATTTTTTAAAGTGGACTCTTGTGGAATATCTAAAAATAGAATATTGGACTCTTAGTCTGGAACGGCGGAATCACACAAAAAAAGTTGACCTGTTAGTGCGAATTGGATTTTTTTAACAAAATACTCTCTTCATTCCACCAAAAGAGCTTACGTTTGAAAAATCTAATAATTAAAGGATTTATGAATATCATTAGAATTGATCATAATTACAAAAATAGTTGAGTATAATTAATATGCTTATCACCACATGTGGAGGATAAAGTTATAAAATTATAAAGATTGTAAAAGTAATTTTTAAAAGTGAACTCTTTACGTTAAAGATTGCAAAGTAAAATAATAAACTTTTTGCCTGAAATGGACGGGGTAATTATTGATTTATACATCTGAAAGCATGTAATATGCCATTTGGCAATGGCATCATATCATTTATGATATACAAATACTGAATGTAAGTAGCTGTTTCAAACTATTTTGAAACATTATAATTAAGCGCAATTCTAAATTGTTATACCATTAATTAATCCTACCTTGTCCATCTCCAAAATTACTTCGATCAAACGCTATAACGGATCTTCCTTAATTATCTTGTCCAAAAGCATAGTTATATTGTTGATATTCATCCATCATTCGGGGGGCCTTTTTTTTATTTTTTAATTTAAACATTTTTTTTTATTTGTGTTTTTTTTTTTTTGTCCTAAGGGGCGTAAGGAAGGATTAAATCTGAGACCTTACATTTTGTAAAGCCCTAACACTACTACTGAGCCACCCATTAAAGACTCTTGGAGTAGTTGCAGTTGAAGTTCACCGAACAAATTCAAACCCATTTTATAATTAGATTAGTAAAACGATAATTAGCATGCGGTACCAAAGCCAATTGATGATCACTTGGTATTGCTTCCAACATTAATCCCACCCCTATTGGTATTCCCCCCACGCTAAATTAGGTACTCCGGTTGATGTTTCTTGTTTGATGACTGCAGATTGTTGTCTTAATAACTCGAGCCGTTCCTCTAACCTTCTATATGCGCCGAGAGGGCCTTGGACTGGATCTTGCTGCTACATGAACGCTTCCCAAACAAGCGACTCGATCAACAACTTCTCAACGTTGCAGGAATTCTAGTTTTGTTCATCATCTTTTGCATGTTGCTTACCCCGAAAACCTTTTGAACAACATTGAAATCTTGGCTACCGCTTGAGGGAAATAGCTGTGCCATGACGCCTCTATCTTGACTGCACCTTTTTCTTTAATGCTTGCACGCTGCACATGCTGGCCAGTTGGTCCTCACTAGCTCATTGTTGTTGTCGTTGCTACCACAACCCATAGCAATTTATGTTTATGCTCTAATTCCTCCTTCTCCAAACGAATTAAACAAAGAAAAAGAATTAGAAATTCAGCTAACACAAGACTAACTAACTAACGAACAACTACAACTGTACCCAATTTTTTTTTTCCCCAACTCCAGCAGAAAATAGGTTAGGTAGACTATTAAAATATAGTCAAAATACATAATCGGACCACTTTACTTTGGGAAAGGTTGCAATTCGACCATTGATTGTTTGAAAATATTATTTGGGCCACTGTACTTCAGTTTTATCTTACAAGCGAGCCCACCAGCACGTTAATTTTAAATGAAATTTCTATTTTACCCCTGTCTTCAATAAGAGAGATGAGGACGAAGACAGGAGTAAAATAGGAATTTCATTTAAAATTAACGTTTTAGTGAGCTTGATTGCAAGATAACTGAAGTATAGTGGCCCAAATAACATTTTCAATCAACCAGTGGCCGAATTGCAACCTTCCCCAAAGTATAGCGGCCACATTATGTGTTTTGCCTAAAATATATTTCTGTGGAAAGCAATTGCAATTCAGTGTTGTTCTTTGTTGGTAGTGTTGGAGAGGGAAAGGGAGGCATAGAGGGAGGGGTTCAGAAAGAATTGGGTTCTCTTTGGGCCTGATGCCAGGTTGCAATTTTTGCCCATGTTCAAATGCCTGTCCACCCACTAATTAATGGCTATGGGCATATTGTTAATGGGCATATATAAGTGAAGTGCATATTTTGGTTCGGGCTAAAGTGTACAGGGTTCACTCGAGTAGTGGGCTCTCAATAAATAATGGTCCTGTCCGTACAAGTATATATAACAACATTTTCTTTCGGTCCAAGGTATGTCTCACTTTGGCTCAGCAAATATATCGTGTTCTTTCTCTCTAAGCCAAGAGGCTGACTATCAAGCTAGAGGGTTATGGCAGGGAACCTCCCGTCCTTTTCACGGTGTCTTTCTTACAGATACATACACATACCAGATATCCGTTATTCGGGATACGGCAATGATCGGCTCGACATCCCCGGTGTGTCTGATTTTTTTGGTATCATCAGTTAATTCTATTGCCAAGTGCCCAATTTTTTCGACATCAGTTGGTTCCGTTACTAGGAACTGAAAGTGAATAGAAACATATCAAAGGACAATATAGCAATCCCCATTCAAGCTTGGCAAGGTGGGACCGGGAAGAAGAATTAGAAAGAGCTAAAAACAAACTTTCAGCTTTGGCACTTTGGCTTTGTACCCAGACACGAAGTGACAAATTGTTGAAAGTGGTGAAATGAAAGCAGGAGCAGTCCATTCACATGGCCGGAGGACTCAATCAAAGGAAAATAAAACACTCAATTCCTTTGGCTCAACGGAGAAATCACAATGAGAAAATGTTTCGAATGCGGGTGAAGATATAAAACATGAATAACATAGTATCGCATTGTTTTTTACTTCATCTATTTCAATTTCCGTTCCTCTTTGGAACAACTCAAAGCTTCTCAGTTTGGGAATTTTCAGGCGATTGATGGGATAGAAAATGCTTCCCCTCTCGAGAGCATTGGCAAATCCCTTGAAAAAATTGAGAATAATATCACAATTGCTTTCAGTGGTGCCGAGGATGTATCTCGAGTATCCCCATCTAACGGGCCGAGCATTCAGGGTATTCAGCCATGACACAGGAAGGATGAACCTAGAAGCCAACAAATTCTTTGGGCGAAGAAGAAAAACCACCCAAAATCGTTAGGTTTTCATACCCCCAAAAGAATTAGACAACATGGGTGCATGACAAGCATCCTTGGTCCCAATTTACATGGCTACTACCCGGTGAAGGAAACCTTCCAATCTAGAGATTGGTGACCTGAATCGGCAACCACACTATCTGGGTCCAAGCGGACGAGCACGAAACAGAGATTTAGTACTGCAGACTATTTAGCCCAGCCAAGACGAGACCGGTGATGGAAAACTGCTACTAAAGAACGCCGGCCACTCTCCGGAGAAAGGGATGGAATGGGCTTGCCGGCGGCGCTGCTGGAGAAGATGAAGAAGACGACGGCTGGAAGAGGTTTCAAAACGGACGCCTACGCGGCCACGCCTCCACTATGCGTTACAGTTAATACGCACGTCTCTTGGCAGTTACAAACGCCCCCCTTAGCTGGTGGGCAACTACAAACGTGGCCTTCAATGCAGAATAGTTATAAAGAAGGCCCACACATTATTGAGCAGTTACAAAGGAGTCCCTTGAATGCTGGACAGTTATGAAATCACCCCTTCAATGCAGGTGGTTACGAAATAGCCCATTTATTATTAGGCGGTTACAAAGTAGTCCCTTAACTGCAGAGAAGTTACAGTATGGTCCCTCCAAATGCAGAACTGTTATGACTTGGTCCTTAACTGCTAAGAAGTTACAAGCTGGTCCCTTCAATGCAGAAAAGTTACAAATGAACCCCTTTATTATTTGGCAAGCTTCGTTAAGTTCCTTCGAATTTGTAAATGAACCTTGTTAAACTTCAAGGTCGAATTCAAACGGAATTTAACGGTCAAACAAAAGAAATCTTGCAGGTCGAAGTCAAAGTTCTAATGAACCTCGCAGGTCGAGGTCAAAGTTCAAATGAACCTCACAAGTCGAGGTCAAAGCACAAATGAATCTTGGAGGTCGACGTCAAAATTCAAATAAACCTCGCAGGTCGAGGTCAAAATTCAAACGAACCTCATAGGTCAAGGTCAAAGTTTAAACAAACCTTGCAGGTCGAGGTTAAAGTTCAAACGAACCTCGCAGGTCAAGGTCAAAGTTCAAATGAACCTCGCAGGTCGAGGTCAAAATTCAAACAAACCTCGCAGGTCGAGGCCAAAGTTCAAATGAACCTCGCAAGTCGAGGTCAAAGTTCAAATGAGCCTTGCAGGCCAAGGTCAAAATTCAAGACTCGGCGGGCCCGAGCACTGTTACAAACCCCGCCCATCGAAAGCGAGACATCGAAACTTCGGCAAGTCCGAGGTGAACACTAGTAAATAGTACTCCTCACCCTCAAGATGAACCTCGAGGAATAAGGAGTGGGGGGCTATTGATGTGCATATTCTGGCTCGGGCTAAAGTGTACGGGCCTCAATCGAGTTAGTTGGCTCTTCTTAATAAATAATGGCCCGTCCCGTACGAGTATATAGCCACAACTTCTTTCAGTCCAAGGTATGTTTCACTTTGACTCATCAAATATATCGTGTTCTTTCTCTCAAAGCCAAGAGACTAACTATCACGCCAGAGGGTTATGGCGGGCAACCTTCTGCCTCTCTCACCGTGTCTTTATTACAGATACATACACATGCCAGATATTTGACATTCACAACACGGCAACGATTGGATCGGCACTCCCGGTGCACCCAATTTTATTAGCATCATCAATGGGCATGTCCATTTAAGACCACTAATTTTGGTGGACATATATTGGCTTAAGTGGGCGCCCATCTAACCCATATGTCATTCACGATGATACCCAGTTTAATTAGTTCATTCCATCCCGATCTCTTTCTTCCTCTCAGAGTCTTTCTCTTTCTCCCAGTACAATTCATTCCATTTGTTAGTCAGGAAAGTGGATTTTGTGTGTGTGTGTGTGTGTGTATGTGACGGAGGGAGTATTTGGTTGAGAGGAGCCTGCCTTCTTGTGTTGTGGGTTCTTAAGAAAGGAAGTATTTGGTTGAGAGTAGCCTGCCTTCTCGAATTGTATAACGGGATAGGAGAAGGGGGTGGATGGAACTTGGAAGGGTTGGCAGAGGCGGTGTTGTTGGGATGGATTGGATTAGGGAGTGATGGTGGCGAAGATGCATTTGGTGGGCGGTGGTTGTCTGAAATTGAGGGTGAATGGAAGTGTTTTTTTTTTTTTTTCAACTCAATGTGGTTTAGAACCTTGTTTATTAAAGGTTAAGAGTTCAGAAATTTCCTTGTTTTTATTGGGCAAATGGGTACACATTGGGGGTAAATCCATTTAAGGCCCGCTTATTTATACTCGTGTAATTAATTGAGCACTCATTTGCATGCCCATTCGAACCCGTTACACAAATGGGCGGTGCTCATACCTGCCCAGTCCGCCTATTTACCAACTCTACCTGCCATTAATGTTTCGAATTAGTTTGAAGATGGAAATCTTACCAAAATCTGTAGGTATGAATGCCAATGATTCCGATTTCACATTTTAAAATTTATTTATGGATAAGACAAATAGTTTTGATGAGCGAGAAACTTAAGGTTTATTTGGTAAATTATCATTAAGACAAATCTTAACATCTGTTTATTAACAGAAAAAAGTGCTCAATCTATTTCAAATCTGATTAAATTAGACAGGTTTTTGGATAATTAAAAAATAAAGAAATTCATGTGCCTATTTTGCCTTTCTTAGATCCATCGAATTATTGGATCAAATCAAACTAGGAATTTAAATTTCATGTAACATTCCATTATATGTTTACTATAGTGTTAAAGTGGTATAAATTCGACAACACTTTTAACAAAGACTATTCCATCTAAGAAGCAGACTTCGGGCCAGCCCTTGCAGAGATTAGGGATTCTGAGGAGGTCAATGCAGTAAAGAAAAATGTGAGTTTTGGCTTATATTTAAATCACTTTGGCACTATAGTATTCCGCACACTATTGGTCATATGGTCTCAAAAAGGTATGCTACGTGGTGTTCCGAGATCATTGAATATTTTCTCACGATCTTTTTGTATTGACAAAAACTTAGAAAATACCGTTTTACTGTTATTTTTTTGTAAGACGGATATTTCTAACCCGACTCACCGTATGTTGGTGGCTGAGCTGTGAAAGAGTGAGGACTCCGTCTAACGAATTAGGATCTGTAAGATGATCTTACAGGATACCTACTCTAATTCTTTTTATAACACATATTTTGGGAACAGAGGGAGTACTTGACATATTTATACACTCTGAATCTTGAAAAGCATCGAATAAATCCCTTATCAAGAACAATTGCAGTAGTCTATCAAGAAAAAGGTGGGTTCAAAAGTGTTCTTATAGTGGAGGGGAGTGATGTTTAAGACTACTGTACAGAAAATATTCATTGCTTTCGAAATACTACGTATTTATGTGATACATCGTGACTAATAGTAACATACTATACTAATAAACTAGCTTAAAAGTGAGGCCCGCGTTGAATTCACTTTGTGTCATTTTACATTATAACTTGCTACTATTAAGCTTAGTGTACCTACATTTTTTAAAAAATGTTAAAAAATTGGGTGCTACCTAAAATTTATATATATATTTTTTTAAAAAAATTTTTCAATGCAATTGTAGAATATGATGTGTCAACTATATTGTTTCCTATTGGTTATTAGATAATTAATTTTTTGACTTCCAATGCACATTGTGAAGGAGGATGTGAATAATTCACATTCCTTCTCCACAATTGCATTGAAGAGTTTTTTTTCTTTAAAAAATGTGTAAATAGTAGGTGGTACCTAATTTTTCCATATTTACATTTGCATTGGAGATGCTCTAAATAGGGGCACGTGAACCCGTGTCAAAAAAGTTGACCTTTAAGAAAACATTAAAGTGTACTATCCGTCTATCCCCAAGGCTTCACTCCTAGTATTAAGAACATATCAAATTTGATAAGTTAGATATGACAGCAACCATTCTTGTAAGAGCGACTTCAAAGTACGAAATAAGTGAGCTTCTCAGGTTGAATTTCTTCATTAATTTAAACTGACCTGCAAACAATAATAAAACAGAGAAAGCACAAAAATTAAAGGGCATAATAAAATCAACAAATCAATAAAATAGAAATATGTAATTAGTTGCACAAACATCGCTTGAACAAAACAACTACAAAGTGAATTTTCTAGAACTAGAAAATTTATTTGATTATCACCAGCTAATTGTAAAGGAAAAGAATCTCTATTGCTAATGCACTCTACTTTTAGCTATTATTATGCTTACATAAAATAGAGGCATGCATTTTTGCTAAAGTATAAAGCATGATATACACTGTGGTGTCTTTCTCTAACAACTTAAATTTTTAGAGTAGTTGATTACTTAATATGATATGAGAGCTCCAGGTTTGACAAGGATAAGAGTTCAAATCATCCCGTATTTATCGTAAAAAAATATATAGGAAGGGTACGTATTGGTCTTATATAAAGTGCACCTCTCCATATATGCACGTATTGTGGTGTCTCTCTCTAACAGTTTAAGCTTTTAAAGTAATTGGTTACTTAATAGTTTTTGCTAAAATCAGAGTTTCTTTTCTTAGTACTCATTCAAACTTAAAATGAATGATTTTATTATTTTATTTTATTTTATTTTTGTAAAACATAAATAATTTGGTTTTTACGCCATTTTAATAATGTAAGTGCACATTGTGATATAATAAATAGAAAAAGTGATCATTCAGGGAAAATTAAACTCCCATGAAGACAATTAATTTATTTAAAAAATTAAAAAAATATTCTCAGTTTGAGATAGAGGGAGTAGCATTTCCCGAAAGCTTCTTTGATTTGTTGGCTTCGTATCAAAAGAGGCAAAGAAAAGGAAAATCCATGACAAAGGCATTGGGGAAAAAATGATAAATGTAAAATAATTTAACTTTATTTCACATTTTTCGTTGAAATGTAAAAGCCAAAAAACCTAATTAATATTTTTCTTTACTTTTTCTTTTGATTTCCTTCATACATGTACATTCGAGATTGACACCTAACAAGTTATCAAACTAGTTGATCTATAAGTTTGATTTTCATTGTTTGCCATATTGCACGAACAAGACACGTCGCGAATTATTAAGACAAACTTGTCATATGTCAAACCCCATAAATTTTAGTTCCTCCGTTACAGACAAAGAGTCTATTTTTTTTTAGAAGTCAATATATAACTAAATCAAATCAAAATTTTACATACTTTACTAATATATTAAGAATAAAGTTTCATTAATTAAAAACTATCTTAAAAATAATATGGATTACAACTTGCATAACTTTATAAAAACTACTAAGTTTATGTTAATTATCGGTCAAACTTTAACTAAGTTGGCCGAAAAAAGTCAAAAAGAGACTTTTTACCTGGAACGGAGGGAGTATCCGATAAACACTAAACCCCATACATCTCATAGGATAAGTATAAGAATTAATGATACAAACATATTTTGGTTATTCCATATAAAAAAAAAAATGCTTGCAACAATGAATACGGATACTAGTCTTTTAATTTTCAATCAAAACATTTTAGGAGGTTCCAGTTTCATAGATCAACTACAATGAATGAATCACTCGGAATTAAAAATGACATCAATTTGGACAAAACAAAACCCGCAATTTCCAATTATTTTTTCAAGAATTTACATATAAGATTGTGTTTATGGTAATATTTTATGAGAAAATATTTTAATGGTCTTGAAGCATCATTTCACTTTGGGTCCGCTTTAAACCAGTTTGACATTATAATGTGTAACGTAACTACGTTTGGATATTTAATTATGTTCACTATGCAAGAGGTTTGACATTCAATAATGAGGATTTATTAATTAGACTTCAGTCTGGTACACCGTTTTGGTATAAAGTTCAAATTTTATTTTGTTATGCACGCCAAATCCCAAATATTTACCAAATTGCTAATGTCATGCTTCTTTATCACCCATCACCTACATTCAATGATTTATATAGATAAAATTTCATTTAAATTATTCGCTATTCAGATGAATTCACATCATTTCAGTTCATTTGATTGATTAACAAATTAAATGAAGTCAAGCGAGTACTGTTACTGTCATTTGGCATCTCTTCATCGTATAAGATAATAACACCCTTCGTCCTAATTAAAGTGATACATTTTAGAGTAATGCCATGTGTACTTAAAGTGTGCACCAAAATTACACTTGACATTTTTTGGTTCGTCAGAGACTTTTAAATGGTAAGACAACAAATCATTTAACCAATTAGAAGATGTCAAGTTTAATTTTGGTGCATATTTAATGCACACTTTAGATGCACAAAGCGTTACTCTACATTTTAATTTTTTTAGTTGAACTAAAGTTTTTTAGAATGAAAATTTGACAAGATTTTTTTTTTTCAAAGACTGGAACATGTTATTTATAGTATTTTTATAAGTATTTTCTATTGAGGAGGGCCTTACATCCTAATTCATAAGACGAAACCTTATTTTTTCACAGCCCAACCCACCATAGACACGATGGGTCAGTCGAAGAAAATCCGTTTTACATAAACTTTTCTAAATTTGTCTTTTTTGTTTACAAGGTATCTAAGACCCAATAGGACCAAAAAAACAGTAAATCTCTCCTTCTTATAAAGGGGCTGTACTCACATGGAGACCTATGTTTTAATATAGTTATTTAAATGGAGTTTATTTAATTGTTTTTATGCTATTTTAGTAGCATATACATTATCGCACCTAGTATTCGATCCCATTATAGTTAGGCAAGTATACATTAGACATGATGGATAGCATTGATAACTTTATAAATGAACACTTATCTTGAGATTAAAATTTTTTTTTTTTAAAGAAAGATGACACTCAATTAGGACCCGAGGGAGTAACTTTTTTCTTAAACTAATTAAGAAAATGTTAAATTAACTCGAAATTGGATAAGTTAACCTTTTTAAAAATTAATTGATTATGCAAAACCAAAAAAGCTAAAAGTATTTACCCTGTCATCGATCCTTGAAGAAGTTTGTTGGAAAATAGCAGTAGCATTATCAATCTGGTTCATGGCTTCTTGCCCCGGCCTTCCTTCTTCCCCCTCCCTAATTCTCAATCTCTCCGTCTCATTTGCTGATTGAACTTGATGAACATGTTGTTGAAACACAATCTGGTGCATAAGATCAGTATAACTAGCTACAGGTGCTTTTAAATTCACATGATCAGTACTTGGTACAACACCTGCTGCTCCACCATTATAATGACTCTCCCTCCATCCTAAATTGTTATACGGAACAATCTCCTGTCGTGGGATCGGTCTCCTTGTTGTTGTTAAATTGTTATACGGCCCAATTTCCTGTCGTGGGATCGGTCTCGATGTTGTTGTAGTTATGATTCCTTGTAGTTGTTGCCTTGCCAACATAAGCTGTTGTTCCAACCTCTTATATGCACCAAAAGGGCCTTGAACAGGATCTTGCTGCCACATTGTGGCGCTCCAGATGAGAGACTCGACAACCCCTTCCCTCTGTCCGGGTTCTAATTCTCTTAGCATCTTTTGAACGTTGCTAAGCCCGAAAACCTTATGAACTGCGTCGAATTCCTGGAATCGTTCCGAGGGAAAATGGGGTGCAAAGATGCAATCTTGAACGCACCCTTTTCTCTGATGCTTGCAAGCAGCGCATGCCGGCCGGTTTTTCCTCACTTTCTCGTTGTTGTTATTGTGATCGCTACCGCTACTCATGGCAATTCGTGCTCTGAATTAATATACTCCCTTCGGATTTAAGAATAAAATAAAGTGAAGAAAACTTGAACTAACTAACAACGACCAAGTGATCTGCTTAATTCTCTAGAGAGAGAAAATCAGGGTGGAGAGAGAAAGCATGTTTGAAGTGAATGGATTGATCGTTGATTGTGTTATTGTTACGGTTGGTTGTGTTGGAGGGGGAAAGGGAGAAGAAGACGGAGGGTTTTAGAAAGAATAGGGTTCTTCGTTCTGTTTCTGCGAGTTTTTAGAGTCACGGTAATTATGTACTACTTATTTATATGCAACTGTTTTTTTTTTTTTTTTTTTAATTTTTTGGGGAGGGGGGCGGGGGTTGGGTGTATATTGGTCTTTTCACAGGATTCATAACTGTTTTGTATAATTCATGAGGAAATTATAACTAACCAATCACATGATTTTCAGCTAGATTTATACGAGAGAGTCTCAACTAATATGGGTCGTAGAGGGGGATGCGGATATTTGGAAGTGGTTCGTGTTAAAGGCCTCAATTGTGCTGGATTTGTACTTGGGCCTTTGGCCTCGTGTAAATGTTTGCAGGCATTTTTGAAGATAGAAATTAAAGAAAAATTGCGGGTGATACACTTTAGTAGATTTTCAATTACTTTATTATTTTATACTCCCTCCGTTTCAGGTAAAGAGTACACATTTGATTTTTTTTGGTCAACTAAACTAAAGTTTGACCAATAATTAACATAAATCTAGTAGTTTTTACAAAGTTATTAAAGTTATAATCTATAGTATTATTAAAATAATTTTTAATTAATGAAATTTTATTTCTTAAAACATAAGTAAAGTATGTAAATTTTTTATTTGATTTAGTCTTATGTTGACTTCTATAAAAGGAAAGTGGACTCTTTGCCTGAAACGGAGGGAGTATTATTTTTAAATTGACAAAAGACACTTTTATACATCGTGATACACGAAAGTTTAATCGTGATGCATTAATTTGGAATCGCGATGTACAAAAGTGCCTTTTAACTGGTTATAAAAAAATATAAAGTATTAAATTGGTTAAAATTTTACCAAAGTGTACTGGCTCGAAATGGGTCTCAGTTTGTTTTCTTTTTCCTTTTTTGGTTACCTGAACTAGATGATGGGCTATAGTACCAGAAGGTCTAAATAGCCTCTTTGAAAGCCCAACAGATTTTCTTGCTTAAATTTGATGCAGATCAAAGGTTGGACGCTTTGATTGGGCCGTTTTAAGTCCTATGGGTAGTGCTAGGATTCTACTGATTGCATTAGGCATTGCAATTTTGTAACTTAAGTAGGAGATACTCTTTCTGTTCTAGACAAATAGTTTATTTTTTATTTTTAAAATTCAACATATAACTAAATTAAGTTAAAATTTTACCTACTTTATGTATAGTTTAGAAAATAAAATTCATTAACTAAAAACTACATTAACAATATTATAGATGACAACTTTCATAACTTTGTAAAAACAGATAAAACTATGCAAATTATCGGTCAAACTTGAAAAAAATTGACCAAAAAAAGTCAAAAGTAAATTCTTTTCCTAGAATGGAGAGAGTAGATAAGAAAAAGCTGATGGAACCAAATAGACGGAAAGTCTAAAACCAAAATCCAAGTTACTAAATTATATAAGGAGAAAAGACCCTATCAAATTGTTCTAATTTGACCTATGGTGTTAACCATAAAATCGGTAGGACATTTGTGAGGTCATAAACTAACCTAAGTGTATCAAATGCTTGACATCGTTGGAAGGGAAATAGAGACTTGAGAATCAAGATCGTAATATTTTTCATTGAAAGTGAAAGTGGACACTTTTTTTTGAAACAATCTGAAAAGAAAAGATAAACTTTTTTTTTTTTTAAGTAACGAAGGAATAATAAATGTCACAAGTATGGATTGGGCCTCTTTACATTTTGGTAGGCCCTCAATAAGCAAATTTGAGCTTTCACCATATGGGCAAGAAACCAGCTAATGCCAATTGCACCCACAAATCACATTCAGGTCACAATCTTACTCACTCATTCCCAAAAACATTCATTCTTGAATCTTGACTATCAGAGTGTATTGGCTCAAACAATCTTTTTTTTTTTTTTTTCCATAGGATAGTACAGTATTTACTGCAAAAGGTGCAACTCCACAATCTCTGACAAAATGAATTTCTGGTTTAAATGACAAAAATAAAAATAAAAATAACACTCTCAATTGTTTCCCAACATTCATTACCTCCCTTGTCCAACACTTAATCCCAACTAACACCAGCACTACACCTACTTTGCTACATAACTCTGGCCTTGCACTTAAAGAGAAGTAAAGTTCCTAAAACTAATCATTCTCTTACCCTAGTTGTGTCTCCTGTTTAGGTTGTTAACTGCCCAACCTAATTCTCTAATTATATCCAAAGCTCATCTATCTTGAAATATAAGAGATTTGAGCAAAGCAATTGAATGAAATCAATACAAATTTTCGGTCATTCGAAGATCTAGCTAGCTCAAACGTTTTAAGTTTCAAAGGACGAAACACGGAGTACTGTTGTGGAAATGACTACTGCGAGATTTATCAAGTGCGTGACGGTAGGAGATGGCGCGGTAGGAAAGACTTGCATGCTCATTTCCTATACTAGCAATACCTTTCCTACGGTACGTGATTTTTCAAAATTTATTTTTTTATGATATGTTATGTTTCGCGGTTCCTGTTTGTCTACAAAATTGAATATATCAATATTGATGTATAGGATTATGTTCCTACTGTATTCGACAATTTTAGCGCAAATGTGGTGGTTGACGGCAGTACTGTCAATATTGGCCTATGGGATACTGCAGGTACGTTCGTATTTTTCTGTCTAGTTCTTATTATGCAATTCTGAATTAGAAAGTACCCGATAGCCGATAGCTATGGACTCCTACAGATAGGTCAGCTAGTTTTGATACCACCGCCATCATCGAAAGTTATAAACTTTGAGAGAGAACACGAATGTTTTCCTCGCTAGAAATGGAGAAATTGAGTTCAATGACTTCACTAATTTGGCAAAAAAAAAAAAAAATGTTGACTTAAAACAGGACAAGAAGATTACAACAGATTAAGGCCTCTTAGTTATAGAGGAGCTGATGTTTTTCTTTTGGCCTTCTCCCTCATTAGCAAGGCTAGCTATGAGAACATCTACAAAAAGGTCATTTTCCTCTCTGTATCATATTTTTGAAATTTTATTTTCTTTCTGAAAAAGATTTATCTTTTGTTTGAAGCTGCAAGAATCTGATCAAAACCATATTTGACTCTTTGACTTAACAGTGGATCCCTGAACTAAGGCATTATGCCCCATCTGTACCCGTTCTGCTTGTGGGAACCAAACTAGGTAAGTTTGATTATCTTCAAAATCTCGTTAGCTCAATCTTCGCGAAAACTGGCCAATTTTCTTGCATTGTCATGTAGATGGCACCATGTTTTCAATTGTTTTTACTTCTGCAATCTGCGAGGCCTTCAAACCGCATGACTTAAGTTAATTACCAAATAAAGTAGGATACACAGAATCAAATTTCTTAAAAGAAGGATGTATATCATTGCATTTACCGACTTGTAAAAAGAAGTTGATTACGACATCGTTTGAAGAAGCCTATAAAAGGATCCATTAGCAAACCCCAAATGGCTCACAAATCACTTCTTTCTGTTGTGGCATAGCAAAACTCTACAATCCGATCGTGTTGGTGGTATGTCATGAAATGTTGTCACATAAAAAGTATATTTCATTTGATGATTTACCACGAACAAGGAACAGTTTATAGAATGTTTTCAACATTATACTTACTAAATCATTTTCAAATCTGGTCTAAGGCTTCATACAAATTACTACAAATCGGTCCAGTTCCTGTCATCTCATTGGTTTGAATTTTCTCTAACAGGTTGATTACTAATGATATGACATGAACAGTGACCAATTTGTAGGAATTTTTTTTACTCTTTGAATATGACTGATTGGTCTTTTGGGGATTATTCGGAAGATGATGTTGCATAAGTTTCCACAATTCTATGCATCTCTATGGAGAATGGAAGAAATTTCAAGCATCCATCGTACCAAAGACACCCTGATCACATACATATATTGAAGGATAGAAATAGGATACAAAGTGGAAATTTTAGTTCTTGGTTGGGAACCATGGAATTAGATAGAACGTATAGACACACACACACAAGTTTGTTATCAACAAAGAACACAAAAAATTATTTCTGCCACAAAAACAATCACACCACACACACACACAAGTTTGTTATCAACAAAGAATGCAAAGATATAATTCTGCTACAAAACAATAAAAAAAATTTATCTTGTTGACAGTGGGATTTGAACCCACGCCCTTTCGGACAGGAACCTTAATCCTGCGCCTTAGACCAACTCGGCCATGTCAACTTTAATGTTATTTGTTAAAAATTAATAATTATATACAGTTTTTACTAGAAAAATATCATTAAATCATTTTTTTCCTTTTTTTTTTAAAGTGCCTCATGTATTTCATGGACTCATTGCCGGCATCTGTTTTCGATTACTATTATCTCTGTCCATCTTAGTTTTTAATTAACATCTACGCACAACTCTTACAAAATTGTAGATTTGAGAGAAGACAAGCAATACATAAGTGATCATCCCGGTGCAACAGCAATAACAACAGTTCAGGTAGGCTAGCTAGTTTAATCAGTACAGTAAATTTTAGCAACCTTATTTTGGAAAACTGTTATACGAAAAAAAGAATTGAATTGATTGAGCTGTACAGGGAGAGGAACTAAAGAAGATGACTGGTGCAGTTGCTTACATCGAGTGCAGTTCTAAAACTCAGCAGGTACTGAAATCAAACAACTGGGATTTTAAAGGGACATCGAAATATTATATATTAATGAAGTTTCTTATATAGTGGCATCAAATCTTCTATATCTTCTATCTCACTCTCTATCCCAACCCTGCCACAAACCAACACTAATGAGACGTGTATTTTGTAGTTAACATGCACTGGCGTCAAACACCTAACGTCAGTTAACCCTAAATACCTTACTGATTTGATCTTGATTTGTTTTCAGAATGTGAAGCTTGTGTTTGATACGGCAATAAAGGTTGCGCTGAGGCCGCCAAAGACGAAGAAAAAGCCACAGAAGTCAAGGCCATGCAATTTCCTTTAATTTTTTTAATTTTTTTTCAATTTATGGTACTCCATAAAAGTTCCTAAAACAATTACATTGCCTTAGTATTCTGTAATTTGTACGTGTTGCTTCTTTATTATATACAAGAATATTGTAATATCATTACGGAAGACAAGAGTTATTCCAACTTCATAATTGCTGCTTTGTATGTGTGTGTGTTCCATATTCCATTTTAATTTCTCTGCCTACTGGTCACCAATTCTGTTCTCAGTTTGGAAACTAACAGCCTACCCCCCAAAAATATTAAATCAATTTCTCAATTAGGAAACTAACAGCATACATTGCCATTAATTGTATTCCTTAGTTTGTAAATGTTGTTTTTCTTTATTTATAAGAAGATTGGATCGAAGAACTCTGCAGAGGATAAGAGTTGTTTCGCTTCTCGGACTTAGGTGATAATGTCGTCTCAATAAGCAATAACAGATGTATGAGCCATGAATCAAGACAATTCGATGATTAAAATTCAAACCAATTGCATATCCACAATGGAACAACTTACTTTTAAACAAGGGTACAAGAAGTGTACAATATTCATCTTGATTTCCAAAAATGGGGTGAACTTAATATTTGTCGAAAGGGCACATTATAAATATTCTTGTTTTAAGTAACATTTATGAGTACGTCTTGTAAACATGCGTGTGAAGAGAATGATACTCGTCAAATTTTTTACTTGTATCAGACATTGTTCTGATGTGATCACGTAATTTGGAGCAGTTTCACATTCATTTTATTACGTCTGCCTTCTGGCACTTGGAGTCTAAAGCACTTTTAAGTCTTAATCGCAAGAACAATAATGTGTCTCACAATTAAGTGCCAAAAGTCTAGGTTGCTAATAAGTTACCTAATCACCGGCTAGATTTAGTTCATGTGGGTTGAGTAAGCAAATGAGCGGACACCTCTACACCAAAAAGCGTAGCAAAAGTTAACCATGCGGCTAGTCTATTGCTTGGGCACCTAACGACTAATGAGTCTCACGATTTGCTATCGCTTGTGCAACTCTGAAATATGTTGCAAAAGATACTGCAGATAAGTTGATATTTCTCTCTTTCTCTATTAATGTAATCCCAAATTAGAAACTACCAAAAAGCTAGGACCACTGCAAATACAATACTTAATTGCGAGACAAACAACGACGAGGAAATAAAACTCCTAATTCTATCTATGCCCAAAAGGAAGGAAAATAAGTTCTTTTCTATGTGGAAATACATTTACTCTGATGAGTTTAATGAGTTGACTACTTTGGCAAAATTCTGTGGAATTAAAACAGTATTTCAAGATTACAACAGATTAAGGCCTGATGGATCTTCTAGATACTCTCCATATATACCATCCCTAAACTCACGCCATTACCCTCCTGGATGACATTCAATCTCGGGCCATATATCACGGCTCACTGTAATTAAGGGATTTGTTGTAATCTTCTCTTCAGCCTTGTATGTATATATGTACTACCTTCGTGTGAAATAAAATATATATTGCGGCACAATTTTACATGGTATCAGAGCGAGTTTTCGATCAAAACATATAAATCGAAACCCTACCAGCCGCTACCCTCAAATCAGTAAAACAATGGTGAACACTAGTAAGAAAAGTGGAGAGGTCGTTGGAACCTCCGGTAACACCACCGTGGATCATATGTCATCGTATTATATCCACACATCGGATAACCCTGGTCAAATTTACTTTAGTGAAATTCTTCATGACGAAAATTATGGTGACTGGGTGAGCGAGATGGGTAATGCATTGTTTGCAAAAAATAAGATTGGGTTTGTTGATGGCTCAATTCCCATGCCAAGTGAAGACTCACCAGACTTGATGTTGTGGAAGCGTTGCAACGCCATGGTCAAAGGATGGTTGAGCAGCGCCATGGAGAAGGAGATACGAAATAGTGTAAGATATGCCAAAACTGTTGTCAAAGTTTGGAGAGACTTGGAAGAAAGGTTTGGCAAGGAGAGTGCACCGCGTGCGTATGAGTTGAAGCGAGCATTGACGACGACGCGACAAGATAAGGCATCGGTGTCAGCATACTGCACCAAATTGAGAGGACTGTGGGATGAAATACAGTCAATCTCTCCAGTACTGAAGTGCACATGCGACATTTCGAAACAGCTCACAGCATTGCGCGAGAAAGAGAAGTTGTATGAATTTCTTATGGGACTCGACGAGAGCTTTGGGAATGTCAAGACGCAGATCTTAAGTACAAAGCCTACTTCAACCATAGGGACTGCGTATCATCTAGTAACACAAGATGAACAGCAGCGCCAGATAACAGCAACCTGCAAGCCAGTCATGGAAGCAGCTGTATTTCAAGTCCAGTCGCAGCCACGTAATGAAAGAGATCAGCAACGGAATGAAAGGGAGCAATCAGATCGCAAGGCAGCCAGACGTGATCGACCGAAGTGTTCGCACTGTGGAAGGATTGGCCACTCCATTGAAGGGTGTTATAAAATAGTTGGATACCCTGCTGGGTGGAAAAGGGGAGTACGTGATGGTAATCAAAGGATGACTTTCAGAGCGAATGAAAAGCAGGACCGAGGGCAGCAAATGTAGAGATTGATTCATGTCCTATTCCTGGCCTATCCACAGAGCATTACACTAAATTAATTCAATATTTAGGCTCCAATGGAGCAACATCACAGTCTAAAGCTCCACCTACCACAAATATGGCTGGTAAGAGAATTCTTGAACTATCTTGGATTATAGATTTAGGAGCCACCGAGCACATAACATGTAATGAAGAGATTCTCGTAGGACAAAAGGAATCTAAACCAGGAATATCGGTGAAAATTCTGAATGGTGATAAAGTAACCGTAAAAGGGACGGGCACCACATTCTTATCTAATGGGATGAAAATCGACAAAGTTTTAAATTTCCCTGATTTTAAGTGCAACCTACTTTCAGTGAGTCGATTAACAAAAGATCATAATTGTGCCCTAATTTTTTTTTCGGACTTCTGTGTCATGCAGGACTTACCTTCGAGGAACCTGATTGGACTGGGTAAATGCAGTAATGATCTATATTGCACGGAGCCTGTGAAGAGTGAAGGTGCAGCCATGACAGTCTTAATTGAATCCGAAATTTGGAATAGAAGGTTGGGTCATGCGTCAAACGGAAAGCTTCAGTACATCTCGATTGGTAATGTTCGTAGGAATAATGCTAGGCCTTGCGACTCTTGTGTGCGGGCTAAACAGACTAGAACTTCTTTTCCAATTAGTTGCATTAAAAAAAAGTCATGTTTTGAATTGAGACATTGTGATATTTGGGGTGAATATAGAGTTTTGTCATTAACGGGTGCTGATTATTTTCTTTCCATTGTGGATGATTATAGTCGTGGCGTTTGGGTTTATTTAATGAAACACAAATCTAAAGCAAGTCACTTCTTTACAATGTTTTGCAACATGATTGAAACACAATTTGAAAGAAAAGTCAAGAAAATTAGGAGTGATAATGGAACGGAACTCCAATCAAATCAAATGTTAGACTATTATGCTGGACATGGCATACTTCTTGAGACATCCTGCACTAACACACCACAGCAAAATGGTGTGGTAGAGAGAAAGCACAGGCACATTCTGGAGGTTGCAAGGGCCTTGAGATTTCAGGTAAATTTGCCTATTAAGTTTTGGGGAGAGTGCATTTTGACTACTGCTTATATTATTAATAGGTTGCCATCTAAGGTAATTGAAAACGAAACACCTTACGAGATCCTTTTAGGCCGTAAGCCATCTTATGATCATATCCGGGTTTTCGGATATCTTGTTTATGCTCATGATAACAAAAAAAGGGGACATAAATTTGGCGAAATGGGGAGACCATGTGGTTTTGTTGGGTATCCAAATGCTCAAAAGGGATATCGAGTATATGATTTAAAGGACAGGAAATTTTTTACCTCACGCGTTGTTAAATTTGTAGAAGACATTTTCCCGTATCAAGACCATGTTTCTGTGCCTTTTGACATACAAGCAGTCCGTCCCCATGCCCCTAGTCTTGTTATTTTTGATGAAGCCACACAGCTCACACAACCAACACCACTCCCACAAGGAGTAGCTGAGCCAAGTGCAAACCCACTTGAGACGGTAGTGGACAGTGAACATGGCGGTATCATGGAAGAACCCGTGGTTGAGCAAATCAACATAAATGACAGCTCGTTCCCAGATTTGGGTCAGCAAGACGTGGAGCTTACTGAGCCCGGCACACAAACTGAATTTTGCCGCAACGAGAGGATCAAGAAACGTCCAAAACACTTGGAAAATTATGAAATCAAGCTTTCGCAATCTATAGACCATGCACAACCCACATCGAATTCGGGAACCTTAACGGTACATCCTCTCTCACACTTTGTCTCTTATGATAAGTTTTCTAACTCACCTAAGGCATATCTTGCGGCCATCACTTCACATGATGAGCCAAAGTTCTTTCATCAGGCTATAAAGGATCTAAGATGGTGTACATGATGCCATAAAAAGAGAGATACAAGCATTGGAGGAAAATGGTACATGGACCTTGGCAGATTTACCACCATGAAAAAAAGGCCATTGACTCTAAATGGGCTTATAAAATCAAGTACAAGTTTGATGGTGAAGTTAAGCGGTATAAAGCTCGTCTCGTGGCCAAAGGATTCATGCAAATTGAAGGGATCAATTTTCACGAAACCTTTGCACCGGTGGCAAAACTCATGGCAGTGTGTAGCATGCTTTCTGTTTTAGCTAAGAAAAATTGGGCACTCCACCAGCTCGATGTCAATAATGTATTCCTTCATGGTGATCTTTTTGAAGAATTTTACATGAAACTTCCTTAGGGTTTTGTAAAACAAGGGGACACAAGGGTTTGCAAATTGCGTAAGTCTCTTTATGGTTTACGGCAACCTCGCGTAATTGGTATCACAAGTTTACAGTAGACTTGGTCCATATAGGATTTCGTCAATTCAAAGACGATCATTCCCTTTTTATTTTCAAGCAAAACACCACATATGTGTCGCTTTGATATACGTGGATGATGTTATCCTTGTTGGAAACGACGAGGCCAAGTTTAATGATGTCAAGCAGTTCCTTCATAACTAATTTAGCATAAAAGACTTGGGACCCTTAAAATATTTCTTGGGTAAAGAGGTTGCCCAATCCTCACAAGGCTTGGTTCTTAGTCACCGAAAATACTCCTTGGATATCTTGGAGGAAATGGGTTCGCAAGGCAGTCATCCCTGATCTTTTCCTATTGAACAAAACTTTCCCCTCAGTTTGGATGAACACAGTCCACTGGTTGATGTTACCAAATATCGTTGCTTGATTGGACAACTTCTCTACTTGACAGTGACATGGCCTGACATAGCCTTCACTGTCAATGCACTTAACCAATTTATTTCTAGTTCGTGGCGTACGCATATGTAGGCTGTTACTCGAGTACTTCGCTATTTAAAGTCTACTCCTAGACACGACATCTTCTTGCCTAGTCATGGAGGCTTGAATCTTGAAGCCTTTTGTGATGCTGATTGGGGGGTTGTCACATAACCAGTCGGTCCAAGATAGGTTACTTTATCTCCCTTGGTGATGCTCCTGTTTTATGGCGTATAAAGAAGCAATCAATAGTCTCTCGTTCCTCTGTAGAAGCCGAATACCGCGCCATGGCTATCACTGTTAATGAAATCATGTGGTTGAGGTGGTTGTTAAAGGATCTTGAGGCCATCCAAACTTAAGTCACGCCGTTATTCTTCGATAACCAAGCTGCCTGCCACATTGCAAACAATCCCGTATTTTACGAGCGTACTAAACATGTTGAATGTATTGTTTTTTTGTCGATGAACGAGTTGAGTCACTTGAAATCATACCTCGTCACGTCTCCACAATGAATCAGGTTGCAGATATTCTTACAAAACCACATGGCTCTAATCGTTTTCATTTTCTTGTTGGCAAGTTAGACGTTCGGGATCTTCACGAGCCAACTTGAGGGGGAGTGATGGATCTTGTAGATACTCTCCATATATACCATCCCTAAACTCACACTATCATCCTCCTGGATGACATTCAATCTCGGGCCATATATCATGACTCACTGTAATTAAGGGATTTGTTGTAATCTTCTCTTCGACCTTGTATGTATATATGTACTACCTTCGTGTGAAATAAAAGATATATTACAGCATAATTTTACAAGGCCTTTTAGTTATCGTGGAGTATATGTTTTATTGCTAGTCATTTTTCCTCTTTTTCATTGAAAGGTCAACTTTTCTTTTCCTTCAAAAATATATTTATATTAATTGAAATTTGATAAAATCATTTTTGTCTATTTTCTAACAGTGGATCCATTAACATGGACATTATGTCCCATCTGTACCCTTCTGTTTGTAGGAACCAAACTAGGTAATTAAGTTTGACTAATCTATGCAAAAACGCGCCAAACTTCTTGCATTTGTATTATTTCCAGTTAGTTAGTTATTCGTTTACTCCTCTGTTGAACCGAGTCCATTTAATTACCAACTAAGGACCTAAATACTTGAAGTTGTAACTTCGCCTTTCACGTTGCATGTGTGTAGCATTCCATGCCTTGTCAGGTAAATTGTAGCTTTCAACTTTTCTTATTTTGGCAATCTACAACGCATTGAAGCAACATGAGTATAAGATTAATTACCAAATAAAGTAATGATATACCAAAGCAGATACTTTAAACTGAATAACAAAGAAGGATGGATAATATCTATAGAGGAACAAGTATTTTTCTAGCAAGGCCAGTTAAGAGAATATCTATAGGAAGGCCCTTTCTTTTGTTTTACCGCAATTCCAACCTTTATTATTCACTAATTGATACTCTTTATATTAAGCTGAAAGAATTAGTTTGATAAAATCATATTTGACTCTTTGACTAACACTGGATTTCTGAACTTAAGCCTCATGCCCCATTTATATTTATTTCAGGTCGTAGAAACCAAACTAGGAATGTTCGATTAATCTTTGCAAAAATGCGCCAAATATTTTGCATTTGCAAAATAATCTTATCTGTTTAGTTGAGTTTATTTTGGTGATACTTACCAAGTAAGGATCTTTAAACTTGACGTGTTGGAAAGTCATACCTGTAACATCCCGTGCATATATGCTTTCCTTATATATTCCTTGATTGTAGTTGATTGATAGATATAGCAGAATTGTAGCAATCATAGCATGATTATAGGAAGAAGAAATCATGTGATCAAATTAGTTGTAGCTGTATATATATCAGCATTTTAACATCAATAAGATATATAATTTCCAGCAATTCCTTTCTCTATATATTCATCTTTTTCATGGTATCAGAGCAGGATTTAAGATCTTAACTACATTATAGCCAAGCTCTATCTCTTTGTATATCCTTATCCAAGTACCTTATTCCAAATGGCCTTAAATGATGAACCAACCATAACAATCGCGTCAAAAACTGACGCCTCAAAGGCAGGGAAATCTGTTCAATCCCCTACAAATATTTTAAATCTGGCCTCTCAAATCTTTTTTTCATTCCTAACTTCGATCATCCAGGAATGGTTCTGGTCTCCAAACCCTTGACTGGAGACAGTTTCCCTGGTTGAAAAAGGTCTATGGTTCAAGCTCTAAACTCCAAAAATAAGCTCGAATTCGTCAACAGTTCCATTAAAATTCCTTTAGAAGAAGCTGATCTAGAAAGCTATGAAGCATGGTCACGTTGCAACGATCTAGTTCTCTCTTGGATCATCAACACTCTTGATCTAAAGATAACAGATAGTGTGAATTATTATCTTACTGCTAGTGAGGTTTGGGAGGATCTTCATGAACGATTCTCTCAATAGAATGCACCTCGCATCTTTGAGATACAACGAGATATTGCGTGCCTTCGACAAGAACAACTCACTGTTTCAGCCTACTACACAATGCTGAAAACACTGTGGGACGAATTGGCCACTTATATAGATTCAGCGCATGGAACGCAGGGGAACAAGAAAATCTGAAGCAATTTTTAATGGGATTAAATAAATCCTACAGTGCTACTCATGGACAGATTCTCCTCATGAATCCTTTGCCCTCTATTCGCCAAGCCTATGCCTCTGTTTGTCAAGAGGAGAAGCAGAGAATGCTGAGTGTATCGCATACTACCGTTGAAAAAAGGTCTAGCACTTACATGGTTGTACGCAATAAGCCGAACTCAGTCAGAGGAGGGAAATTTAAGCGATCAGATCGCTTATATAGATCAGGAGATTTCTGATCAGATCGTTCATAAGGATCAGGAGATTTTCGATCAGATCGTTCAGTTGTACCGCAAGAAGGAGGACGTCAATTTGACCAAGATAATTATCATTCTGGATCAAGAAGACCAAGGCCTCAGTGCACCCATTGTGGAGAAATGGGCCATTGGGTCCAAAAGTGTTTCCAATTACATGGATATCCTTCAGACCATCCCAAGGCCGAAATGAATTCAAGCAAAAATCAAAAGAAAGGGTTTACAGTAGCCAATCAAGCTTTTGGGTAGTCCCATAGCGATGGAGGAAGCCCTATGGTTTTATTTTCTGAAGATCAACTTAAGCAGCTATTGTCACTTATCAACAATCAAACTGAGTGCTCTAATACAGTAACCAAAGTCAATGCAATAAGCAAGCCAGGTTTGTCAATAATCATTTCCAAAAATTGGATTATTGATAGCGGGGCGACGGATCATATTACAAAATCATCCAAATTGTTGAATAAAAATGAACATTGATCGTTACCGCCTGTATTGTTGCCTAGCGGAGAAAAGGCAAAAATTGTTGCGACATGATCTTTACCTTTAAACTCGGTCTATGTCATTTATGATGTGCTATATGTGCCTACATTCAAAGTTGATCTACTGTTTGTTAGTTGTTTGATAAGAGACTTAAGAGGTTCATTAACATTTTATCCATATTTGTGTATTTTGCAGGATCTGGATACGAGGAAGACGATTGGTTTGGGTAAACAACGTGACGAACTATACTATTTGGTGGCACTAGCGACAGAGAAACCCTTAACAAAACATTCCACGTCTACAAACTGAAATCGCCCAGCCTATAATGCCACCATTTCATCTACCAACTTATGGCACAATCGATTGGGTCACATATCACCTTCTTGCTTAAATTTCATTGCTAAGAATTATTTGAATTTTTCAGTTAAATCCAATGATGCTTGTCCCATGTATCCCTTGGCTAAGCAAAGTCGTTTACCTTTTGGTATTAGCACTATTACAACTATAAAGCCGTTCAAAAAAATTCATTGTGATATTTGGGGTCATTATCGACATTCTTCCCTTACTGGTGCTCATTATTTTCTCACTATTGTTGATGATTATACTCGGTTCACATGGATATTTTTGATGCGACACAAAAATGAAACATAACCACTCCTTAAACACTTTTTCAGCTATGTTTCCACCTAATTCAACTCACGCATTAAAACATTTCAGAGTAACAATGGTGGTGAGTTTCACTCACTTCTATCCTTCTTTTAAGATAATGGTATTGATTTTCAAACTTTATGTGTTCGCACCCCTCAACAAAATGGGGTCGTGGAACACAAACATCGCCACATCTTACAAGTGGCTCGTGCTTTAAAATTTCAAGAACATTTCCCTGTACAATTTTGGGGACATTGTACTCTCACTGTTGTCCACATCATCAATCGGTTGCCTTCTCCAGTCCTTTCCTTGAAGACTCCCTTTGAGCTTCTTTATTCAAAACCAGCTTCGTACTCTCATCTTCGGGTATTTGGGTGTCTAGCTTATGCAACTAATGTTAACACAACACAAAAATTTGACTATCGAGCCACACCTTCCATTTTTATTGGTTATCCTGTAGGTAAAAAGGGTTATACATTATTCGACTTATCGACCAAAAAAAATCTTCATTAGCCGCGACGTTAAATTCCACGAACACGTTTTTTCTTATACATATATTCAACCCAATCCCGTCATTACCTCAACAACCTAATATCCTCCCATCTATGTTGACTTTAACACTCCATCACATGTGTCATATTCTGACCCTTATGACTTCATATCTACGCAGACCGATAGTACCAACAAATCTTCACGTTCCTCCCTGCCTACCGAATCTGATTCCCCCACTACAACGACGCCGGTTCATTCTTCCCGCCCACCTATCCATCACAACTACACTGCCGCCAAAAAACCCCAGTTCTCATGGCCCCTCCCAATGCCCCAGTCTCTCCAATCCATAACAAGGGTTTCAAATCTTCTTCTCCCGACCCTCCTAATTCTTCATCTATTTCGCCAGATTGATCACCCCAACTCCGTTGTTCTAGCCACCAGACTGCTCCACCGGTCAAACTCAATGATTTTGTTTGTTACAATATTTACCCTGACGAATCGACTTCTTTACTTTCAGGTCTAGCTAAAGGTACATGTTATCCCCTAGCTAATTATGTTTCTAATCACAAATATAAGCGTACCTATCAATTCTTTGTTGCTCAAATAAGTAGTGTTACAGAACCCAGGTCTTACTCGAAAGTTGTCATTCACCCTGAGTGGCAAGCAGTCATGCGTTCTGAATTACAGGCTTTGCAGACTAATAGTACTTGGTTATTCACTCCTTTTCCATCTGATAAAGTCCCTATTAGTTGTCGTTGGGTCTACAAGATCAAGCATAAGTCTGATGGATCTGTCGAGTGGTACAAAGCGTGCCTTGTTGTGAAAGGTTTCACTCAATGAGAGGGAGTTGACTATCAGGATACTTTTTTTCCAATAGCCAAGATCATTACAGTCCGTTTTCTATTGGCTTTAGCTGCTGCCCGTGGTTGGTCTCTCCACCAACTTGATGTTAATAATGTCTTTCTCCATGGAGATCTCCACGAAAAAAATTATATAACACCGTCACCTGGGTTATTTCGGCAACAGGGGGAGGAACACTTGGTTTGTCGCCTTCACAAGTCACTTTGCGGATTGAAACAAGCATTTCATCAATGGTTTGCCAGATTTTCTGAGGCCATTTCTTCAACTGGGTATATGCAATCAAAAGCTGATTACTTTCTCTTCATTCGAAACTAAGGGAAGTCCTTTACAGTCCTTCTGATATATGTTGATGACATCTTGATTACTGGTAATGATCTTGAGAGTATATCTGCTCTTAAAAAGTTCCTACATAATAAATTTTGGCTCAAAGATTTAGGGGACCTGAAGTTTTTTCTTGGTATTGAGATTTCTGCTTCTAATAACAGCATATTTATCTCTCAAAGAAAATATGCATTAGTGTTGTATTTTAGCTTAGATTTGCTTGAATCCATAACCTAAAGTCTAAGACAAGGTGACTAATGGGCCTGCGTGTCTGTTAGTGTGGCAACTTGTACTTAGGCATAGCTTGAATAGCTTAGGGTTGCTAATTATATAAGTCTTGAAGAAAATAGCCTATAGGACATCGGACGTCCTCTGCACAAATAGGCAAAATTTGATCCAGCAGTCTTACTTTGGTTATCGGACAAGCTCGTACCAGCCAAGCTTCATCAGCAATGTTGAAGAACTCCAAGAACGTCCGATAGTCATCTGCTGAAGATATGTCCTAACTCAAAGACCTCATTAATTGCGATACAACGTTAACCTGCAACTCTCATTTAATGAAGATTTCCATTCTAGGCAAATACTCAGAAAAGGACATTTCTTCTGCAAACTCAGACCGCCTATTTTTGGCAAAAAGTCAGAAAACAGACTGCAAGGTGCAGGACAGCCTATCAGAGATCAACAACCAGATTAGAGCATTAATTGCTCTTAAAATTCAAATTAGAATGATCTCCAACGGCTTCAAGCTTCCTCCTGCATATAAAAGGAGACTTCATTGCAGCATTCAAGACACTTGAACAACATCAATTCTGAATCTTCATCTTCTTCAAGTTCATAAAAGCAAAAACGTCCTATCTGTACATAATCATTGAAGAGCTTCACACTTAGACGTCCAGTCCATTAAAGCTCTTCATTGATTGCAACACCTAGCTTTTCATAGCTCACGAGAATTGTATCTTATTGTTATCAATTCTCCCACACAAACACTTGGTCAACAAAATTTTTGTACACTATCCATTAGACATTTAGTTTGTAAAATATCTAGTGGAAAAACATAGTACACGATTTTCAAATCCAAAGTTGACCACTTTGGTTGTGGACGTAGCACTTATTCATAAGTGTGAACCATATTAAATACCCTGTCTACTTGTGTGTGATTGTGAATTATTTGTGTTGCTTAAATTTCCAGATTTCCAAACTGTTGAGAACTGCTGATCTTGTCCTGTGAAGATCAGCCATTCCCAACTTGTCCTATACTTCACAAGACTTCCGCCTGCAAAATTTTTCTAACTTAAGTGAAGTAAGATTTTTGAGTCAATTTCAAAAATTGGACATAGGCTATTCAACCCCCCCCCCTTCTAGCCTATAGTGAGCAACCTTGGACCTAACAATTGGTATCAGAGCTTAACTCTTTGAAAACTTGTTTTTCCGAGATTAACCTCTTGAGAGATTAAAGATCATGGCTGCTCACCAAATGTTGGAAACTTCAAACGTGAACCATTGTCCTGTCTTGGATGAAGTTCACTTTGACATCTGGAAAGATAAAGTTAAAAGACATATGAATTCAATTGATAAACGTTTGTGGAAATGTGTCACGATGGACCCGAATTCCAATGAAGCCCAATACACCGCCGCGGTAGATGCAATCGCTGAACCCGTACCAAAGCCGAAGAAGAGTGGGATGATGAAGACGAAAGAATGATGCTCGGATGGAAAGGCCATCAACATCATTACCACCGTGTTGATATAAGCACGTATCGCCAGATTATCAACCCGGACACAAAGAAAAGAGATGTGGGAAGCCATCCTTGAATATCTTGAAGGTGATGGTGAGACAAAGAACAACAAATTATATACCGCATCCGAAGTTTGACTCCTTCAAAAGGATCCCAAAGAGTCTCTACGAAGCGCCTATGACAGATTCTATGAGGTAGTCAACTCTTGCTATTCCTTAGGAAAGAAGTATGAAAAGAAAGAAATAAACATGAGATTTCTAAATGCACTAGGCGCTTTATGGCATGTTAAAATCATCGCCATGAAAGAGTCAAAAGATTTAAACAAATTGACTCTTAGAAACCTTTATGCTAGTCTTTCAGTTTATGAGCTTGAGATCCAACAAGCTCAAGAAATGGAAAAGAGTTTTAAAAACTTGTCCTTACCAGCCATATCTACTGAACCTTCCCGTTCAAAACCTGATGAAACACCTTCTACATCCAATGAAGATGATGATATTCTTTCTGACGAAGCCTTTGCTATGTTTGTAAAGAAATATCAACGTTTCAAAAGGTTTAATAAATCATCATCACATAGGCGTCTTCTCACAAAACCGCGTTCCTTATAAGACAACTGCCAACCAAAAATTCTGCTCCTTATAAATCAGCAGACCACCAAAAGGATAATGAGCTAGTTTGTTTTAATTGTAGGAAACCAGGCCACTTTGCGTCTCAATGTCCTAAGCCAAAGTATGAATTTTATAAGAAACATCCCGAGTCAAAATTTCAAAAACAAAAAGGGATGGTGGCCAAAGACATTGATGAAAGCAACCTACCTACTTGGTGTGACACTGACACTGATGAGGATGACTCCTGTGATTTTGCTGAAGAAGCCAACATATGCCTTATGGCCAGGGAGTCACCACATGATTCAGTGAGGTCACTGCCATTTCAACAAAATGACAGTGATGATGATGATGAGTTCAATGACCCATCAAAGGGAGAGCTCATCAAAGCAAACAAAGATATCCGGAAGAATTTTCAAAATTCAAAGTCGCCTATGTAAAACTTGCCAAGAAGCATGAACTAGCTGTCTCGAGAAATCAACCTTGATGTCTAAGATCAAAGATCTTGATAGACAAAGAAGTCGAAAGTATCAAATTGCAAAAAGAGAACAAAACTTTGATGAAAAAGTGGACTTCCTACTTGAACACATCAAGAAGATAAATTCGAGAAAGATGACCTTCAAAAGGTTGTCAATACTTGGAATAACTCTAAAGGAAACTTTGATACCATTCTCTCAAACCAGAAAACTTTAGATGACAAACCGGTATCGGTTTCCAAAGTGAGTTCAATGTAGGTAGTTCTTCTAGTTCTCAAAAGGATGAGACATCGAAGTAATTGCCAAGAATTGGTGTAAAATTTCTTATGACCAGCAGCCTCCCAAAAGGCAAGGACTTGGCTTTAACAGAGTTCCTTTTGTTTATCCCAAGAATACAAAACACAAGTCCAAAGGAAAGCAATCGCCTATGACTCGCTAATAGGAGTCGAGCAACTTAAACCTGCTATTAGTCACCCTAAGAAAACAGGATGACTAGTGGCAAGTCAAAGAATACTCACTCAAGCCTATTAAATTTGTCAAAAAGCGCGACCCCAACATTGCCTATAAAAGGGTGAAAGGAGTGAATTCGCTAATAAAAGGCTTAAAGGACATGTGACTGAAAATGCAAAATCTTTTGATAAGAGGTCTACCTATGATAAGCCTTACATCAATAAGAAAAGGCATTTTCAGCCTAAGTCCTATAGGCCAGTTATCAGCACAAAGGTCACCTCAAAGACTGCTGATGAAAAGAAGCCTCAAAAAGAAATCATTACTCATGTTGAAGGATTTCACAAATGCTCTTTCTGCAAAGGACATGGTCATGAGATTCATGAATGCCTTCTGAGATTCACACCTAAATCTAGAGGATTTACACCTCCAAAGGTTAAACAGGTGTGGATCCCAAAAGGATGCTAACCTTGAGGACCCAAAAATAAAAGGGGACCATATTCTTAAATGTCTATATTTTAGGAATGCTTTATGGCTGTCAATGAAGAAGAGAAAGATCTATGGTATCTAGACAGTGGATGCTCTAAGCATATGACTGGTAATCCAAATCTTCTCTCAAGTATTGTTGAAGCAAAGGGTCCCTCAGTCATTTTTGGAGACAACTCAAAAGGGAAGACCATTGGATATGGAAGCATAATCAGAGGAAATCTCTCCATCAGCAAAGTCTCTCTGGTTGAAGGTTTAAAGCACAATCGCCGAGCATATCACAATTGTGATAAAGGTCTAACTGTCGCTTCCTCAACTCACTGTCTCATAAAGGACAATGAGACATGTTCAACTATCCTGACAGGGTTCAGAAAAGGGAATGTCTATGCTGTTGACCTAAATGCTGTTGGAAGAAAATCAAATCTATGCTTGGTTGCTAGGTCATCAACTGACAAAAGCTGGTTGTGGCATAAAAGGCTTAGTCATCTAAATTTCAAATACCTGGAGAAGCTATCAAAAGACAATCTAGTTGTTGGTTTGCCTAAAATATCAGCTGAATCACACAGTCTCTGCAGAGCATGTCAACTAGGCAAACTACACAAATCTTCTTTCAAAAGCAAGCCTTGCCTATCAACACCAGACCTCTACAGCTCTTGCACATGGATTTGTTTGGACTGTAACTACTACAAGTCTTGGTGGCGCAAGTATACTCTTGTGGTAGTTGATGATTACTCAAGATTTACTTGGGTAGAGATGATGTCCTCCAAAGATGAAGCATATGACATCATTACGAACTCTTCGAAGACTACGACTCGAAGCCGGATGATATCTCGATGTCGATCGTACAATGGAACAGTTCAAGAACAATGGTGTCGCCAAATATTGTGATGACCATGGAATTGGTCACAATTTCTCTAGCTGGCACACCTCAACAAAATGGAGTTGCTGAAAGGAAGAACAGAACTCTCATTGAAGCAGAAAGACAATGATTGCCGAAGCCAAACCGCCTATGTATTTCGGGCGTAAGTGAACACCGCCCGCTTCACACAAAACAGTCTATCATAAACAAATTTCATAACAAAACTCCATATGAAGTATGGAGAGGCGAGCTCCCAACATTGGATTCTTTAAAATATTTGGTTGTAAATGCTATGTTCTTTACAATGGTAGAGAACATAGAGGTAAATTTGAATCCAAAAGTGATGAAGGAATTTTTCGGGATATGCCAAGTTTTCAAAAGCATACGAGTTTACAATAAAACTTCACTTAAAGTTGTTGAATCGTACATGTTTCTTTTGATGAATTTGATTTCATTGGGCCACATTTGGCTCCTAAGGTTACTAATGATTCGATGAATATGAGACAGTCGTAACAGCCAAGTCCCGATCCGCCGATCCTCCTTCTTCACAAGATCTTCCAAGAGTCAACCTGTTAGAATCCTCAAACGAACCAACAAATGAACACTCGAAAACCCCGAATCCACTTCGCCTTCCACACCGAAGTCATACAACCTACCTTGGAATTAACCTACCCTTTAGAAAACCAAGCTTCCACTTCTACTTCTCAAGAATCCAACTCGCCGATAATAGAACAAGTTCAACTCGAAGTTAGGGAAGTAAAAGATCATCCTATCACTCAAATCATTGGAGATCTTAATGCCGGCGTTCAAACTAGACAAGCTTCAAGGAATGAATGCATGTATTCTACCGCATTTGTATCTAACATTGAACCCAAAAGATTGATGAAGCTCGGAAGATCCAAGTCGGGTGGAAGCTATGCAAGAAGAGCTAAACCAATTTGACAGATGCCAAGTCCGGTCACCGGTTCCTAGGCCTAAAGGACAAGCGTTATTGGCACAAAGTGGGTTTTCGAAACAAAATGGATGAAAACGGCAATATTACAAGAAACAAGGCAAGACTGGTAGCCCAAGGATATAGACAGAGGAGGGCATTGACTATGATGAGACATTTGCTCTGTTGCAAGATTAGAGGCTATCAGATTATTCTTGGCCTATGCCTCTTACAAAGACTTCAAAGTTTATCAAATGGATGTAAAGAGTGCTTTTCTGAATGGAGAACTTCAAGAAGAAGTCTATGTAGAGCAACCTCCTGGATTCATTGACTGCTCAAGAAGAGAAGATGTCTACAAGCTGAGGAAAGCCCTTTATGGACTCAAACAAGCTCCAAGAGCCTGGTATGAGACCCTTTCAAAGTTCTTGATATCTCAAGGCTTTGTAAGAGGTCAAATTGACACTACTCTTTTCATTATGAAACATAAAGGTCATTCCTTACTTGTTCAAATTTATGTTGATGATATTATCTTTGGTTCCACTAATGAAAATCTTTGCAAAAGGTTTGAAAAGCTTATGCAGAGTAAATTTGAGATGAGCATGATGGGAGAGCTCAACTTTTTCCTTGGTCTTCAAATTCAACAAAGTTCAAATGGTATCTTCATCAGTCAAGCCAAATATGCAAAGGATGTTATCAAGAAATTTGGTCTTGAGAATGCAAACAGCTTTAGCACTCCTATGGCTACTAATTGCCATCTTGACAAAGATGAGAAGGGCAAGAAAGTGGACATGACTCTTTATAGAGGCATGATTGGTTCACTTTTATACTTAACTGCTAGTAGACCTGATATCATGTTTGCTGTTTGTGTTTGTGCTAGATTTCAAGCTGATCCAAAGGAGTCTCACCTACAAGCAGTCAAAAGAATCATCAGATATTTAATAGATACTTCCAATTTGGGAATCTGGTATCCTAGAGATTCATCTTTTAATCTTATAGGCTATTCGATGCCGATTTTGCCGCATGTAAAGTTGACAGAAAAGCACAAGTGGGACATGTCAATTCTTAGGAAATAGACTTGTCTCATGGGCCAAGAAGCAAACCTCTGTCTCAACTTCAACAATCGAAGCGTAATACATAGCCGCCGGTAGCCGCTGCCACAATTGCCGTGGATCAAACAAAGAACTTGTTGACTATGAGATTAAGACGCTAATTGTCCTATAATGTGTGACAACACGTCGCAATCTCGATCTCAAAATCCCGTCATGCACTCCAAGACAAAGCACATTGATGTGAGATATCACTTTCTTAAAGACCATGTTGAAAAAGGTAACATCGCATGCAATATGTGCCTACAGAGAATCGTAGCGTACATCTTCACAAAACCACTTGATTCAACCAGGTTTGCTTATTTAAGAGGAGAGCTTGGTATGCTTGACCTCAATCCTTAACCTTTCGACTAACTCTTTAAATCATTTTATAAAATTGTCTAAATGATCTCGCTAATTGAAACTCGCGAGAAATTGGACAATACCGAGTAAGTCCTTACATTTCCAAGTCGGCTTTTTATAGAAAATAGGCGACCTAAGCGCGTCGCAAACAAATATTCATCGTGTCATAAATGCGGACTTCAAAATTATCAAATACCATTTATTAACTTGTCGAAGTACAAAAGGCGAATGATACAAGATTTCTTCACATTTTTCAAAAACCGCCATTTGCTAGTTTTCAAAAACCTCTCGTCTTCCAATCGCAATCTTCCCAAATCCTCTCAAATCTTCAAATTTCTCTTGTTCTCGAGCGAAATCATCAATGGTAATGATTTCTACACCTTCTAATTCATTTAAATCAAGCTTTATGATTTGCATTAACCTAATTTGTGTTATTTAAACTGTCATCATTGATGAACCGCAAAATCTTGAAATGAGTGTTTGAATCTTGTTGATGTAGCATAAAATTATGACTTCGATTTCGTGATATTATGTCTTCAGCTATGCTATCATTTTTACTTAAAAGTGACAAAATCGTAGATATTTTGAAACCCAGCTCATGAACTGTTCTTGCGTCTCTTTCTAAAATGCGTATGTTTTGGATTTTAATCAACAGCACTGTTTGTGTTAATATCGGCCGATTACTTGTATCGGATGTTTTAAACATACCTTCCTATATCTATGTCTGTTCTCATATCCACCAACCGTATAGGCAAGGACTAAATCTTCCAAGGCTACCGACACAACGTCATCCTCATCCGCTAAGCCATCTAGGGCTAAACAGCCGCAAATCTTCCACCGAGAATTCTCCCTGTGTCAAGTTATCATCCTGGGATGACAATCGACCGAGATTCCATTATCGCACATCCGCGATGCCCGCTCAAGGATCCGATGAATGTGGGCTTCTTCCCTTGTTCCAACTTCATGATACCCACTACAAAGAATGCTTTAGCCGAGGAATTTTACACAAGGATGATCCCGCTCCTCCTCCACCTAATGCCAATGAACCGGTCAACCTAAGCTACATCAAGGGCTACATCAGAGGCCATTACATCAAATTGACCTATAAGGATATTGGGGCAATCCTTGAATTGCCTATTGAAGGCAAACTGGACTTGACCGATGCTGAATCAACGCTTGCTTGGGAAATGATGCGAGGATCTTCTCAACCTGAAATGTTCTCTGAGATGTCCAGGAATCTCTTCCTTGAAAACGCTTATCACATCAGTCATCTGATCGATAAGAGCATTCTCTTCAAGAATGGGGCAAGAGACATCTTTACATCTCAACAACTTCTGTGGACCAAAGCTGTGATTCTCCGAAAGCAGCTTAACTGGGCAAAAATCATTTTCTCTATGCTATCTCAAAGTGTTGCTGACGTCCAATCCAACCCCTCCATGCGACGACCTTTCGTAAGGGTCATCAATGTCATTCTTCGCAGATTTGAAGAGATCGATGAAAAGGTTATCACTGACGACCTCATCAAGGTGTCTAACACCTACGTCTTCACAGCAACAACGCCCCGCTACCGGATGATATGGCCAAACGAACAATTGTTGTTGCTGCTGCTGCCGCTTCTTCTACTAGTGGCACCTCTACCCAAGCCAGCAAGGGTAAACGAAAAGTCACATGTTCTGAAACTGAGCCACCTGCTGAGGAGGAGCCTAAACCTATAGGGGCTGAACTTCCTGAGAACTTTGATCTCAGCAAACTTGATCATGATCCCTATGAGCCTTCTGAGCCTCCTTTCAAAAAGGCCAAACATTCCTCCACTCTCACCCTCCGTCTCAAGAAAAATCGCAAATCTCGCACTAGATCTGAGGTTGAAAAGGATACCTCTACTTTCAAACCCGCAGATCTATCCAAACCCAAACTCAAACAGACTCTCTAGTCCACAGATGAATCTTTTGGTCCCGATGTAACATCGGCCGCACCCTCCACACCAACCGTGTCCGCTCCCGTTGCTTCGCAATCTACCGCTTCGATCCTCAACCGGTGTTCCTCCATCGGCCCCTCTACCACCTCTCCACTACCTACTTCTGCCTCTTCTTCACCTACAAAGTCCACTCATGGCAAGCGCTTTAAAAAGAGTGCAAAGAAGAGAGTGCACTTCAAGGGAACTGCTGATATAACCTCTCCACCATCTTCACCTCCTCTACCTACAACCACTACTTCCACACCGCCATCTTCCCCTCCTAACTCAACACCCTATCAGTCTACTCCTACTCAAACACCATCCCCCACACCTGAATCCACCTCTCCACCTCCATCCTCCAAACGTTCTCTCCCTCCTTCTTCTGACATGCCTACCCCAAAACGCATTAAGATAAATCTCTATAGCCATCTTCATCCTGAGGTTCAGGATTTGCTGTCCTTCCGAGACAAGAGACTTAAACCCAACCCCGCCGATTCTCCCCCCTTTCTCTTCTTGACTACCCCAAGAAAATTCCCGTCGCCCAATGTCCGCAGTGAAATTATCTTTCAATGGGGTGCTTTCTATGAACCCCTTCCTCCAGCCTGGTCCCAGCTATTCTTCTCCCACAACTCCGCGGTGCAAGATCTCATGATCTTCAACCAATGGGTTGCCATTCATAAGGACCTAGGTCTTCCCATCCCTACCAAATCAGACATCTCTCCCTTCCTCTCTCTGCCTAAACCCCCGCTTCACCCTCATTTGCCACCCTCTCCTCTTCTTCACTGTGGTCTACAACTTCTTTGATGTGTCACCACACTTTTAGGCTTTAATCCTCTTATCCCTACTCTCTACCGATCACCTCCCCTTATTTCTATACCTACTCCTTTTCTTATTGGTCGTTTCAAGCCTCAAACCCGTGCACCTCTCGTCCTTCCAACCTACCCTTCTCTTCGTCTGACCTACCCTAGCCAATCCCAACCCTCTACCAGCCATATTTCCGTTTCCTCCTCCAGCCATTCTCCAACATCCTCCAGTCAATCCCTGTCCTCCACCGGCCATCCTCCACCATCCCCTACCCAAGCTACCTGCCATCCTTCTTCCTTCACCAGCCATCCTTCCCCCTCAACAGGTCCATCCTCTCCTCCACCGAGTCATCCTGACTCTTCTGATACTTATCCTGCTGAGGTTGTTCATAAATTTTTGAAAGAATTTGAGGTCATCTCTTGACGACCAAGGCCCCGCACTGCCTCGCAGATCAGTCCCACATCACCCATGTCCAGCCGACCGCATGACCCAAGTCATGGAAATTTCTAGGGTGCCAAAGCCGCCTTTGATGCCCTACACCCTCTCGCCACCAAAATGTTTTAGCCAGCAAGATCTCAGCAACTTCCTCCGCTACCTCTGCTATATTCAAAGCCAATTGGGACAACATCTCAACCAAGATGATGCAGACCATCGACATGATTGACGCTGGCTACAAGCTTGTGCTTCAGTCCCAACACCGTGCAAATCGCTCTGTCCACTCCTCAGTGCGGGCGACACGCAATCTCACCTCCAAGCACTTGGCTTTCTATCGCAAGGAGCACATCACTACTTCGAACCGTCTTGCCCTCATTGATACCTCGCTTGCGTCCATGAAGGAGGAGATAGCTAGACTCTTCAATGATCAGCGGACTAGGCTCATTGAGCATAATGCCCTACTCAAACGAAAAACAAATGATCTGTCCTCCGAATTGGCCGACACAAAAAGAGTTAGCCGAAGTCAAACGTAAAACAGCGATCTTTCCTACGAATTGGCCGACGTAAAAGATGAATTAGCAGAAGCCAAAGAAGAAATTGCAAAACTAAAGGCTGCTGTTGACTCTAAATGGGCATCAAGAGGTCATGGGCAATCATCAGGCAAAGGTCATACTTCATCTCGATCATCCTCTCGAACTGGCCGATAAATTTTTGTTATAATCTTTTGCAAAAACTTTGTAATTAAACTCCGTGTTTAATTCACAATGTCTATATTTTAAATTTTCATGCTTTTTATGAACTGCTTATTATGTGAATGCATGAAAATTAAACCACTGGTTTAAAGACATGTTCTCTATTGCCAAATCTGCCTATCGGCATTCAGTATTATTACAAGTGTCCCGATGCTTAATTTCCTATTCGTAAACACTTTGTAATTTTCGAATACAATGATCTTTATGTAAGTTCATCTAGGGCATGCTTACTTAATATATCAATCTTACAAGCATGTTATTACTAGACTTGAACATGGTCAACTGATATTGTATTCGTAGGGTCATGGACTCAAGCAAATAGGAGGAGATTGTTGTATTTTAGCTTAGATTTGCTTGAATCCATAACCTAAAGTCTAAGACAAGGTGACTAATGGGCCTGCGTGTCTGTTAGTGTGGCAACTTGTACTTAGGCATAGCTTAAATAGCTTAAGGTTGCTAATTGTATAAGTCTTGAAGAAAATAGCCTATAGGACATCGGACGTCCTCTGCACAAATAGGCAAAATTTGATCCAGCAGTCTTACTTTGGTTATCGGACAAGCTCGTACCAGCCAAGCTTCATCAGCAATGTTGAAGAACTCCAAGAACGTCCGATAGTCATCTCGAAGATATGTCCTAACTCAAAGACCTCATTAATTGCGATACAACGTTAACCTGCAACTCTCATTTAATGAAGATTTCCATTCTAGGCAAATACTCAGAAAAGGACATTTCTTCTGCAAACTCAGACCGCCTATTTTTGGCAAAAAGTCAGAAAACAGACTGCAAGGTGCAGGACAGCCTATCAGAGATCAACAACCAGATTAGAGCATTAATTGCTCTTAAAATTCAAATTAGAATGATCTCCAACGGCTTCAAGCTTCCTCCTGCATATAAAAGGAGACTTCATTGCAGCATTCAAGACACTTGAACAACATCAATTCTGAATCTTCATCTTCTTCAAGTTCATAAAAGCAAAAACGTCCTATCTGTACATAATCATTGAAGAGCTTCACACTTAGACGTCCAGTCCATTAAAGCTCTTCATTGTTTGCAACACCTAGCTTTTCATAGCTCACGAGAATTGTATCTTATTGTTATCAATTCTCCAACACAAACACTTGGTCAACAAAATTTTTGTACACTATCCATTAGAGATTTAGTTTGTAAAATATCTAGTGGAAAAATATAGTACACGATTTTCAAATCCAAAGTTGACCACTTTGGTTGTGGACGTAGCACTTATTCATAAGTGTAAACCATATTAAATACCCTGTCTACTTGTGTGTGATTGTGAATTATTTGTGTTGCTTAAATTTCCAGATTTCCAAACTGTTGAGAACTGCTGATCTTGTCCTGTGAAGATCAGCCATTCCCAACTTGTCCTATACTTCACAAGACTTCCGCCTGCAAAATTTTTCTAACTTAAGTGAAGTAAGATTTTTGAGTCAATTTCAAAAATTGGACATAGGCTATTCAACCCCCCTTCTAGCCTATAGTGAGCAACCTTGGACCTAACAATTAGAAATTATTAAGGATGCTGGTTTACTAGGGGTAGCCCCTTTGGATACCCCCATGGAAGGTGGTTTAAAATTGTGTGATAAGAGTGAATTGCTTAAAGATCCAGGTCGGTATAGGCGATTGGTTGGAAGGTTGATTTATCTCATGGTTTCAAGGCCAGTCATTACCTATTCTATCCATGTACTAAGTAGATTTATGCATCAGCCCTGAAAAGATCATTAGGATGCAGCCTTGCGGGTTGTGCTACGAGCATATTGTGACTCGGATTGGGCTAGATGCCCACTTACAAGAAGATGAACTACAGGGTACTATGTGTTCTTAGGTCCATCATTAATCTTTTGGAGGTCGAAGTGACAAAAAGTAGTCTCCCTTTCCTCTACGAAAGTGGAGTACCGGTGTCACACCCCGACCTAAAATCCTATAGGAACTCCCGAGTCGGTGCGTGGTCTAGATCATATAACAATAATCAGCAGTGAAAGTTTTGCTAAAAATCGAAGCTCATCTATATACTCAAGACAAAATCTCATAATTACTGTCTCGAGTCATTGATCTCAAAAATATCTTATAACAACTTGATCAGAGTTACACAGCTGGGTGTAATGACACAATAACTTGTGCCAAATACTAATCATACATACGTAGCTGTGCTACGTAACTTTAACAATCGTATCTATCTGATCACCACCGCTACATAGCTTTGTAGAGCTATTGTCCTGAATAATATCTCAATAAATCCCTTCTGGTATATCCCACAACCTCTAGTCTATCTGCTTACCAACCTCAGGAAAACAAACAAACACAGAGTGAGTTGAAGACTCAGCAAGTTACTAAATGCAATTGCATGGCATGTGATCATGTAGCATGTTAAAAACAATATCTCACAACAACAGATAATTCCATACACTTGATAGGCTTAGCTGTCGCCAACCTTCCCATACCAGTTGGAGACCACAACCAATCGGTTTGCACGGCTAACATATAGTAGGTAACTTACCGTACTTTTAATAGTGTCGAGATATGCACTCAACATCCTTTTCATTTTTTACATTGTATATGTGCTGCTAGTGCAGTGCAAGTTCTTAAGTGAATCCTTTTATTTATTTCATGGGCGGCTCCACTTCTAGGTAGCCCTTTCCGCATGACTGGTACTATGTGTGGCTCCACCTCAACGGGCAACCTTTTTCATATGTATAACTGGTTTGCGTTTCATGGGCGGCTCTAACTCTATGGGTAGCTGATGGAGATCAAGGACCAAGATCCAACGTTCTGGGAGATCCGATGGTGATAACCGAAGGCCCGATGACAAGAGCGCAAATGAATAAAGTTCGGGAAGCTCTCATGGCACTTGTGCACTCAATCAAGGCCAACATAACTCAAGACAGTGAAGGACGGATCATATGTGTGTTGGAAGGACATTTGCATGAAGAGCAGAAGTTTCTGGCGACAGAGCGATCACTTTGTCTCTGCTAAAGTGATCGCCTTAGAATCTGCCTAGCAAGCAATCGCCCACGCCTCAAGATGAAGCGATCACCCTGGAATCTGCCTGGAGAGCATCGTGCTGGGTTGCTTAAAGCGATCGCTTTGTGCCCAGAATGTGGGTGACGCGCTATTTGACGGATTTTTATCAGTTTTGGTAATTTTAAAATATTTTAGGTATTTTTTTTTGTTTCCTAATAAACGTTTCCTAGGTTTAGTAGGATTGTTTTAGGCCTATATAAAGGCTTCTCTTTTATTGTAAAACTTTAACTTTTGAGATATATTTGATTGATTTGAGTTTTCACTATTTTGTGAGCTTTTGAGAGATTTATTGGACTAGAATTCTCATACCCTTGAACTTATCAAGTTTGTTGAACTGCAGGCTTGTAGAGTTCCGTGATCTTGGTTCCTAATCAATTGTGATTAGTGGGTTAAGATTGCACCCCAAGGTTCTAGGGATTAAATTCGCCCTAGGGTTGAGGGAAGCTCTCTATCTTATCGTTTCAATTCATTGTTTCTGTTTTAAATTCGCGTTCTTGGTTGGTTCCGCTTTGTCACGATCTTAGAATCACATCAGTAGCCCTTTCCGCATGACTGGTACCATGGGTGACTCCACCTCAACGGGCAGCTCACATGTATAACTGGTTTGGGTTTCATGGGCAGCTCCACCTCTTTGGGTAGCCCTTTTCGCATAACTGGTACCATGGGTGGCTTCTCCTTAATAGGCAGCCCTTTCCCATACCTTTAATTGCCATCGGTTATAGATGACAATCAGGGTCATAGCATACCAATGTCACCCTATTAGTTATGACAGTGAGCTACCTTTTGTTTCAAACGCGGCTCCACCTCTACGGGCAGCCCTTTTCTCGTGACCGGTACCATGAGTGGTTTCACCTCTTTGGGTAGCCCTTTCCCATCTAGTTACCTGACGGCAACCAGGGTCGTAGCTTATCAGTGTCACCCTATTGGTTATGACAGTGAGCTACCATCTACCATGGCCAGTGGCAGGATCATTACCGAATCCACGATTAGCACCGCGCATCATGATTTTCATCATGTATACGTTGCCCCCGGTTGTTACTGCGCATCATGATTTTCATCATGCACATCATGATTTTTATCATGTATATCACGCATCAATACATTCCCCAGTGACTGGTTCTCATTATCACCAACAAGTAGATGTTTACTTGCTATCTTTTATCTTGCTTTAATTTCATGAATAAGTAGATATTTACTTGTACTAATCACATGCTGTATATAATAATTACATATATAGAACATTTACTTCTAGCGCATGTACACATATCCATTCATCACATATCGTTATGGTCAAGTAGATGTTTACCCGCCATTAATTACTCTTTTGTAGTGCTCGTAATTACTGAGCACATTACATGCTATTTATTCTTTATATCATATCACATGTCATAGTGCTAACATTGTAAGCAACTATCATTACTTTACTACTTTACAGAACTATCTTCGTTTCTGGTTTACAATGGATCCCATTACTATTGTGTCATATTCTTATGATATCAAACTATATTTTACTTTTATTTAGAACGTGATACTTTGTATCACGTACTCATTCCATATCCACTTTACCATGTATGTCATAGCATTTATGACATTATAACTTTACTAATGTGCATTCCTAATATTTTAGGGACACTTCATATAACACCAATCATATTTGATTCTATTAGACTAATTAACCAATACCACTTTATTATTTGATGTAATAATTTCACATCTTATTTAACTCCGCTAGAGTCGTTACTAATCTTTGGGTATGCCTAGCTACTCATAGCATCACATCATATTTCGTGTTACTAATTTTAGTACTACTAACTCGAAGCATTTATTAATCTTTTCAAATATCTCATATCAAATACTAACAAGTAGTACACATTTCATCATGGCATGAAACTGTTTTTAGTTAATCATGCATATACTTTAAATAGGAGGGGATTAATAACTTACCTCCCAAGTAAACTTTCGAAAGGGTTCTCTCATAAATTATATTGCTCCCACGGAGTTGGTTCGTCCAAACTTCGAGCAACCATTTATCTAAAGCAAGTGTTAAACATCAACTTTCACAAATAGTACATGAACGTACTACTTGTTTTCTATAGCATACGAACTATTTATAGTCTATCACGCAATATTTAAACATAGACGCTAAACGCAGCCCCTTCTAATGCGCTAAACGCAGCCTCCCTCCCCTGTAAAATTACTAACTTGCCCTCGTCTTTTATATATAGAAAATATTTAACTTAAAACTCTCATTTTCATTTGTTTCGAATGTGTATGTTTTTGACATATTTTGTGTTAAATTTTATTTTTTTGTTTAGTTATTTGCTTCTAATGTGTATGTTTTTTTTTTATATATTTTGTGTTAAATATAATTTTGTTTTTGACATATTTTGTGTTAAATATATTTTTTTGCTTTATTATTGTGTTATAATGTATATTTTAACAAAAAAAAAAAAAAAAAATTGGACATGCACCTGGACAAGTTCATGTTCAACAATAATATTTTTTGAAAATTTGCACTTTATCCCCTAAATTTGTTAAATTCGTTAAATTTTTTAACAAATTTAACAAATTCAACGGGGTATAATGAAATATTTTTAATTTTTTACAAATTCAGGGCATAAAATGCAACAATTAGAAAAAAATAAATAAGTAAACATGCGCCTACACCATGCGCATGTCCTTTTGGACCTGGACCTGGTCCAGGTGCATGTCCAAAAGAACATGCGCATGGTGTAGGCGCATGTTTTTTTTTTTGAAAATTTACACGTTACCCCTTAAATTTGTTAATTTTGTTAAATTTTTTAACGACTTTAACAAATTCAAAGGGTATATAGTGAATTTTTTTTAATTTTTTACAAATTCAGGGTATAAAACTGCAACAATTGAAAAAAAAAAAAAAAGATATGCGTCTGGTCCAGGTGCATGTCCAAAAGAACATGCGCATGGTGCAGGCGCATGTCTTTTTTTTTTTTCAAAAGTATACATTATAACAGACGAGGGCAAGTTAGTAATTTTACAGGGGATGGGGGCTGCGTTTAGCGCATTAGGCGGGGACTGCGTTTAGCGTCAGTCAATTTAAAAACGAAGGTTTAGTAACTTAACTCTCAAGTAAGCTTTATTTTGCTAGACTTTGCGTAGAGATGTTCCATTTATCAAGCACGTTTTCCTTTTTAAAGTCAATTCGTTAAAATTCAAAAAACCTTAAGAACCAAATGATCACGTATTCGATAATATCTCGAGAGAGAAAACAAGAGAGAGAGAGAGAGAGAGAGAGAGAGAGAGAGAGAGAGAGAGAGAGAGAGAGAGAGAGAATGCTTAATATTTGTGTAAGAGAAATGATCTCTCACACCTCTATATATACACCCTTCGTTGCCTTAGTCCCCAAGGATCCCTCCAGTTGAGTCACCTTCATTTTGGTCCAAAATCTTGACAAACGGCAGCACAAGAGAAGGCAATCACCATTGCTGTACATTGACGCATTGGAGCGGCCGCTCCGTTGGGATGGAGCGGTCGCGCCTAACATCCCAATTTTACCTTTCCCCCTTATAAAGGCGCGGCCGCTTTGTCCCTCACGCGAGCCTGCTGAATTATTTTGAGTTTTAACCTTTTAAACTTTTTCCAAATCGATCCTAGGGTGTTCCAAACAGATTGAGGTGATTCTAAACCCAAATCAAAGTCCTAACAAGTATAAACTATGCCGAGAACCAACCCCTTATGGTTATCAACTAAAGTTCATCAACTCTTTCTTTCTAGGATTAATTCCACTAAACTTAACACCAAGATAATTAGGTGCGGGGTCTTACAACCGGGCTATGACAGGAGCATGTTGTGAGTTAACGTGGCTTCGATATTTACTCAGAGACCTAGGTGTTTTACATCAAGAAGTTGCATTGTTGTATTGTGACAACAAAGCTGCATTACACATAGCGGCAAATCATGTCTTTCATGAGCGGACGAGGCATATAGAGATGGATTGTCACTATATAAGTGACAAAGTTCAAGATGGTTCTGTGGTGACAAGGTATGTGAGTTCAGGAAATCAACTAGCCGATGTTCTGACCAAAGATTTGGGAAAAGAGGTTTTCATACCTATGATTCTCAAGTTGGGAATGCAAGACATCCACTCTCCAACTTGAGGGGGAGTGTTGCAAAGTCATACCTATAACGTCCTGTGCATATATGCTTTCCTTATATATTCCTTGATTGTAGTTGATTGATAGATATAGCAGAATTGTAGCAATCTTTTTTTTTTTTAAAGGTTGGAGGGGACATAGACCTTACCCCAACCTTTATTATTATTATTTAATGCCTTGAAAGGCTACAATGACTCTATGATGCCTTTTGGTGTGGCTAGAACAAATTGATCAAACACCCGACCTCTTCGCGTACCAGGGTGGCTATGGTGTAGGGCTTGAACACTCAACCTCTCTGTTAAGAGAAGTAAGCAGTACTAAATGGGCCTTTGGTAAGGCTTGAACAACAACGGTGCCTCTGGCGAGGCTTAAACACCCGACAATTTTTAGTACCAGGGTGTCGTCTCTGGGGAGACTTGAACACTCAACCTCTCCGTTAAGATAAGTGAGCGGTACCAGTTGAGCTAGAGCTCATTGGTGCAATATTGTAGCAATCCTACCATGATTATAGGAAGAAAAAATCATGTGATCAAATTAGTTGTAGCTAGCATTCTGACATCAATAAGATATATAATTCCTGTTAGGATCGGAAGGTAGTACTTTATGTTTTATAGGAGGATATGTTGGTAGAAAATCTGTAGAGAAATGGAGAGAAAAATGTAGAGGAGAAGACTATATTTTGTATTTTCTTAACTCACACTTTTAGCATACATGACATGAGTATTTATACTTAACATAGGAGAATTCTAGAATAATTTATGATCTTGACTTTAAGAGATACATGAACTATCTAATTCATGCACTTACTAATTCATGAACTAAACTGATTCATGAATCCATTATTTCAAAAACATTTTAGCACATTAGTAAACAAACTCCCCCTTAATGTGCTGCTACAACTCCAAGAATCTCCCTTAACTGCTGGAACTTTTCCTTAGGAAGAGCCTTTGTGAAAATTTCTGCAACTTGCTCTTCACTCTTGCAATAGTTGAGCTCGATCTCACCTTCTTCAATAGCTTCATGAATGAAATGATGTTTGATTGCAATGTGACGAGTACGACCGTGATACACTGGATTCTTAGCCATAGAAATGGCTAATTTTATTGTCACAAAAAACTGTAGTGACGATCTTTTGAATCTCGCCAACATCTTCCAAAATTCTTTGTAGCCATATAGCTTGAGACGTAGCTATGGCAGCTGAAACATATTCAGGTTCTGCAGTTGATTGAGCCACAGATTGTTGTTTCTTTGATGACCAAGAAAACATGCTTGAACCAAGAGAAAAAGCATAACCGGAGGTGCTCTTCGTATCATCAACACAACCTCCCCAATCACTATCACAATAACCATACAACTTGATACTTGTATTCTTTTCATACTTGATGCCAAAATTTATAGTACCTCTAGTGTATCTCAACACTCTCTTTGCTGCCCCAAAGTGATTATGGCTCGGATCATGCATAAATCTAGACAACAAACTTGCAGCAAACATTATGTCCGGCCTTGTAGCTGTAAGATATAACAAGTTTCCAACCAAACTTCTATAAAGAGAGGCATCAACCTTCTTTGCACCATCATTTTTCAACAATTTTTCATTCACAATGAGAGGTGTTGTCGTAGGTTTGTAATCTTCCATCCCAAACTTCGCCAAAATATTTTCAGCATATTTCTTTTGACAAAGAAACACACTATCTTCATCTTGATAAATCTCCATGCCAAGAAAATGATGCAACAAACCCATATCATTCATCTCATATCTCTTCATCATATCCTTCTTAAACTCAAGAATCATTTTCTCATTGTTACCAGTGTAAAGCTGATCATCAACATAAAGAGCAACAATGAGAATAGATTTACCTTGAATTTTCATGAACAAAGTTGGCTCACTTTTTCTCTTTTGGAACCCCTTTTGAGCTAACTATGAATCAAGGTTGCTATACCAAGCACGTGGTGCTTGTTTCAACCCGTACAACGTCTTCTTCAACTTTTACACCTTGTCATCTTCGCCTTTTTGTATGAAACCTTGTGGCTGCTCCATATAGATCTCTTCCTCCAATTCTCTATTCAAAAATGCTGACTATCCAATTGATGAAGCTTCCATGATTTTTGGGATGCAATGGAAATAATAGCTCGAATCGTATCAAGCCGAGCCACCGGTACAAAAGTTTCATTGAAATCAATTCCGGGCAGTTGTGCATAGCCTTTAACAACCAACCTTGCCTTCTTTTCTTGATCGAACCATCCGGATTCAGCTTCACTTTGAATACCCACTTCACTCCAATGATCTCCTTGTCATCCGGCTTCTCAACTAGCTCCCAAGTTTTGTTCTTCTCTATGGTTTGAATCTCTTCTTCCATGGCTTTTTTCCAATCTTTCTCCTTGTAAGCTTCTTCAAAATTTTTTGGTTCCAAGACACAGAAATTGCATCTTGCATAAACATCACTCAAACTCCTCATTTTCTTTGGAATTGAGTCGGGAGAAGACGAACTTGAGCTTGGACAAGCTAGAAGATGGATGTGGGCTGCTAGGTGGAGTTAAATTACCTTCTTCTTCACTATTTTCTTCTTCAACTTCAGATTCTACATCATCTACAAAAACTGCACCCTTTTCAATTGTTTTGTTCTTCCAATCCCAAGAAGCATTCTCATCGAACAACACATCTCGGCTAATTAAAACTTTGTTGTATTTCAAGCTCCAAACTCGATACCTTTTTGACATGGTGCTATACCCAATGAAGATACACTTTTCAGTTGCTTCATCCAGCTTCCTTCTTCTTTCTTTCGGAACTTGGGAGTAACAAATACACCCAAACACCTTCAAGTGTCTCAATGATGGCTTTCTTCCGTTCCATGCTTCAAATGGAGTCTTGTTGTACAAGGCCTTTGTGGGACTCCTATTAATCAAATAGACCATTGTATTCACAGCTTCACCCTAAAAGCTCTTTGGTAATCCCTTTGCATGAAGCATAGACTTGCTCATTTCCTCCACAGTTTGATTCTTCCGTTCACTTACTCCATTTTGTTGTGGAGTATAGCGAACAGTGAGCTGTCTATCAATGCCTTCATCTTCACAAAACTTGTCAAACTCATTGTTATTGTATTCCTTGCCTCTATCACTTCTAAGAAATTTAATAACATGCCCAGTTTGTTTCTCAACAAGAGCTTTAAACTTTTTAAAAATGTAAAACACCTCAGATTTTTTGCTTCATAAAATAAACCCAAGTCATACGAGTATAGTCATCGATGAAGAGAATAAAGTACCTATTGTTGGCAAGAGTTGGATTCTCCATACGCCCACACACGTCCGTATGAATCAGCTCTAATTTCTCCTTGGCTCGCCAAGCACTAGCCTTCGGAAAAGATTGGCGATGATGCTTCCCAAGTGCACACCCTTCACACACTTCATGAACCTCCTCAATCTTCGGAAGGCCTTGAACCATGTTCTTTTTTTGATGTAGCTTGAGACTATGAAAATTCAAATGCCCAAGCCTTTTATGCCATAGCCATGTATCTTCAAGAATGTGAGCTTTCAAAGCCACATTTTCAGCATAATTGAAGACAAGTGGAAAGCTTCGGTTTCTCTCCATTTTGATAGAAGCAACCAACTGTTGTGCACCATTTTTATCATAAATCATGCAACAATCGTCCTTGAAATTTACTGCATATCCATGCTCTACAAGCTGCCCAACACTCAATAAATTTGTAGCCAATTCCGGAACAAGCAAAACATCATGAATGTACTTCGCCCCCTTCTTCGTTTGCACACAAATTGTGCCATTTCCTTGCGCCTTTACCAAAGCTTCATTTCCCATCTTCACTTGTGAACCTATGAAGGTATCCATAGTCAAAAAAATTGATTTATCTCCCATCATGTGATTGCTACAACCGCTGTCCACGTACCATACATTGTTCTTGTACCCGGTTGCACTTTGACAAGCATAAAACATGTTCCCTTTGCTTTCTTTTTCCTCCAAGAAATGGGCTGTTTGCTGCAGATTTTTCACTCTACAGTCCTTCTCTTTGCGGCCAAATTTTTGACAACGATAACACTTTGGTTTTCCCTTAAACCAACAATCTTCAGAACTATGATTGTTTTTCCCGCAAATATTACAATTTTGGGAATTTTTTTGAACTTAGTTCTCGATTAAACTTTTGCCTACCTACATTTCTACTTTCAAAATTTTGTCTTCCGCTACTTCTAAAGCCTCTACCTCGGCCTCTACCTTGGCTGCCATCAAGTCTACCACCTTTAAATGACTCCCCCCTTCTTTGATCACTACATTCACCACTTTTTTCAAAAACTTTCGAACCCACAGTCACCTTAGATTGGAAAGCACTCTCAACAGATTTTTCGGAGTGTCTCTCCAACCTCTTCTCATGAGCTTTTAAAGAACCCATCAACTCTTGAACCGTTAATGAAGAAATATCTTTAGTTTTTTCAATAATAGACACCATAGCATCAAATTTAGGAGGCAAACTAACAAGAATTTTTTCAACAACTCTACTATCTTGAACAATTTCACCAAGCCCTCTCATTTGATTAATAATATCCATCACCCTAGTATAATAATTCTTAGTATAATAATTCTTAGTATTTTCAGAATCTTTCATTTTTAAATTCTCCAATTCTCTCCTAAGAGTTTGAAGATTTACGTTCTTTACCTTCAAATCACCTTGTAACTCCTTTTGAAGAATTTCCCATGCTTCTTTGGCAGTGGTTGCTCTCATAATTCTTGAGAACAACTCCGTTGACACACCTTGTTGAAGGTACGAGAGAGCCTTTGCATTCTTCTTTCGATCCTCCTTCAATTTATTATTTTCTTTGGAAATGAATATTGTCTTTATCTTCACGACCCAATGATCATAAGTCTCACCGAAAAATATAGGGATAGGTGGTGAATCACTCGAGTTGGTCATTTTTGACAAACAGAAATATATATATATATATATATATTTCTGGATAGATTTGTTTGGTGGCTAAGAACTACCTTCTGCAGAGCCTAAGCTCTGATACCACTTGTTAGGATCGGAAGGTAGTACTTTATGTTTTATGGGAGGATATGTGGGTAGAAAATCTGTAGAAAAATGGAGAGAAAGATGTAGAGGAGAAGATTATATTTTGTATTTTCTCAATTCACACTTTCAGCATACATGACATGAGTATTTATACTTAACGTAGGAGAATTCTAGAATAATTCATGATCCTGACTTTAAGAGATACATGAACTATCTAATTCATGCACTTACTAATTCATGAACTAAACTGATTCATGAATCCATTATTTCAAAAACATTTTAGCACATTACTCAACAATTCCCAGCAATAAATTCCTTTCTCTATTCATCTTTTTCATGATGTTGTAATTTCATTGGCCTTTCAAGTTGCATGTCTGTGATGTTTCATGCCTTATAATACAAACTGTACCCCCTATCTTCAATTTTTCCTATTTTGGCAATCAACAACGCATTCAAGTCCCGTGACTAAGAATATATTACCAAATAAACTATGGATATACCAAATCAGACTTCGTAAAATGAATACGGAGTATTGAATAAGGATGGATATCTTGCATTTAGTGACTTGCAGAAAAAGTTGATTACGACTTCGTTCTATCATTGGATGAAGCCTATAAAAGGATCCATTGGTAAACTCAAATGACTCATCACAATCTCCTCTTTGTCTCTCATTGTCACATGCATTGTAGCTAAACAGTACTACAATCCGATCGTGTTCGTGGTATCTCATGAAACGTTGTCACACAAAAGTATATTACATTTGATGATATATCACGAACAACAATCAATTTGTAGAATGTTTTCAACATTTTGTCAAGCAAATCCCTCCAAGTCTAGTCCAAGGCTCAATACAAATTGCTGCAAATTGGTCGTGTTCATGGCATTTCATTAGTCTAAATTTTCTGACACCAGTTGATTACTAATGATATGACACGAACAGCGACCAGTTTGGTGGAATTTTTTTTTTCCCTAATGAAGAATACTTGATTCTGTTTTTGGGATATGGTGTTATTTCTGCAAACAATGTTGCTAGTTTCTGCAGCTGTCATACCAAAAGACACCCTGATCACATATTCTCAAAGATGGTGACTATTGTTTCAATGGAGTGCAAACACGAACTTTAACTCTTGCTTGGGAACCATTGCATATTAAGAATCAGAATTAGGATGCAACCTTGTAAACTTTGGTTATGAAAGAACAGAGTTTTAAGAGAGTTTAAGAGGGAGAAGAATTCTCCATTGATGAATATATGATCTCTTAATTACAAGATCACTAAGCATCGATCCTTATATACAAGAATGTAGAAAACAAAGAAGCTAAGCTATAACTGCTTCTAACAACCTGATGCCCTGGACTGTACATTGACAAGAATACCCATAATTGAAACTAACTTAACAAACTTGATTCCTCCTCTCTTCTATCGCCATACGTCGTCTTTTGGCAGAACTCAACAAAGATTCGAAACCTCTGCAAGTCAGTCTTTATATGTCTTGACTGATGTATATGATTAATGTGTCGATCTTCTTCGTTGTTGCTGCTAATCTTCTTGTCATATTCAACACCCCCCCTTACAAGTTAAAAGTGGAGATACATTAAGGACTTTTAACTTGGAAGTAAGAGACCAATGGGAGACTTTACCAAGGGCCTTAGTAAGAATATCTGCCAACTGGAGTTTGGTTGGAATGTAAAGGGGCTAAAGCAAGCCCTGCTGTATTTTCTCCCTCACAAAATAACAATCCAATTCTATATGCTTTGTACGAGCATGATAGACTGGATTAGAAGCAATGGCAATGGCTGCAGTGCTGTCACAATACACCTTCACAGGAAGAGCAACATGGACCTGTAAATCCTGAAGTAAAGCATTGAGCCAAAGAACCTCACTGCTGACTGTGGCAAGGGCTCTGTACTCTGCCTCAGCAGAGGACCTAGCTGTCACAGACTGCTTCTTAGACAACCAAGAAACTAAAGAACTCCCGAGGAACAAACAAAAACCAGTGACTGATTTCCTGTCATTAGGAATATCTCCACCCCAATCACTATCACAATATGCTGTGAGAGACAAATCATTAATAGAAGATAAGAACAATCCCAGGCCTGGACAAGACTTCAAATACCTCAGGACCATGAATAAGGCTTTGAGATGTAAAGAAGTGGGGGCATGAACAAATTGACTCAGCACATGGGCTTCAAAAGCAACATCAGGTCTTGTAACTATGAGATATAATAGCTTGCCAACTAATTGTCTGTAAAGACTAGGGTCAGAAAGGGGAACACCACCAGAAGCTAGCAATTTTTCATTTGGATCCAAAGGAATGGTAATAGGTTTGGCATCAAGAAGCCCAGCATGGGACTGAACAAAACCAAGGCATAAAAGAGATTCTGTCAATTTAGCAAACCATTGTCTGGAAGCCTGCTTCAGACCATAAAGGGATTTCTGCAGTTTACAGACCAAACCTAAGCCCTTACGCTCAGAATAACCCTGTGGAATGGTCATGTATACTTCTTCATTCAAATCTCCATGGAGAAAGGCATTATTCACATCAAGTTGGTGAACCTCCCACCCTCTTGTGGTGGCAATGGCAAGAAGAGTTCTGACAGAAACCATCTTTGCCACAAGGGAAAAGGTTTCATGATAATCAATCCCCTCCGATTGTGTATAACCCTTGGCCACTAGTTTGGCTTTATACCTTTCTATACTGCCATCAGCATGATATTTCACCTTAAAAACCCATTTACAGCCAATAACACTCTTAACAGGAGGCAAAGGAACCAAAGACCAAGTATGATTAGCCTCTAAAGCAGTTATTTCTTTATTCATAGCATCAATCCAATGTTGATTCTTAATGGCTTGAGTATAAGAAGTAGGTTCCTCATGACCATCCAATGCATTAATAAAATGAAGATGAGCAGAATTAAAATGAGCATAATGATTACAGAAAGAAGAATCAAATTTGGAAGAGGAATTAGTGACAGAAGAAAGGACATAATCCTTAAGTCTGACAAAAGGAAATTTTACCCTTGATGAATGTCTGATAGGAACTGGATCAGGGACAGGAGAAGGAGTATTAACAAGGGAATGGACAGGTGTAGAGGTATTTGATGGAGAATTAGGCTGTGGTGTAACATTAGTGGGAGAAGGGACAGGAGAAGTAGGATTAGAAGAAGGAGCAGGGTCATCAACTGGCCAAGGCAAAGGACTGACAGAGGGAGAAGAGCTAGCCTCTAAAAAGGGAAAGATATGCTCATGAAATATGACATGTTTACTAACAAAAATCTTCTTAGTGATGAGATTATAAAGAAGATAACCCTTTTGGCCAGTTGGATAACCAAGAAAAACACATTGAATAGCCCTAGCATCAAAATTGTCATTGTCATGGATAGAAGCAAAACAAAGACAACCAAAGGTTCTCATGTAGGAGTAATCAACAGAGGTTTTAAACAAGACTTCATATGGGATTCTAAAATTTGTAGCACTGGTGGGTAATTTGTTGAGCAAATGAGCTGCAGTGAGTAGACAATATCCCTAGAAACTTTTAGGAAGACAGGATTGAAACCTAAGGGCCCTGGCCATTTCAAGGAGTTGCTGATGCTTTCTCTCAACTATGCCATTTTGTTGTGGTGTGTATGTGCAAGAACACTGATGCAGTATACCAAGTTTTGCAAAGAAAGGAATGACCTCCTGATTAAAAAACTCTATGCCATGGTCAGTTCTAAAAGCTTTAATGGTGGTGTTGAATTGGTTATGAACATAGGCATTAAAAGATTGAAGAATCTGAAAAACATGAAATTTGGTTGGCATCATATGCACCCATACATGTCTGGAACAATCATCAACAAGAGTAAGGAAATATCTACAACCATTCATTGTAAAAATTTTATAAGGTCCCCACAAGTCACAATGAATTAAATCAAAACAAGACTGGCTATGTGAAGAACTAGTGGGAAAAGGAAGCTTATGCTGTTTAGCAAGAGGACAAACAGTACAGTAGGAAATACAATCAGTATTAACTGTTTTGGAATGAAAAACAGGAGATAACTGTGGAATTCTCTTGAGTGTGTGTAAAGAAGGATGGCCCAATCTCTTGTGCCAAAGTCCAGATGAAAGTTTGCTAGGAACTCCAGCAATATGGCCAATGAGATTGGTAGAAGAATCGTTGCAACAAGAATTGGTGCTTTGGAGAATGAATAAACCTCCAAACAGATTACCAGTTGCCATAGTTCTCTTCAACTGGTCCTGGAAGAGACATGTGGATTCAGTAAAAAGAGCAGTATATGATATTTGTGTAAGAAACTTAGGCACTAAGCGAAGATTAAATCTAAAGGATGGAACACACAAAACATCATGAAGAAGAAGAGAGGGGGTAATCTGGACTGAACCCTTATGAGTCACAATAGCATGATGACCATTAGGAAGAGAGACAAGTAAGTGTAGCTCAGGTGGAAAGACGCTTCACCTACAACCGATAGGTCGTGGGTTCGAGTCATCAAAGGGGTAAGTGGGGAACTACTATTGATCCCAAAAAAAAATGTAAAAAAAAAAAAAAGACCATTAGGAAGAGATAAAGTGATAGGTTTGGACATATGAACAATTGAATGCATTAAATGAATAGCAAAACAAATATGATCAGTGGCTCCTGAGTCTATTACCCAAGCTAGATTAATGAGATCATTATGGATTGATGCTACAAAACCATCATAACAGCAAGTAGAGGTTGACATACCTGCAGTGGTGGTTATACCTGCAGTGGAACTAAGTGCTGCAAGATGTTCTTTTGGATGGCTCTTGCCATTCAACATGGTTAGGACCTGACTAAGTTGTGTCTTCAACAGGTCGATATCAGCTCGAGTATCCTTTTCTTCTGTAGGATTACATTGCATCTGCATTGCCTTTGCTCCATTATGTCCACCTTATGATTTCTGGCCATAATTAGCACTCCCCCCTTTGAAGTGCTTGTAGGAATTTGAAGAATAGCCAGGGTGTCCAACTGGAAAACCATTCAGCTTATAACATTCACTTTTGGTATGACCTTCCTTATTGCAATAGTTGCAGAATATGCCCTTTTTGAAGGGTCCCTTCACATATCCACCTTTGTTGTTATTATTGAAAGGCCTAAAACTTGCAGCAACCTTAGTTTCAAGCTCACTGGGACCTTTAGTGGTATTTGCAGCTACTACATTAAAATAAAAAATGTATCCTACTCTTAGAGATTCCTCCTATCTCACCATGTAATAAGCCTCTCCAATGGAAGGCAATGGCTTCATACGTAGGATTTGTCCTCTAATGTTGGCAAAACTATCATGCAGCCCCATAAGAAACTGCATAAGTTTCTTTCTTTGTTCCCTATTCTCTTGTGTTTGAACAGCTCCACAATTGTAGCAATTACAAGCTGTAATTGTATCCAGAGCTACACTTTCATCCCAGAGCCCTTTCATCTTATGATAGTAGGCCTCAACTGAGCCATCTCTCTATTCCAATCTGTGAAGGTCCTTTTCCAGTTAGAAAACTCTGTGACCATCGATATTTGAATATCTTTCTTTCAACTCATTCCATACAATGAAAGCAGATGATACGAATCGAAGACTATTACTAATTTCCTCAAACATAACATTGAATATCCATGATATCACCATATCGTTTGCACGTGCCCACAGTGGATATATTTGAGAATTCTTCTCAGGAATAGGAAAAGTACCATCAATTAAAACAGATTTATTCTTAGCAGATAATGAAATTTGAAGTGATCTAGACCAAGCACTGTAATTATCACTACCAGTAAGTTCGGTTGAAATTAGAATTAAACATGGATGGTCATTATTGTGTATGAAGAGTGGATGCATATTCGAATCAATAGAAACCTCCATTGAAGTTACTGGAGATCTTCGATTTGGATTTGAACCAGAAGCTTCGGTGGTGGAGTTGATGTTGTCTGCCATGGTTGAAGACTATCGAACCCTAGAAAACTTGATTTTAATTGGCAATAAGAATGCCAAAACGAATTGTGAGAAGAATCAATCGATCGATCAATCTACAGAGATAGACTATCGAACCCTAGAAACTTGATTTTAATTGGCAATAAGAATGCCAAAACGAATTGTGAGAAGAATCAATCGATCGATCAATCTACAGAGATAAACTAGAGTACACTGCTATAGATCGAAAGCTCTGATACCATGTAAACTTTGGTTATGGAATAACAGAGTTTTAAGAGAGTTTAAGAGAGAGAAGAATTCTCCATTGATGAATATATGATCTCTTAATTACAAGATCACTGAGCATCGATCCTTATATACAAGAATGCAGAAAACAAAGAAGCTAAGCTATAACTGCTTCTAACAACCTGATGCCCTGGACTGTACATTGACAAGAATACCCATAATTGAAACTAACTTAACAAACTTGATTCCTCCTCTCTTCTATCGCCATACGTCGTCGTTTGGCAGCAACTCAATAGCATTCAGAAACCTCTGCAAGTCAGTCTTTATATGTCTTGACTGATGTATGTGATTAATGTGTCGATCTTCTTCATTGCTACTGCTAATCTTCTTGTCATATTCAACAAACCTATAGAAAACACACACACACACACACACGCACAACTTTGGCACCAATAAAGAATATGTTTCCTGAAGAAACTACGTACCTAATGCAAACGGATTCCTGAAATAATCAATCACAGAAGTCAAGGCTAAATTTCCATTACAAAAAATTTATGTTTATGATTTAAAAGATAGTCGTTACTTGTAAGTCCTTATATAAATAAGAAAATTGGAAGATCTCTATTAAGGACAATAGTTTTTTTTTGTTAAAATGGATAATTCGATTCAGACAAAAGGTCAAATCCCCCGAAGCTTACAGGACAAGAAGAATACAACAGATTAAGGCCTCTTAGTTATAGAGGAGCTGATGTTTTTCTGTTGGCCTTCTCCCTCATTAGCAAGGCTAGCTATGAGAACATCTACAAAAAGGACATTTTGAAATTTTATTTTCTTTCTGCAAAAAGATTTATCTTTTGTTTGCAGCTGCAAGAATCTGATCAAAACCATATTTGACTCTTTGACTTAACAGTGGATCCTTGAACTAAGGCATTATGCCCCACCTGTACCCGTTCTGCTTGTGGGAACCAAGTAAGTTTGATTATCGTTAAAATCTCGTTAGTTCAATCTTCGCGAAAATGGGCCAATTTTCTTGCATTGTCATGTAGATGGCACCATGTTTTCAATTGTTTCAAACCACAAGACTTAAATTTATTACCAAATAAAGTAGGATACACCAAATCAAATTATTTAAAGGAAGAATGTATATCATTGCATTTACTGACTTGTAAAAAGAAGTTGATTATGACGTCGTTTGAAGAAGCCTATAAGAGGAACCATCAGCAAACCCCAAATGGCTCACAAACAACTTCTTTCTCTTGAGGTATAGCAAAACTCTGAAATCCGATCTTGTTCATGGTAACTCATGAACTGTTGTCACATAAAAATTATATTTCATTAGATGATATACCACGAACAACGAACAGTTTGTAGAAAGTTTTCAACATTTTACTTTTTGCAGAGCTCGGAATTGGAATTGGAAGAACAATTTGAATTCCGTGGAGCTCAAATTGTTCATCTAATTCAAATTCTAAAGTTTGACATTAAGTAGCCAAACATATTATTAAATCCTTCCCAAGTCTAGTTCAAGGCTTCATACGAATTACTACAAATCGGTCCTGCTCTTGTCATCTCTTTAGTCTGAATTTTCTCTAACAGGTTGATTACTAATGATATGACATGAACAGTGACCCATTTGTAGGATTTTTTTACTCTTTGAATATGACTGAATGGTCTTTCGGGGATTATTCGGAAGATGATGTTGCAATAAGTTTCCACAATTCTATGCATCTCTATGGAGAATGGAAGAAATTTCAAGCATCCATCATACCAAAGACACCCTGATCACATACATATATTGAAGGATAGAAATAGGATACAAAGTGGAAATTTTAGTTCTTGGTTGGGAACCATGGAATTAGATCGAACGTATTGACACACACACACACACACACACACAAGTTTGTTATCAACAAAGAATGCAAAGATATAATTCCGCTACAAAAACACACACAAGTTTGTTATCAACAAAGAATGCAAAGATATAATTCTGCTACAAAACAATCCAAAAATTATATCTTGTTGACAGTGGGATTTGAACCCACGCCCTTTCGGACAGGAACCTTAATCCTGCGCCTTAGACCAACTCGGCCATATCAACTTTATGTGTATATTAAAAACTTAATATTTAATCATAGTAGTTCCTAGACAAACATCATTGATTCTTTTTGTCCCCTTTTTTCAAGTGCCTCAAGTATTGCATGGACTCAGTGCCAGCATCTGTTTTTGATTACTTTTATCTCTGTCAATCTTAGTTCTTAATTAACATCTACGCACATTTCTTACAAAATTGCAGATTTGAGAGAAGACAAGCAATACATAAGTAATCATCCCGGTGCAACATCAATTACAACAGTACAGGTAAGCTAGCTAGTTAAACCAATACAGTAAGTTTTAGAAATCTTAATTTGGGAATTGTCATGTGTTACGAAAATAAGAAATGAATTGATCAAGTTGTACAGGGAGAGGAACTGAAGAAGATGATTGTTGCAGTTGCTTACATCGAGTGCAGTTCCAAAACTCAGCACCATTCCAAAACTCAGCAGGTGCTGACGAAATGAAACAACCTGGATTTTAAAGGGACGACGATACATTATTGATGGAGTTTCTTATATATCAGATTCAAATCTTCTATCCCACTCCCTATCCCAACCCTGTCACAAACCCTCTGCTAATGACACGTGTATTTTGTACTCCCTCCGTCCCTAAATTATTGTATTCCTTTCTTTTTTCGTCCGTCCCAAAATAATTGTCTTGTTTGAAACTTTCCTTTTTAGAACATCACTTTTACTACTTTACCCTTACTTTTTCTTACTACTTTAATTATGGGCTACATACACATGGACATTAAAGGAAACAACACACTTTTTCAATACTATTCCAATATTAATAATCAAGTCAATTGAGTTTTCTTAATCCGTGTGCCGGGTCAACCCAGACAATAATTTAGGGACGGAGGGAGTAGTAAACACTGGCGTCAAACACCTAACATCGGTTAATACTAAATACCTTACTGATTTGATCTTGATTTGTTTTCAGAATCTGAAGCTTTTGTTTGATACGGCGATAAAGGTTGCGTTGAGGCTGCCAAAGACGAAGAAAAAGCCACAGAAGTCAATGCCATGCAATTTCCTATAACGTTTTTTTTTTTTTTCAATTTATGGTACTCCATAAAAGCTCCTAAAACAAGCTTTTATGGAGTACCATAAATTGGAAAAAAAAAAAAAAAACGTTATAGGAAATTGCATGGCCTTAGTATTCCTTCATTTGTACATGTTGCTTCTTAATTATATACAAGAATATTGTAAGATCATTACGGAGGACAAGAGTTGCTCGGTTGTTCCAACTTCATAATTGTTGCTTTGTGTGTGTGTGTGTGTATGTATGTGTTCCATTTTCCCTTTTAATTTCTCTGCCTACTGCTCACCAATTCTGTTCTCAGTTTGGAAACTAACAGCATACATTGAGTGCAATTCCAAAACTCAGTAGGCACTAATATATATATATATATATATATATATATATATATATATATATATATATATTTTATTTTTTTTTTATTTTAGAGTGACACCAAAACATTAGTGATGAAGTTTCTTATCTGGAATATTATGTATTCCTGTAATATTTCTAGTTTGATCTACAATTTTTTTTCCAGGCTTTGTCTTTTAAGAATATGCCAAGGTTGTGTTCAGTTTACAGCAATCGTTAAGGCCTCAAAAGATGGAAGAAAAAGCGACAAATGTCTAAGTCATGCAATTTTCTTGATTTTTTTTTAGTTTATGATATCCTAAAACAATCACATTGCCATTGTATTCCTAAGTTTGTAAATGTTGTTTTTCTCTATATATAAGAAGATTTGAATAACACTGCAGAGGATAAGAGTTGTTTCTCTTCTTGGACTTTGGTGATAATGTCTCGATGCGCAGTAACAGATGTAATTGTTTAGCGCATTCGTACAGAAAAAGAAGACTGGATCAGAACCAATGTATTGGAAAACAGGGGATGATCCCAAATGCATAGAGGAATAATTAGGAATCTTATGTTCATAGTTGAGGCCAAACTTTTGCTACTTCAATCCTTCATCATAAAAGAGGGATGATGCCAAATGCATTTGGAATGTATGTTAAAAAGTACAAATAAAGAGTTGTTAACCACCAAAATTTGTTCTAATAAATATCTTTGAGTAAATAAATTTGGCTGATTTTTGATTTAGAAGGGACAAGTTGCTAAACCAAGGAAGTCGGTCAAAGCCTCGTCTCTAGTTCATGGCATTTGGGATCCTTCTTGGAGTCACATGGATGAGCCATGAATTAAGACAACTCGAAGACTAAAATTCAAACCAATTGCATATCCACAATGAAACAATGGAACAACTCTTAAGCAACGGTACAAGAAGTGTACAGTATTCATCTTGATGTCCAAAAATGGTGAACTTAATATCTGTCGCAAGGGCACAGTATAAGTATTATTGTTGTAATTTTTAAATTTATTTGACTAATGTTATATTTTTATGCCACTAAGTGAACATTAATGTAAAAACATCTAAACATAGATACCCAAAGTGTGCAATATTCATCTTGATATATCGATCTTATGTATAATTACTAGTCATAATGATGATACTTCGTGACTCTTAATTTATGAGTACGTCGTGTATACATGTGTGAAGAGAACTATACTCATCTAATTTTTGACTTGTATTTGACATTGTTCTGATGTGATCACGTAATTTGGACTTGTATCAGACATTGTTCTAACTTGATATCGTCTTGTATACACGTGTGAAGAGAATGTACGATAGCTAGTTGTGAGACAAACAATGACGAGGAAATTAAACTCCTATTTCTATCTATGCTCGAAAGGAAGAAAATTAAGTTCTTTTCTATATGGAAATATATTTACTCTGATGAGTTTAATGAGTTGACTACTTTGGCAAAATTCTGTGGAATTAAAACAAGATTCCAAGATTACAACCAATTAAGGCCTCTTAGTTATCGCGAAGCATTTTATTTTATTTTTTTGTTGGTCAATTTTCATCTCTTTCACCGAAATGTCAACTTTTCTTTTCCTTCTAAAATAGATTTGTATTACAGTAATTGAAATTTGCCAGAATTTTGATAAAATCATTTTTGTCTATTTTCTGACAGTGGATACCTGAACATAGACATTATGTCCCATCTGTACCCTTCTGTTTGTAAACTAGGTAATTAAGTTTGACTAATCTTTGCAAAAACGTGCCAAACTTCTTGCATTTGTATAATAGTACAGTTAGCGATTCGTTTACTCCTCTGTTGAACCGAGTCCATTTAATTACCAAGGATCTAAATACTTGAAGTTGAAGTTGTAACTTCGCCTTTCACGTTGAATATGTGTAGCATTCCATGTCTTGTCAGGTAAATTGTAGTCCTCAACTTTCCTATTTTGGCAATCTACAACAACGCATTCAAGCGACATGAGTAGAAGATTAATTACCAAATAAAGTAGGGATATACCAAAGCTGATATTTTAAAGTGAATAACAAAGAAGGATGATATCTACAGAGAAGCAAGTATTTTTCTACTGGACATTCCCCCTAATTAGCAAGGCCAGTTATGAGAATCTGAATATCTACAGGAAGGCCCTTTCCTCTGTTTTACTGCAATTCCAACCTTTACTGTTCACTAATTGATATCTTTATATTAAGCTGCAAGAATTTGTTTGATAAAACCATATTTGACTCTTTGACTAACAGTGGATCCTGAACATAGGCCTCATGCCCCATCTGTATCCAATCTGCTGGTAGAAACCAAACTAGGAATGTACCCCTATCTTCAATTTTTCCTATTTTGGCAATCAACAACGCGTTCAAGCCCCCGTGACTAGAAATAAATTACCAAATAAACAACGGATATACCTAATCAGACTTCTTAAAATGAATACAGAGTATTAAATAAGGATGGATATCTTGCATTCAGTGACATTCAGAAAATGTTGATTACGACGTCGTTCTATCATTGGATGAAGCCTATAAAAGGATCCATTGGTAAACCCAAATGACTCGCAATCTCCTCTCTCTCTCTCTCTCTCTCTCTCTCTCTCTCTCTCTCTCTCTCTCTCTCTCTCTCTCTCTCACTTGCATTGTAGCAAAACACTACAATCCGATCGTGTTCGTGGTATCTCATGAAATGTTGTCACACAAAATTATGTTACATTTGATGATATACCACGAACAACGATCAGTTTGTAGAAAGTTTTCAACATTTTGTCTAACAAATCCTTCCAAGTTTAGTCCAAGGCTCAATACAAATTGCTGCAAATTGGTCGTGTTCATGGCATATCATTAGTCTAAATTTACTGATACCAGTTGATTACTAATGATATGACACGAACAGCGACCGGTTTGGAGGAATTTTTTTTTTTTCCCCAATGAAGAATACTTGATTCTGTTTTGGGGATATGGTGCTATTTCTTCAAACAAAGTTGCTAGTTTCTGCAGCTGTCATACCAAAAGACACCCTGATCACATATTCTCAAGGATGGTGACTATTGTTTCAATGGAGTGCAAACAGGAACTTTAACTCTTGCTTGGGAACCGCATTGCATATTAAGAATTAGAATTAGGATGAGACCTATAGAAAACACACGCACACACGCACAACTCTAGCACCAACAAAGAAAATGTTTCCTGAAGATACTCCGTACGTAAAGCAAACGGATTCCTGAAATGATCAATCACAGAAGTCAAGGCTATGCAATTTCCTTTATTCACTTTCGTTTTCTTTCTTTCTTTCTTTATTCATGTTTTCGATCTTTTGTGGGTTTCCAGATTCCCTCAAATTTTCTCCTCTCTTGGTCTCTTACTTTATTCTCAATTTTGTAACCAACAGCCAGCCATAAAAATCATTACTGAATAAATTTCTAATCATGGACTTATAAGAGAGTTTTGATCTGATCAATCCTCTATATATATATATATATATATATATATATATATAGTAAAAAAAAACCAGATGTACTTGTTTGACCCCAGCCCCCTTCTTGCAGGAAAAGAAGAGTGCATCACTTTAAATACCAGAGGACTTTAAGCCAAACCTTTGCTATTTTCATTCTTTAGATACCAGAGAATGATCCTAAATTCTCTTGGGATGAATGTTCAGGGAGTATCTTGAATATTTGAAGTACAAATACATTCTTTAGATACCAGAGAATGATCCTAAATTCTCTTGGGATGAATGTTCAGGGAGTATCTTGAATATTTGAAGTACAAATAAATCTATATATATATATATATATATATATATATATATATATATATATATCAAGGAGGGGAATATATATATAAACTCACTCCGTCCCTAAATTATTGTCTTACTTTCCTTTTTTTGTCGGTCCCTAAAATAATTGTCTTGTTTGAAACTTTCCTTTTTAGAACATCACTTTTATCATTTTACCCTTACTTTGTCTCCCTACTTTAATTATGGGCCACATACACAAGGGCATTAAAGGCAACTACACACTATACTAATATTAATAATCAAGTCAATTGTTTTTTCTTAATTCGTGTGCCAGTCAAACAAGACAATAATTTAGGAACGGAGGGAGTATATAATGACAACAACAATCCTACCCCTACCAAATGTAGTAATTTTTCGCCTAAATCAACTTGCCAAAAATGAAAATTCTTATTTATCTAATATATATCATTAAAAAAAAAAAAGTTTTTTGCAATTCTTGGTGTTGGAAAATTGAGAGGCCCAAACAGACATCCTTTTCCAAGGCCCAGCCCAATGCCCTTTCCTTGGTAGCCCGCCCAGCCACTTATGCAAAACTGAAAGACTCCTTCCCTGTTTCTCATCCTTTGCCCTTCCTTCTCCCTTTGACCACCGCTTTGGTTCTCCCCCCTTTGCCCGGTGCGATCTCCCAGTGTTCCCCCTTCTCTTATATTCGATGGTTCTCTCTCTCCTTAGAGGACGACATGAACACACAATCTCTCTCAAAAAATACAAACCAGATTCTCTTCTTCTTCATCACTATGTATCCACTGTGTGAGGTTGGTGTGAGAGGAGGTTTCAGGTTGGAGATATCTTGGAGTCTTGAACACCAGTGATTGTTCTTTTCTGATCTGTGTGGTGAGACAATGCACGCACGCATGCATTCTCTCTCTCTCTCTCTCTCTCTCTCTCTCTCTCTCTCTCTCTCTCTCTCTCTCCCTCAAACGAAATCCAGTGTACTCTCTCCTTCTTCACTGTGTGTTACTGTGTGAAGTGTGGTGTGTGAGAGGGGACTTTCGGTTCAGTGGTATTTTGGAGTCTTGAACTCCGGCGAGTGTTTGGCGTGGTTGCGAGAGACGCAGTGGGTGATCTGGGTTGCTGGAGGCGCAGTGGTCTGTGTTGCCGAAATAATGGCCGAAAAACGAGTTTGGGTTTTTCACCTTGGACTGTGTTGTGTTCTCTTCGTGGGTCACTCCGGTGGACTTGGGCGAGAAAGGAAAATCTTAGCCTTGGCATTTTCTGGTCGAGGCTGTGGCCTGTGACGCCGTAACAGAGGACTCCTCTGTTTAACTATTCACTGTCTTCTCCACTTTTATTATTACTATTTTGATTAGTGTTCCTCTTTGTTGTAATACTTACTTGTTACTCCCTCTGTTTCAAAATATTTGTCGTTTTAGCATCAAAAATTTGTTTCAAAAAGATTGTCGTTTTAGGTTTTCAATGCATGTTTTGTCTAATATACCCTTGTCTTCTCACAAGTTCCAATAATTGATTATCTATTCATTAAATATTTTAACTTCTCCCAATAACTATCTCCTTCTAATTTATCTTTTCAACTACTCCTAGCACAAAAATTAAAGATATTTAATAAGGGTATATTTGTCATCCTACAAAATTTCTTAATATGTGTGCACAACTCTAAAACGACAAATATTTTGAAACAGAGGGAGTAGTATTTTACAAGTTACAAGGAGTGAAATCAGATTAGTTGTGAGGTAATTCCTATAGGGTAGATATTGTGTTATTCGCACCTCTATTGTAATCTCTTGAGCGCTTCGGTGAGATCCCCTAGTTGGTTTGTACTAGGTTTTTATGATTTAATCTGTAATTTGTGGTTCTACTCCGTGTACGCGAAACGACGTGAAAACACAACACTTGGAAACTTGGACCATTGTAAATGACGATTAATGAATCTGAACTAATGAATCAACACATTGTAAATGACAATTATTGAATCTACTGACAATTGAATAACTGATTAATGTTTGACTTAGAGCGATGGGGGGTGTTAATAGCCCCACTCTAAATTTATATATGCGAGTTAGTTTGGTACAAAAAATTACGAATCAAACCGATATAATTTAATTATTTTATTAGCATTAAACTTTTTTACTTATTTTATTTATGTCAATTAGGGGTGTAAATTTAAACCGTCGAACCACGAAATCGAATCAAACCAAACCAAACCAAACCGAGCGGTTTGGTTTGGTTTTAGATTAGGGTGGTTCGGTCATGGTTTGCAAATTTTATAAACCGATCGGTTTGGTTCGGTTTGTGGTTTTAGGGGTGAAACTGAACCAAACCGAACCAAATCAAACCGTTAAATATATATATATATATATATATATATAATATTCTTGTATATATATAATCTTATTCTTGTTATTAATAGTCATTTGATTTGTCTTGAAAATTTTGAATTGTTTACTGAAATCTTAAAAACCTAAGAGTAAAGATGGTAATCTCACGCTTTTGTCTCTCACCGCTCACTTTTTTTCTCACCTCAACGCAATGTCGTCCCTCACCATTAGTCTGTCATTGTCCCTCTCATCTAGTTCTCTCCATTCACCTCTCTAATATTCTTTCTCACACTTCATAGAACCAAAATATATTCTTAACCATCGTAAGATATCTCTCGACTTTAACGAAATTAGTCTCAAATTTCTTCTTCTTCTTTTTAAATATTTAAAAATTGACATTGACTTTTTCTTTTTCAATATCTCTTTAGTGGTTTTGAAAAAATAATTAATCAAAAAATAAATTTCTTTTAACCATAAAACCGAACCGAACCAAACCAAACCGAATGGTTCGGTTCGGTTCGGTTTCGAGTCTCAGGCGGTTCGGTTCGGTTTGAAAAAAATGGAACCGATAGGAGGCGGTTCGGTTTGTGATTTTGGTATAAACCGAACCAAACCGAACCATTTACACCCCTAATTGTCAATATAATTTCATTCCTAAATTTTATATATGAATAATGACTTGATAAGAGCTTATCAAAAGATTATATTCCTAAATTTTTTTTTAATGGTTGAAATTTGATATTTTCATTATATAATTTTAATCAGATAATTAAATTTTAATCGTTGAGATTGAATATTTTCGTATCAATCAAATAATATTTGTCACTAAAGTAATTTTTAGTTATTTTCATAACAACTATTGTCTAATATTGGACTATTCCTGAAAAAGTCAGTATTTAGAAATGGTCAGTTGTATGTCGCAGTCTCTAGAGAAAACCAAATTGTTCTGATTTGAAGATATCGATATACAATAAAGAGGGAAAGTCAACAAATAACACAACTAATTAATGTTGTGTATAAGGAGATTTTTAAATATCTATAATATTATCGATATAATGATGGATTTTTCTTTAAGTAGCTTCCTCTTAAAAAATTATCTTTAATTAATTATTTTTATTTTTATTATTTGCCTTTATTTTGCTTGAATATAATTTTATTAAAAAAAATATGTCCGTGCGTTGAACACACGGGTGTAAAACTTGTTTTAAGTAACAGAACGACTCTTAAACACTGGAACAAGAAGTCTACAAAATTGACGTGTAGGAAAATTCTATTAAAACCCAAAGATAATAATATGGAGATTTTTGCCAAAACATAAGGCCTGCAACGCACGGCTACGGTTGTTCACGCATAGCATGGAGATGAACATAATAATATTGATTAAACTGATTTGAAAAGTACTAAGTAAAGTTGAATTTGGAGTTGCACCTCCTGCGCATGTCCTAGACTTTGGATTTCCACTAGTGTGTTTGTTTAGCAAATTGCATTTTCCTCCTCTTTTGTTGGACTTAAGTTTACTGTCATCTTTCTTGGTCAAATATTGGTTACTCATTATTTTAAACAAACCCTTTTCATCATTCAAAGTATATAAAAGCTGCAACATCTACAAAAATACAAGAAAAAATAAGTATCAAATAATTATTAAAAATTATTTTTCTACACCGATTTACAACAAAAATAGTATACATTGTTTGCATCCTTCGAGTACACTAGCCATTTCTACCTTGATTCATCATTCGGTAATTTTCTTGTATATTGAAAATATGAATAATGTCAAGAAATCCCATCTTTAGGAGATTTTAGATTACTCTCTTATAAAACTTTTCCTACCAAAAAGATCTAATGTTTTACTCTATCCATTCCACCCAAATAGTCCACGTTTGAAAAGTCTAATTATTAAGGGATATATTAGTGTCATTAGAGTTGGTCATAATTACAAAAACACATAAGTAAAATAAAAATGATTACAGTACAAGTGGAAGGTAAAGATGAAAGATTATGAAAATTATTTGCATCATTTTTGGAAAGTGGATTCTTTAAATGAAATATTCCAAAATAGTATAGTAGACTCTTTACCTGGAACGGAGGGAGTATTATCAATGTTATCACAAGTTGTTAGATCATATAGGCTTAAATATCAATTTGGTCACTCTACTTTCACCCAAAATTCATTAAGCTCAGTGTACTTTCTTTTTTCACATTTTAATCACTCTACTTGGACTGAAGAATCAATAAGCTCACTCAATCAATGAGCTTATTGATTGAAAAAATTCAAGTAGAGTGACTAAAGTGTGAAAAAAAATAGTAAAGTGAGCTTGATGAATTTTGGATGAAAGTTGAGTAATCAAATTGATATTTAAGCCGATCATATATTTAAGGCTTAAACACCAATTTGGTCACTCTACTTTCACCTAAAATTCATTAAGCTCACTGTACTTTTTTTTTTCACACTTTGATCACTCTATTTGGTCAAGTTATAAAACCTTTCTTACCAAAAAGATCTTTAGTTTTATTATCAATGTTATCATTCTCACTTATATTAGCAACTTCTTCATTCAAATCATCATTATCATCTTCTCTCATTTATTCCTACTCACTCATTTTATGTTCATTTAGTTTTTCTTGATTAATCGACTGTTGTAATTCATCAATTGAATCTTTACCCAAAAACTAGATTTAAAAAACTGATTAAGAGCTCCTCTTTAAGTATTAATCACCTTATCAATTCCTTTTCTTTTCTTATCTTTTTTTGATTTCCGGATGGATATTTTCTTGAACATGTCCGCACTACAAATTCAGGTAAAAAGAAAAACACACACACGATCAACTAATGAAGCTAAAAATCAAATAAACATAAACAATGAAAATGATAGTCTAATAACAACCTGATATTTACTTGGAATATTGATATAATCTGCCAAATGATTCTTATAATTGGCTTGTATTTCAATCCAAGCTACAAAAACCCAACATCTCTAGTTATGTAGCGCAGCACATTATCCATTAGGTGACATAGTCAATTACAAAAAATTTACCCCCCACCCCGTCCTTAAATTATTGTCCTGTTTGACATTTTTTTTTTTGTCAAGTAGAATATTTTTGAAACGCAAATTTGAGGTATAGTTTTCTTACTTTTTTTAAAATCATAAAATACGTTAATCGTAGTACTTTTAAAGTACTACATTTTATATTATACATATATATAGATAAGGCTTGATAATTAAATTTAGCGCACTAAAAGTTCAGAATCAGCCCTAGGTAGCAACACTTTAAGAAAATCATAAACAACATGTGTAATGCACGTGCACCTCACTAGTATCATCAAAATTGTCAACTACTAGTGACTAAACTAAATTGGTGTACACCACCACCACCACCACCCACACACACACAAGCTTCATTTTGTCCGGCTCAAGATATAATCAAAGAACAATTAAGTTGAAGAAGAACTTCTCTTTATGACAATCAGAACAAGTTTGCAAGTTGGTTATTATGAGTTGTTCAAACTAATTCTCAACCGTCTATATATTCATGATACTACTGTGGCCGCTGCGGCTGTGGCTGCTCCTCCTCCCGTCCTCAAATTGTGCACTTTAACATGAAGATCATCCTAATAATCCAAGATACAATACTTGTTCGTCTCCCACTGAAAAAACGAGTTCACTAATAATCCAAATGCCACTAGATCCGGCAATAAATCCATTATCCCGAATTTTTCCTTTAAGCCTACCACTTGGATGAGAGTGAAGACAAAGTTCACTGTGGAGATTGTGAACTGGATGAAGCTTAATATGTAGAAAAACATACTATGGATGTGAACTCGAATTCTATCATTTTCATTAAATGTGGTGTTAAACGTTAACAATGCAACAATGAAGATAAAACGAAGCTCAAACTTGGTAAAGGTTGAGCTCTGAATGATAAAAAAACATACATTTTAAAAGAAGGAAAAAAAAAGTACAAATATAGCCAAACACACAACAACACAATTTAGAAGTCAAAAAACTTTATAAGGATGAAAACACAAAAAAACACATAACAATTAAAAGTAAACAAAAAATGAGGGAAGGTAGCAAAACACTTTTAAAAAAATCATAAACAACACGTGCACGACGACTCAAGTCAAGTGTGTGGCATTGATGCCTTGAATGTTAGGCACGACAACGACAATGTCGTGCACGACACCCGACCATGTCATGCAATGGCGTGTCGTGCTTACGGGGGACTAGTCACGCCAATGGGTGATAAGGGCCAACGGGTGACTTTGTCAAGCTTGCGTGTACAACGACTCAAGTGTGTGGCATTAATGCCTTCAATGCTAGGCACAACAACGATAATGACGGGTACGACGCCTGACCATGCCATGCCCTGTCGTGTCGTGCTTACAGGGGGACATGCCAAGCCAAGGGGCGACAAGGGCCGACTGGTGACTATGCCAAGCCGACGTGCACAATGAATCAAGTGTGTGACATTGATGCAATGAAGCTTAGGCATGACATGGATAACGCCTTGACGTCCGACCATCTCGTGCCTACGGGTGACCATGTCATGCTAATGGCGACAACTACCAACGGGTGACTATGCCAAGTTGACTTGCACGACAACTCAAGGACCACGAAATTGCACCTTAGTTTCTCTTTATGACAATCAAAACAAGCTTGCAAGTTGGTTATTATAAGTTGTTCAAACTAATTCTCAAGTGTCTATATATTCATATATTGGACGCGGCTGTGGCGCGCTGCTGCGGCTATGGATGCTCCTCCTCCCCTCCACAAATTGTGCACTTTAACTTGAAGATCATCCTGATGTACTCCATGTCACTTGGTTGGATTAGCTCTGCTAGATGGAGCAATCTGGGGCTCTGTCTCCTGCAGAAAAGACGAGTACACTAATAATCCAAATGCCACCAAAGCTGCAATTAAATTCATTATCTCAGATTTTTCCTTGAAGCCTAACACTTGGAAGAGGGTAAAGACAAAGTTCCCTGTGGAGATTGTGAACTAGGCGAAGCTTAACATGTAGAAAAACATAATTTATAGATGTTAATTCGGTTTCTCTCGAATACATTGAGCGAGGTGTTAAACGTTAACAATGCAACAATGAAGGTAAAACAAAACCCAAACTTGGTAAAGGTTGAGTTCTAAATGACAAAAAACATACTCCCTCCGTTTCAGGCAAAGATTTCACTTTTCTTTTTTAGAAGTTAACATAGAATTAAATCAAATAAAAAATTTACATACTCAACTTATGTTTTAGGAAATAAAATTTCATTAATTAAAAATTATTTTAATAATACTATAGATTACAACTTTAATAACTTTGTAAAAAACCACTAGATTTATGTTAATTATTGGTCAAACTTTAGTTTAGTTAACCAAAAAAAATCAAAAATTGACTCTTTTCCTGGAACGGAGGGAGTACATTTTAAATGAAGGAAAAACAAAGTACGAAAAAAGTCAAACACACAACAACACAATTTAAAAGTATAAAAACTTTATAAAGATGAAAACACAAAATTACAATACTTAAAAGTAAATAAAAAATGTGGGTAAGTAACAAATTACATTTAAAAAATTACAAACAACATATGCAACGAACGTGCAAATCACTAGTTATAATAAAAATATACTCCATATTTGTCATACAAATGTGGAGTACAATAGTAATTTGCAAATGCAACTCTGAAAATGCTGAGGGGGATACCGGGATTCAAATCTTCTATCACACTCTCTGTCACACTTTCTGTCCCATTAAATCTCAGCCCTACATATTTCATTGTAAAAATTGTAAAAAGAAAGACACCTTAAAATAACAAGGATACTTGTAAGGTTAGGATTAAGTGGGACATGAAATGTGATAGAGAGCGGGATAGAAGATTTGAAGCCGGGATACCGTAGGTCGTTCATATTTCTCAATTTATGGGATGTTTGATTAATCTTTGCAAAAATGCTCCAGTTATGCATTTGCATTAATGTCTGATTAGCTTACTGCTCTATTGAATTCAAACACCAATTATTGAAACCAATTTCTAACAATTATGTTATATTTGAAAGGTGCGAAAATTATTGGTGAGTCGTATCTTAATACTGACTTTTTGTTCTCAGCTATTATATCTAACAATTATGTTATATTTGAATTATTGCATTTAATATTTTTATAAATCAAAGATGACCACGACTAAAAAGTAATCAACTTATTAAATGAATAAGTTTGAGTCAATTTTTCTTAATCTTAGATGAATATTACAATATTGAAACCATAGTTTAATTGAAAAAGATATATGTCATGCGTTTAACGCACGGGTGTAAAAATTAATTTACATTAATGTCTGATTAGCTTACTGCTCTATTGAATTCAATTTATTTTGGTGATACTTTCCAGGCCTTGTCATGTAAATGGTACCATGACTAGAAATTAAATTACCAGCCAAAGTAGGGATTTACCAAATCAGACTTCTTAAAGTGAATCATAAAGGAGGTGGGATATCTTGCAATTAGAGCCCGTTTGGTGCAGCGTTTTCAAAACGCGGCTTTTTTTTTTATAAATGCGTTTGGGATATTGCTTCAAAACGCAGCTTTTTTTTCTTATCAGCGTTATAAAACCTGCGTTTTGGGAAAAAGTTTAAAATTCAAATGTTTTAAAACGCAGCTCTTTCTGCCACAGCATTGAAACACAATTTTTGCAAATAAGCTGCGTTTTATCTCTACGTTTTGACCAAAACGCACGATCAGATAGGCTATTAGTGGCTTGCAAAAACAAGTGATTACGGGGTCGTTCTGTCATATGGAAGAAGCCTATAAAAGGATCTAATGGTAAACCCTAAACTACCTGCGGTAGCGTCTCTTTCTTACGGTATATAGCAATTCAATACAATTCCATCGTACGTGTTCTTGGCATCTCATAAAATGCCATCACATAAATGAATACAACGTTCGATGATATGCAATGCCATCCATTGGCATTCTCAACATGAGCAGTTGCACACGGCCCCAATTTTAGGGGCCCAATTTTTTTAAGAGTATATCCGACCCAACCTCAAATAGAGTAAAATAAATTTTTTTAAAAAATTCAATTTTCCAAAACAGTGAATCGTCCTTCTATTTTCCATTGAATCAAAACCCCCAACCCTCACCCCGTTTCTCTCTCTCTCTCTCTTCCTAAAGGCATTAGAGGCTAGTCTTGAACCTTCAATTGTAAAGGATCCCAATGATCCTCCAGATCGTTAGAATATTTTCTGTTACCTTCTTATTCATTTATTTTTCTATAATTTAGATAGTTGATTAAGTGATTTAGCATATCTCTATTCATAATTGTGTATATCCTCCATTGTATTTCTCTAGGTTTTAAACTCTCATTTGTAACTATAAATTGACAAGTTGATAAATGAAAAGATTACTTTTGCCAAAACTGTTTTATGGTATCAAAGCTAATTGATCCAAAATTTTCAAATCCCTCCTGCTTCCCTATTCTTTCCGCCGCCCACCACCCTTTTCTCCATGGCAAATCAGTCCTCTTCCACCATCCCTAACACCGCCGAACCAAACCACCCCATTCTACTTGTCAACCTCTCTCAATGCAAGACACTCACACCTCTCACCTATCTCTGCTGGTCCTCCCAGGTTACCTCCCTTCTTTTCGATTTGGACCTCCTCGGCTTCGTAGATGGCTCCCATCCCTCCCCTCCCGAAACCATCAAAGTTGATGGCAAGGACACCAAAAACCCAGCTCTAAGTACCTGGAATAGGCAAGATCGCCTCATACTTAGTGCCCTCTTAGGAACCCTTGACACATCAGTCGCACCCCTTGTTTATCAAGCCACCACCTCCCATCAAGCTTGGGATATCCTCAAAACGACCTACGCAAACCCTTCGCGTGGTCATATTCTTCAACTAAAAGACCACCTCGACTCTATCACCAAATCCTCTCTCTCCATCACAGACTACATGCAATCCATAAAATCATGCACCGATAAACTTGCAATTCTAGGCAAACCCATGGACTCCGAAGACGTTATTGCCAAAGTTCTAAAAGGCCTAGACTATGACTCTTACAAACCAATCATCGACACCATCCGTGCTAGAGACAATCCCATCACCTTCGAAGCTCTTCATGAAAAGCTCATTCACCATGAGCTCTCCCTAAAACAACAACCCACTCCACCTATCCTTCCCATGTATGCCCATGTCGCCCACCATGCACCCTCCCCATCCCACCATGCTCACTCTCGCCATTTCTCAAGCCAGCCGAATCCTCTGCCCATTCTGCCCACACCACCTCAAACCCGCACCCCCTCCTACTCCTCTTCCGTGCCTTTCAAAGGCAAATGCCAATACTGTCGGTTTGTTGGACACGTGATCTCTCAGTGTCGTCAATTCAAACGCGACTATCCAAGTGTTGTCTTCCCTCCACCCCCATCCTCCGGTCGCTCGCCCCGTAACACCCACACTCCAAATCAGCCCCAAGCTCACACGGCTTCTGCCCCTCACTCCTCATCTCCGACTTCTTGGCTAGTCGACAGTGGTGCTACGTACCATCTCACAAATACTCTCTCCACTCTCTCCCTTCACCACCCTTATGATGGAAGCGATAAAGTCATTATTGGTGATGGATCATCCCTTCCGATTGCCAATATAGGTAGTTTTTCTATTTCTTGTTCCCACTCCAATATTCGTTTCAATAATGTTTTGCATGTTCCCTCCATCCCTCGAAATATTCTCTCCGTTTCTCAATTTTGCAAAGATAATAATGCCCTCAGTGAATTCTCACACTCTTCCTTTCTTATCAAGGAAATCTCGACTCACCGCATTCTACTCCACGGAACAACTGATCGTGGTATCTATCTCTGGCATTCTCAACTGCCCCAAGCTCATCTAAGCACCTCAATATCTTTTCAATCGTGGCATCATAGACTAGGACACCCCTCCCCCCCTATTGTCTCCCATTTAAACAAGCAATTTTCTTTACGCATTCCGTCTGGTAATTTCAATTCTTGTACTCCTTGCAATATTAATAAATGCCACAAACTCCCATTCTCTACTTCTTCTCTTGTCACTCATACTCCTCTTGAACTCATTTTTTCTGATGTGTGGACTTCACCACTTTACTCATATGACAATTACAAATATTATGTGATATTCGTAGACCATTTTACCAAATATACTTGGCTATACCCACTTAAAAATAAATCTGACACTTTCGCCACCTTTACTCGATTCAAAGCTATCGTAGAAAAATACTTTTCCCGACCCATCATTCAATTTTTCTCCGACAATGGTGGTGAATACCTAAAACTCACTCCCTCTCTGCTTCAAAACGGAGTCACTCACCTCACCACTCCACCCCATACCCCCGAGCATAACGGCTTTGCCGAAAGGCGACATCGACATCTTGTTGAAACTGCTCTCTCCCTTCTATCCCATGCAAAACTCCCCCTCTCTCTTTGGTCCCACGCTCTCACAACTGCCGCCTATCTCATCAATAGATTACCCACTCCCACCCTCCACAATGACTCACCATATCTCCGACTTTTTCAAACCCCTCCGAACTATACAAAATTAAGAAGCTTTGGGTGCCTTTGCTTCCCATGGCTTAAACCCTACACACCTCATAAATTAGCTCCCAAGTCAACCCCGTGCATCTTTGTAGGCTATTCACCCACCCAAAGTGCCTACCATTGTCTTGATCCCACAACTCACAAAATATACACTTCACGCCACGTAAGATTTATCGAAACAGAGTTTCCATACACCTCTCTCACCACAAAACCCACTCTTTCTCAAACCATTACCCCCTCTGAATGGTGTTCTATTTCTATCCCTATTATACTACCACAGCCCACACATCATCCAGCCGAGCCTCCTGCTCAAAATCCCACTCCGCCACCTCCCTCTCCTACTACTACCGAACCACAGATCCACCCCCCTCCTGCTTCCGCCTATGACACCAACCCACTCCCTTCTACCTCTTTCGACCCAAGCAACAACAACAACCAAACTGCCTAGGCCGAGCCACTTCCAGCCACCACAAATCAGCCCCAAATCACCCACACAATCAAAACCCGCCTTTCCCATGGCATCCAAAAACCTAATCCTAAGTATGCTAATCTCACAGCCCTTTCCTCTCCTTCCTCCCTTCCCACCACCACTAAACAGGCCCTCTCTACCCCTCATTGGTACAAAGCTATGTGTGAGGAGTACACCGCTCTCATGCGTAATGAAACTTGGTCCTTAGTTCCTTCCCATGAAGCACCAAACATTGTCGGGTGCAAATGGGTATTCCGTATCAAATACAACCCCGACAACACCATCCACAAATATAAAGCCCGTCTTGTTGCCAAAGGATTCCACCAAAGACCCGGCCTTGATTATTCTGAAACCTTTAGTCCCGTAGTCAAACCCGCCACTATACGTCTCATCCTTTCTCTAGCCATAACCCATGGTTGGCCCCTCCGCCAACTTGATGTGAACAACGCCTTCCTCCAAGGCCGCCTCTCTGAAACCGTCTTCATGTCACAACCCCCCGGTTTCCAAGATTCCACAAAACCCTCTCATGTGTGTCGACTCTCCAAAGCCATCTATGGCCTCAAACAAGCACCTCGTGCTTGGTATACCGCCCTCAAACAATTCCTCATCTCCTTCGGCTTCAACCCCTCTATTGCCGATCCATCTCTCTTTACCTTCCTCAAAAATTCCCACCACCTTCTTCTTCTAGTCTACGTTGACGATATTGTCATTACGGGTCCTTCCACCTCCTTTCTTGAAACCTTCATTGATCATCTTGCCTCTCGCTTCTCTCTAAAGGATCTAGATCCTCTTTCCTATTTTCTTGGAGTCGAGATTACACCCAATCCTCATGGCATCATCCTCTCTCAAACAAAATACATTAGCGATCTCCTCACCCGACATAACATGGACAACTCTAAACCTTCCCCCACACCCATGTCCACCTACCCTCCTCTCTCGGCCCACCCTCGTACTCCCATCTGCAATCCCTCTGAATACCGAGCCATCCTAGGAAGCCTCCAATACCTTTCTCTCACTCGACCGGATATTGCCTTCCCAGTTAACAAGCTAGCTCAATTCCTTCACCACCCATAAGAAAACCATTGGTCTGTTCTCAAACGGTTACTTCGTTACCTTCATGGAACCATCCACCTGGGCACTCAGATTTTCAAACAGTCCCCACCCATTCTCTATGCTTACTGCGATGCCGATTGGGCAGGGGACAAAGACGACTTCTACTCAACCACCGGTTTTATTGTTTACTTAGGTCGTAATCCAGTTACTTGGTCTTCCAAAAAGCAACGAGCTATTGCTCGCTCCTCAACCGAAGCCGAGTACCGTGCCCTTGCTGCCTCCACTACCGAGCTTTTCTGGGTTCGCAACATTTTAGCTGAGCTCGGCATCCACCCTTCAGCACCACCAGTAGTGTTCAGTGACAATCTTGGCGCCACCAACTACTCCGCCAACTCCATTTTTCACTCCCATATGAAACATTTAGCTCTCGCCTTCCACTTTGTACTAGAGCAAGTTCAGCTTGGAAACCTTCGTGTTCAACATATATCCGGCAAAGACCAACTTGCCGACCCACTCACAAAACCACTCTCACGGGCTCGGTTTGTCTCTCTCATCTCCAAGATTGGCCTCACTCACGGACCGTCCATCTTGCGGGGGCGTGTAAAGGATCCCAATGATCCTCCAGATTGTAACCTCCAGATTGTAAAGGATCCGAATGATCCTCCAGATCGTTAGAATATTTTCTGTTACCTTCTTATTCATTTATTTTTCTATAATTTAGATAGTTGATTAAGTGATTTAGCATATCTCTATTCATAATTGTGTATATCCTCCATTGTATTTCTCTAGGTTTTAAACTCTCATTTATAACTATAAATTGACAAGTTGATAAATGAAAAGATCACTTTTGCCAAAACTGTTTTATCAACCAGATAAGACACACAAACAAATACTCCACTACCTTAATTGAAAAAAAATAAATAAATAAAAAAATTGATATTCATACTTATTAAGGAAAACCTTTGATATATGTTTCCTGCATTGGAAAACAAGGAACGGTCCTAAATTCACTAGGAATGTAATAATCTGGAATATATGTTAAGTACAAATAAAGAATAATTATCTAACAAACATTTCTTCTAATAATCCTTTGTATTCCCAACTTCTGTAGATCCTTAACTCACTCTCTAACGAAATCAAATCATGCAAGTGTGGCACACAACTTTGCATTCAGCTTCTAATTCAATTTAATATTCCAATGCAATGTATTCATTATTTGCAGCGCATTTCAAGCTTAATTTTCCATTTCAAAAGGGAAAGGGAAATATTATATTAAGGTGAATTAATGTAAGTAGGTCAATTCAAATCTAATACCATGTGAGGGCAGTTAAGGATGTCTTTTCTCACTCACATTCCTCAATTTCCTAGGATGATGTACATTTTTCTACTTTCCTTTTGAGGTGCTGTATTTACAGTGATTTTTATTTTATTTTTTAGTTTTTTAATGCAATGGTGATAGTGATATGTTTTCTCCCAAAAATATCTTTCATTCTCCTAGGAAATTTGAACTCGGTAGACAAAGTTTTACCGTCCTTGTAGTCCTACTTGATTCAAGAAATAGTTTTGGACCTTCAGGCTTGGGATACCTTGAAAAACCCAAATAAAAGAAATTCAAACTTCCGACACGTACAAGGCTGGTTGAGCATTATCCACTAAGTGAGTCATGGATCTCTCATTTAGTTATATATATATATATATATATATATATATATATATATATATATATGGTGATTTAGGTTTTTCTAATGCTATAAATTGTGATTGCCTTTAATTGAAGTTGCATTTGTGGTGTAACGTACCATTCTATGTCATGAAAATGCTACCACTGTCTCTAGGATGCATTCAAGCCACATGACTCTGGATTAGTTACCAAATAAAATTGAGATATGCCAAATCCAAACTCATACAGTACTGAATGATAAATAAGGAAATATATCTTCCATTATGTAACATGCAAATAATGTTGCTCGTCATGCCTTGAATTATATTTTGTAATGAAAGAATCCTATAAATAGACTCATGATTTGCATCCTCCCGAATGCTAGTATGCAACAATCGCTAATTCTCTCGCTTTCGAGTAAAGCAAAGCACAGCAATCCGATCGTGTTCGTGACATCTCATCAACTTGTGTCGAAATATGGAAGCATGTTTTGTTTGATGATATGTCACAAACAATGATCAAATTGTAGAAAGTTTTATACAATTCTTTGAAGATCATTTTATGATGTTCTGGAGATGGAACTATTTCTGCGTTTATACATCGAAATTCAAGCATCCATCCCTTGCCCAAAGACAGTTTGATCACATATTCTGAAAGTGATGACATATACTGAAAAATTACAGGTAACACCATACGCTATGGGTTGGGTTCGAATTGTCCCTCTCAACTACCAATTGAAGCAATGTATCCCGAACTATAATATTTTTTTTTTAATTGTACATTTTGTTTAGGCACTGCCGTTTGAGTTGACGAGAAAATGCAAAATTGTTGGGTTCGAATTGTCCTCCTCAACTAACAATTGAAGCAATGTACCCCCAACTATAATGGTTTTTTTAACCGTACCTTTTGTTTAGGCACCCATTTGAGTTGAAAAGAAAATGCACACCTGAGAGGTACATGATCATCTTTAAATATATTTTTCGACAATAATGCTCTTTTAATATTTTAATTGGCTATCTTAACCTTACTGTCTCAAAACCCTCTTTGTAGGTCTAAAGTACGAGATAGTAAATTGAAACATCAAAAGGACATTATGTTTAAAAAAATATCTAAAGATGGTCATGTGAGTTTTAAGTGGGCATTTTTCGTCAGCTTAAACGACAATGCTTAAATAGAAGGTGCGATTAAAAAATATATTTTAATTAAGGGGACACATTAATTCAATTGGTAGTTGAGTGGGCAATTCAAACCTTACCCATAGTAACGGGGGTTATGTGTACTTTACCCTAAATTTTAATTGGTCTTGATCAGTTCAAGTGGGAACATGCAAAACAGAAACAATTCCAAACATGATTTTATCACTGAAGTATCTTAGTTATGTTACTCTAATTTGTCAGATTTATTCAATTTAATATCCTTTTCTTTGTTGTTTGAATTTTTTTATTTTTTTATTTTTGAAACCATTGTTGGAATTATTTTTATAATGTGAAGGTTGTTTATAATAAATAGAACTGATTAAGCACCACCAAAGGATGGGAAAAAAAAAAAAGCTACAAAACCATCCACTTTTTGAATTTATATGCTCCTTAAACTTTATTTTTCCTTTTCTATTCTTTTCAGTAATACGAGTACTTATAATTAAAGTATCCAAATAATACTTCTAATTTTTAGATCAACCAATCAAATACAATCAAACAAGATACACACAACGTCTACTCCGTCTTCATAGGATCTCTACTTGATATATTAAGTTTGGGAATATTTTTTTGGATCCAAATAGTTAAATCTTTAGTTATTTTAATTTCTTTTCGGGTACCAATTTTCCTCAATTCTCCTACTCTTTAAGTCTCAAACTTTACTGTCAATTCGGTAGTTATTTTATTCTAGAAAAAGTCTCTTTTTATCATTTCGAATTCAATTATGTTGCGAAAAATGGGAATCAACTTCTTAATGTAAAACCTTTCTAAATATTTGATTATTTTCGATTTCTAATCACAAACATGTAGCGTTGGGGCTTCACAAAGTGTGAGGTCTCAGGTTCAATCCCTTCACACGCCTCCTTAGGACACCAAAATATATATATATATATATATATATATATATATATATATATATAACAAATGGATTTCTATAAGTATAAACAAAAATAAAGATAGAAGAAAGAGTATATATGTTAAACTATTGCCGTAGCCTAATTGGAAAAGAGGGAATGGTCCAAAAATCACTTGGAGTATATGTTAAAGATTTAAATAATAATTTGGAATGTATGTTAAGTTGTCCCAAAAGAATATTTAGGCGCCAAACATTTGTTCTAACAAGCCTTGCAGATTAAAAGATCGATCCTAAGCCACTTTCAATATTTTCAAAGCATGTGAATGTGACCGTATGACATACCTCGATCGATCCCATTTAGTTTTTTGTTTAATTAATTTAGTATCCCAATACGATATGGTTTATTGTTAGCAGCGCATTTCTAGCTTATATATTAATTTCAAATCGAAATTATTAAATTAATTAGTAGGTCAATTCAAAATTAATCCCATGTGAAGGGAATAAAAGGTGTTTTTTTTCTCTCACTCTGAATCATCATTTTCCCAGGAATATGTTACCTTGATTCAATATATATATTCTTTTTTTATGATAATAAGGCAACATAATTAATTTACAAATTTGATTTACAGCATGCAGCATTGTTTTGTATGGTATAATTACGCCTTGAAGGTTGTTGTAAACCAATTATGTTAGAATGGATAGCTCGATTCTAAACAAAGGATCGAAACCACTTAGGCTGGCGTGAGCGCACCGCGACGTATTAGCAGTTTTCTAGTTTCCTTATTTATGTCTACTAGTTATAGAATTCGTGCTCTGCATGAGTTTAATTTAATTTTGATATTAATTGATACATTTTAGAAATAATTTTGAAAAAAAATTATCATTATTGAATATAAATATTTATTGACTTAATGTTTGACCAAAGTTAAGTACTGTCAATATATGCAAATTGGTAGTCGTTTATTATAATATTTTTATTTTAAAATAAGTATTTTTTATTACTGGTCAATATATGTATTTTCATTTCTATACATTTTTTAAGTATCCTTTAATGATTTGGTCCAAAAAAAAAAAGTACTCCCTCCATCCCTTAATTATTGTCTTGTTTGACCAGGCACACGGATTAAGAAAAAATAATTGACTTGATTATTAATATTGGTATAATTGTGTAATTTTCTTTAATACCCATGTATATGTGGCTCATAATTAAAGTAGGAGAAAAAGTAAGGGTAAAATGATAAAAGTGATGTCCTAGAAAGGAAAGTTTTCAAACAAAATAATTATTTTGGGACGAAAAAAAAAAAGAATGATAATAATTTAGGAACGGAGGGAGTATCATTTAATGTTATCAAATTGTTGGGTTTATTTTTTTTTTTCATCTTGCACTTAATAAAGATATTTTAGACATATATTTGAAGAATTTTTATAAAACTAAAAATAAAATATCGACTTTAGGACATGTTGAAGAAAGATAACATTTTTCTGAACAAAGGAGATTTGTATAAGGATTGAATATAATTAATTTTAAAATAATTTTTGAAGATCATTCAATGATTAGAAAATGTTTAGTTTGATACTATATTTACATATTTTTGATACACTATCAGTGTGAAAAAGAAATTTACAAAAATATTTGATGAAATGATTTAAATTTTTGTTGATATGTATCACATATTAAAGATCTTATTTTAGGACTTCTTAAATAAGAATATTGACCCATAATTTGACATGGAAAGAGTAACATTTATAAAAATAAAAATTTGTTGATTTATATTATAAAATAATTTATAGAATAAAATTTTTTTAAATCCTTACATATAATATAATTGACTGAGTTGGTTTAAGGTGTATATTTATATTTAATAGGGTGTGGATTTAAATCTGATTGACAACATTATTTTGTTCAAAGTTCTTTTCATATTATAATTAGAAGAGTAATACATATTGTAAAATATATTGTTAGTGGGTATAGTTTACTCCCTCTGTCCTTAAATTATTGTTTTCCTTTCTTTTTTCGTCCGTCCCAAAAAAATTGTCTTGTTTGTAACTTTCCTTTTTAGAAAAATATTTTTACCATTTTGCCCTTACAATTTCTACTCTTTAATTTATAAGACCCACAATGAAACCCACTCCTAAGCTATTACACCTATTTCAAATTTAAAAATTATTTTATGAGATTCACAATGGGACCCACCTCTTAGCTATTACACATATTTTAAATTTTAAAATTATTGGAGGGAAATCTAGTAATCATGATTCTAAATTTCAAAAAATAACTTTTTCTTAAGAGCAAAAATGAAAAATCACACAAATAGCAATATTAATAATCGAGTCAAATGTATTTTTCTTAATCGGTGTGTCGGATCAATCCAGACAATAATTTAAGGACGGAGGGAGTATAAGCTAATGACTTGGAAATGAAAAGTCATCACAATTCATTACTTGGAAACTTGAGAATTGAGAGAAATGGAAAGGAAAGTGAGGTGGCACAATCATAGACCTCCTCACCAACTTTAAATATATATATATATATATATATATATATTTTGTTCTCTACTCACACACACACACATTCACGCACAGAAGTGCCTAGGAGATAAATCCTAAGGAGAGAAAACCTTCCCTCTAACTCCTGGGGGGATCGAACCCATGACCTCCAGATTGGAAGCTATGAGCTCAAGCCAGCAGGTCAAATCCCCATGTGCATATATATATATATATATATATATATAGAGAGAGAGAGAGAGAGAGAGAGAGAGAGAGAGAGAGAGAGAGAGAGAGAGAGAGAGAGATTTGTGTATTCATGTGTCAAGAAGAGGACGAACATGGACATAGAAATGGATATAGGAATTGAATCTTCAGATTATTAAACTTAGTAAATTTACGATTAATGTTATATGCAATTAATGACTACTACCTCCATCTCAAAATAAATGTGTTAACGGTTAACAAAGTTTTTTTGTTTTAAAAAAAGTATTTTTTATAGAATTTTAAGAAACATTTACCCATATTATATCAAAATTGCTCTTATTAACTTCTCTCATTAAAAGGGGTTATTAAGAGGAAAGTGAATACTCCTACAACTTATCCACAATAATTGAACTTAAATAAAAATATAATAGTCTTTATATAAATTTCTTTAATCTGTGTACAAATTGCTAAAATAATATTTATTTTGGGACGAAATGAGTATCTTATTTTGTGTGCAGAATCATGTGGTTTCCTATGTGTTATTTTATTAGTTTTACTTTTTAACTAAAGTGAAACCAATAAGGTGATAATTAAGATAATACTCCCTCTATCCTTAAATTATTGTCTTCATTTTATTTTTTATCTGTTCAAAAATAATTTTCTTGTTTAAATACTTTCTTTTTTAGAATATTATTTTTACCATTTTATCCTTACTTTTTTCCCTACTTTAATTATGGGCCACATATACATGTGCATTAAAGGAAATAACACACTTTATTAATATTAATAATCAAGTTAATTATTTTTTCTTAATTCATGTGCCGAGTCAAACAAGATAATAATTAAGGAACGGAGGGAGTACATAATATGCCACATCATTTTCAGGGCCGGCCAAGACAAGGGCTATAGGTGAAATAAAAATACTACATTGCTACCCGGTCTACCAAAATTGTGGCCCAAACCGACAAAATACAAACCCAAATGCTAAAAAGTAGTATTATGTGTAGTTTTTTTTTTTCATTAAAGGCAGAATTCTAGAAAGACAAAAAAGATGAAACGCTGGAAGGAGTCTTGGGTGGCGTGCCACTTTGTTGACACTAAGAACGATTATTTTTAGTTTCTTTGGCTTTCAAGTTCCAATTCCAAACTTGAGTCTCGAATCTCGATCCATCTTTACGACTAAAATTATTCGTAGAATTCATTCAATCAAACATTCTAACCGATTTCAATCTCGCTTACTCATAAAAACTTGATGATTAACGATAGATTTTGCCAAAAATTTTGTCGAATTCAACTCAATAAGACAATAACTCACCAAGATCGAAGAAAAAACCTTGGCAAACCATTGTAGATCTTTGGTTCATTGGTTCTAAGTTTGAATCTTTCGCAATTATTGGTAACATTTTACTTGTAAGAGTTTTTATTTTATTTATTTTTTGGGGAAAGTTTAGATTTTTATTGTGTGGGTTTTGCCCTTTTGAATTTGATTTCTTGTAATTTTTAATTTTAAGTCTGAAAGTAGCTTTAAATTTTAATGGTGAATGGTAATGTTTTAGAGTTTAGACTTTAAAAAATGAGAGGACTTCATCGTATTAAAGTTGTAAAAGTGAGTTTGTGTGTGTGTGTGCGCGCGTGTGCGCGTGCGTATTGTTCTCGTTTTAACATTTTTTTTTTATAAAAAGTGATATTGACTTTAATAATTATATACAGGTTTTCTTGAGTATGTTATAACTTAAGTCACTTTTATATAAATATTAAATTTAATAATTAAATAAAATACTTTTTTTAAACTCTGTCCAAAACCTATAAAATTATAGAAACGACCTGATCATTTTGTTAGTCAGTACAGTAGGTGTCTCTAAACGTCACTCAAAAATAAATATATAGGCTCCCGACCGAAAACAAAAACTGGATATGCTCCAAGTCGTGCAAGGAAGCTGCTTAAACCAGATCTTTCCATTCATCTATGCGTAAGTGTAGTGTGTGTGTGTGTGAAATTTTCTGTGCCAAAGGGGTTTTTTTTTTTTTTTTTATAATATGGAAAAATAGGAATTTAAATTGAGAAGCAAAGAAGAAGTGAGCATTTAAGCAATAGCATGTTGAGTGTATTAAGTAGATACACGTTTGCATTTAGTGAAGACTGTTACCGCATTTCCCGCAAGACACACATACCTATTTTCTTTTCGCCCCACCCCACATTAACAAAACTACCCTCATTCATTGTACTCGTGTGCATTAAATGTTAGCTATAGATTTTCAATTCAATAGTTAATATAATAGTAACATTGATGGTTATATTTTTAAAATATTATTAAATATTTTTTCATATATATATATATATATATATATATTTGAGGGAGTATTTAATGGTTACTTTTTTTTTTAACCATTAATGGTTACTCTCATTATCAACCATTGGATCAAAAATCAAAGGTTGAGATTTAATTCATTAAATGACTCACCTACTTGCATTAATTGTATTTTTCAACTAACCATTAAATCTCAACCTTTGATTTTTGATCTAATGGTTAATAATGAAAGTAACCATTAATGGTTAAAAAAAATAACCATTAAATACTCCCCATATATATATATATATATATATATATATATATATGGTTACATTTTTTTTTGACCATCAATGGTTACTATCCCATTAAATCTCAACCTTTAATTTTTGATCCAATGGTTGATAATGAGAGTAACTATTGATGATTAAATAAAAAAGTAACCATTAAATACTCCCGCATATATATATACATATATATATATACATATATATATATATATACATATATATATATATATATATATAGAGAGAGAGAGAGAGAGAGAGAGAGAGAGAGTTGGTGTAGAAGCTTATGATTATGCCACCTCACCTTCCTTTCTATCTTTTTATTTCTAAATTATTAGCTTATAACTATACTTACTAATAATAGATTTTACAATAGGTATTACCCTTCTTCCAAATAAAATATGAGAAAAACTTTGAATAAAATAATATTGTCAATAAGATTTGAACTCACACTCCATTAAATGTGAATATACATCTTAAACCAACTAATGATTTTAAAAAATATTAAATTATTCTAAAAATTATTTTATAATATAAATCAACAATTTTTTATTTTTATAAATGTTACATGTCAAATTATGGGTTTCATATTCTTATTTAAGACGTCCAAAAATAATATTTATAATATGTGATACATATCAACAAAAATCTAAATCATTTCATTAAAAAAATATAATATTTTTGTAAATTTCTTTTTTACACTAATAGTGTATCAAAAATATGTAAATATAGTATCCAACTAAATATTTTTTAATCATTGAATGATTTTCAAAAAATATTTTAAAAAATATAATTATATTCAATCCTTATACAATTCTCCTTTATTCAGAAAAATGTTATATTTCTTCAACATATCCTAAAGTCAATATTTTATTTTTAATTTTGTAAAAATTCTTCAAATATATGTCTAAAATATCTTTATTAAGTGCAAGATGAAAAAATAAATAAATAAACCCAACAATTTGATATCATTAAAAGATACTTTTTTTTTCTTTGACCAAATCATTAAAGGATACTTAAAAAATGTATAGAAACGAAAATACATATATTGACCACTAATAAAAAAATATTTATTTTGAAATAAAATATTATAATAAACGACCGCCAATTTGCATTTATTGACAATACTTAACTTTTGTCAAATATTAAATCAACAAACGCCTATATTCAATAACGATAAAAAAATTAAAATTATTTTTAAAATATATCAATTAATATCAAAATCAAATTAAACTCATGCGAACTTTATAACTAGTTACATTTAAACCCGCACACACACACACGGTTGAAAAACAAAGAGAGAGAGAGAGAGAGAGCATCTTGTGTATATATATGTAAACATTTTCATGATTACAACCATCTCAAATTTTTTAATTACTTGATTTTTCAAGTGTAAAATCTTTCGAACCCTAAAAGAGTATGTGCATTATGTGTATCTTATATAGAGCGAATACATAATTTTTTACAACTTTTTTTGATAAATACAAGAGAGTATAATATCAACTTTAATCCTCGTCAAAACTATAGAGCTTTGATACCAAATTAAGTATCAAACTCAATTAAAAAAAATTATCTTGAAAAGAAATTCTTTAGACTCTGCACTTAGATTATAAGAAAAGTTAATTAATTCTATTATAAATATGGTAAAAGCTAACATCTACCCTCTGGACACATGTTAAAAACTCATTTATAATACTCCAAAACTCATTTATAATACCCCATACATCCCAAAATAAGTTTTTCTTGTGCCATTTTGGAACTCTCAAAATTAGTGTCACTTTTTCCTTATTTAAAGCTTCTTTTGACTAATTAATTGTCTAAATTATCCTTTGTGATTGAAGATGAAAAAAACAATGGGTCTTATGATTTGGATACCTTGAGGACATTAATGAAAAAAACTCAGTCAAATACTCCCTTAAAAACTATATATCGTCAATAGGAGAATGGAGGACCGAGGATGTGTGTTTTGTCTTACCCAAACGACTTTGGAACTTGTACATGGCTGATCATCAAGGTAAAACTTATTATATTTGGACTTTTAAAATTTATTCTTCAAGCGTATGTTAATCAAACCCTATAAATATTAAGATATTGTGCATTTTCATTGAGATCCATGTCTGATTGAAACCCAACGATTAAAGTAGCAAGCAAATTAACGGTAAAATGAAAAAATTAACATCTCCAAAGGAAAGAAAATCAATATTTTTTTGAAACACCCTAACAAGGAATAATTGACTATTTTGATAGGAATTGACGGAGTACTATTAATGAATAGCATTTTATTTTATTTTATTTTTCATAAGATTTTAAATTTTAATTTTTTCAACTAGAAGGCTACAACTAGAGGAATCGAACTAGTACAATATAAACCCCGAGGGATAACCCCGGGTACCACTCAACCACCAACTAATTAGCACTCCTTCCGTCTTTGAATGAGCGTCAATTTTTAGTTTTTCACTAACACTAACAAAATTGACATTTAAGAATTAAATTTTATAGCATATGTACATTAAATCCTTAATATCCACACATAACATTAAAAGTTCACCACACTAAGATGTGATGTCTCAAAGGTGACATTAGTAAATTTATACAAAAATGAACAGTCATTTAGAGACAAAAAAATTATTTTAAATGAATACTCATATAAGATTTTAAATTATGACTATTCATTCTTAAATTTGTAGTTTGGACGTGGGTAAATGAACATCTCTATTTACTGCGTAACTAAAGAAATTAAAATCCTTATACTTCTATAACAATTAACAAGGGTAAAGGTATGGGAAAAGGTATCTCTCACTTTGAGGATAATTTCAAAAAATATATATATTTTGAACCATCTAAAGAATCGGAACGTACTATATTGTGCGACATCGAAAACAAGCAAACAAATAATTGAGTAAATATCAATTATCAAATAATTGGGATTTGGAAGAGAAGATAGAATTTGGGGTTAAATACTGTTGTATATTATTATTTCAACCTTAGACACGTTTTAGTATTACAACTTATATATAAGATACAAGACCCCTAAATATACACAAATAAGGAAAACTAGAAAGATTAATATAAGCATAGGAATACATGGATGGGCTAAGTGAAACTAGAAAAACTTGGGGTCACAATGATACTATGAGAAGATTTGAGGGTCAACTTTAAGGTCGTGTTTAGAGATGTTAAAAGGGTCACGATCCGTAGGGCTGATTCGTTTAAATCAAAAAATTTTGGATCAGAGCTATATTTTTTTGTCCCGTTTAAAATTAGGGTTTTTTTTACCCCAACCATTTAACCCGCGGCCCGTTAGGTTTCAAGGCTGGTCCGCCGACCCATGTAATATTAATTAAGCCATAAAAAGTTAGGACATATATAAAACAACCGTCATGAGAATTAAACTCACAACCTTCGAATTCAAAGTCAAACATACTTATCATTTGCACTACATGTCTTCTTCGAGTTCTTGTGATAAATACTGAAATATAAATGAAACTCTTGGAGGGGACTACTAAGTAGAGCTATTTCAATATTTATTTTGATGTAAAACATGTTGAAATTTAAAAACAGTGATGTAAAAAATATCTAATTTATATTTCTTATGAAAAACATAATAACCTATCTAAATTATGGGTTGTAAATAACAATCACTGTCCACTTTTTTGAATATTTACAAAGATAAAATTAACATCCATCACGTTTTCTTTTATTTTTTAGTCGTAGCCCAATAATGGCCCGTTTAGCCCGAAGCCCGCTAGGGTTAGGTTTAGATCCACAATAATAGTGGCTCGTAAAAATGGGACTATTTAGCCCAACGCCTAATAGGGTCATAGCCCGCTAGGGCTAGCCCAAAACCGCTAGGACCACCCGGTTTAACATCTCTAGTTGTGTTACCATTTAGCCAATTTTAAGGTTGTGCTTTTTAACGGTAAGAAGTTAATAAATAAAAATAAAGAAATTGATATTTGTTCTATTCTTAAATTATTATTGTTTTGTTTAAAAAAAAAAATTTTTAGTCAAACTGACTATTTTTTAAATATAATTTCAAAGCATATTTTTTATTTTTTTTCAAAATCATAAAACGCGTAATTCCTAATACTATTTAAGAATTACATGTTTTATGATTTTGAAAAAAAACATGTCTTGTGATTGACTTTTACCAGGTGCAAATTTTCTTGGGCCTCGCTCGATACCGTGAGCAGAGATTGGTCTCACATCTAATGTGATGTGGTGTGAGGACACCTCTTAAAGCCCGCTTGGTGCAGCGTTTTTAAAACACAATTTTTTCGAAATACGGCTTTTTTTCTTATAAATGCGTTTCTGATATTGTTTCAAAATGCAATTTTTTTCTATCAGCGTTTTAAAACCTACATTTTGGAAAAAAAAAAAAACTAGGAATTCCAGTGTTTTAAAACACACATGCGTTTTAAAAATACAATTTTTTCTGCTGCAGCATTAAAATGCAATTTTTACAAATAAGCTATATTATATCCCTGCATTTTGACCAAAATACACGACCAAACGAACTCTTAGAAACTAGAAAAAAAAAATACCTTGATTATTACATTCAAAAAACAAATTACTGCAATATACAACTAAAACTTAATTAGCCATTTGGTTTGTTGTTTTGATTTTTTCTCTCTTTAGTGCCACAAACTTTTTCTTAATTTCTCTCTTACATTTTCTTAAATCTCCACAGAAAAAAAAAAAAAAAAGTTTTAACTTCAAATCAAGCTACTCAATTGCAAAGCCAAAAACACCCTAATTAAAAAGTGGAAAAAACATATATTGCGGTGATATCAATAATGTGTATCACCAACCAATATAAATGCAACAATTTATTTGTCTTACTCTCCACATGAACAATATTACTGATTTGATCAATCTTTATTAGTTGGTGATACCAGGTTTAGTATTATCATCACATGCAATATCTTCACCTATTTAATCCCTAAATTTGAATAACTAAATCATCAAGACATCAATAAGTTTGAAAAAAAAAAAAAAAATTAACCAGTGTAGTACTAGTAGTAGAGTAGAGTAGAGTTGAGGTAAGCAGAAGAGAAGTGAAAGCAAGAGTATGACAAAAGTGATAGAGACAAAGTGGTGGAAACAGAAAAAGGGAAAGGATGAAAGAGATGAGGAAAAAGTTGACATAAATGCAGAGGAATGGGAACCCTCTCTCTCTCTCTCTCTAGACTGTATCTGTATGACAATTTTGTACTGTGTATCAGAAGATCTCCCACTCCGGCCACTACTATGAAAAACAGAGAGAGGGGGGGGGGATTAAAAGTGAAATCTAATCATGTAATAGTAAGTAGAAAGCAGAAGTAGGGATTGATGATGATGGGTCTTCTCAGTTATGAATGACTTATGATAGGGATCCGACCTTTGCAACTCTCTCTCCTTCCTGCCCAACTCAATGGCTAACCTTACCGCTATTTTATTTTATTTTATTTTATTTGAAAAATATCATTTCCAAATTACATTTATAATATTCCTACTCTTTGAGTTTTTCTTTTTTATGTAGAGTTTGTTCAAACATTTTATCATTATATACATTTTAAAATGAATACCTCCATCCCAAAATAATTATTATTAGTACTCCTTTCATCCTTATTTTTTTTTTCTTCCCAAAATAATTATTTTATTTAAAAATTTTCTTTTTAAAAATATTATTTTTTTACCCTTACTTTTTCCTCTACTTTAATTATGGGTCACATATACATGGATATTAAAGAAAATTACATATTATACCAATATTAATAATCAAGTCAATTATTTTTTCTTAATCCATGTGCCGGGTCAAACAAGACAATAATTAAGGGACGGAGGAAGTATATGATTTCAAGAAATATTTGTTCATATTTTACCAAAATTGTTCTTATTTATTACTTTCATTAAAGAAGGTTGTTAAAAGAAAAGAAAAAAAATTACTTATGCAACTTAGCTATAATAAATGAATTTAATAAAGGTACATCAGTCTTTATGTAAACTTTCTTAATATACGTGCAAATTGTTAAAACGATACTCCACTATACTTCCTCTGTCCCGAATAAATATATATTCCTAGTTGACAAAGTACAGAAATTAAGAAATGTAATTAATGATGAGATGCAAATTGTGTTCTAAAGATAATCACCATATCATTAATTGAGTTTCACTAAATAAGTGAATTTTTCTTGGATGTGTTATATATGTTGATATTAAATAAAATTTTAAGGGCATATTGAAAAGAATGGTAAAATATTTGTACATTAAAAGTCTTTAGGAACATTAGTTAGAACATTTCAAAATAAAAAGTAGGAACATTTCAAAATAAAAAGTAGAAATATTTTAAAATAAAAAATAAAAACATTTATCCAAAATCAATGGAGTCATTATTTTGGGATGAAGATAGTATCTATTAGTATTGTTTATGGTTACACTCATTTTAAGATCGGGAGTAGTAAATATCGCCAAGTCCGTGCATAAGGTCACTTGTGTATATTGCTTCTTACTTTATACGATAAAGTTATCCTGATTAAAAATTATGCTACCTCCGTCACAATATAATTGTTATTTTATTAAAAAAATTTATTTTAAAATAATTATTGTTATAGGATTTGAAAAATATATTTATTTATATTTTGCCAAAATTCTCTTTATTTATTACTCTTATTAAAGATGGTTAGTAGAAAGAAAGATAAAATACTTTTACAATTTATTTAAAATAATTAAATTTAAATAAAAATAAATCAATTTTTATAAAAACTTTCTTAATTTATGTATAAATTATTAAAATAATAATTATTTTTGAGCAAACGTAGTAACGAAGATAGCATGCAATATATGTAAATGTATAATGTTAAGGTAGTTTACATATGATAGCACTTATATATCTACCTAAAACCACACCATCAATCCCATTACACCTCCAAATCATGCCCTTGACAAAACTAGTTTGTTGGATGTTCACATCTTTCCACTACTATGATCTCCTAAGGTCAAATCTTTGGTAACTTTCTTTGATTGTGAACAAATCAAACTAACCAATAGCAACGTTCCAGCCCATCAATTTCTTCGACTTTTCTTTATGACAATAAAAAGTAACCTTAACCCAATCCTGGTCATTAGTCATAACTCAGAGATAGTCAAAGATTTCATGCATTGGCTTGTTTGACAGTGTGTGTTTGTGTGTGTGTGTGTGTGTGTGAGAGAGAGAGAGAGAGAGAGAGAGAGAGATGGCATGCGGAATAGTTGCGTTGGGAGGTTTAGATGTCGGGATCACACCAACATACATCACATAAACCATTAATTGCTACTCTTTGATGTTCTAACTCCCTTCAATTCTATCTTTGAATGGAGAGTTAAGTTGGGTTTTTACCAACCACAATACACACAAAGAGTAAGAGAGGTCTATAAATGGATAGGATGGAATATGTTTCAATTCAAATTCATTTTGTTAAGAAATTATCATGATAAAATGGAATATATTTCAATTCAAATTCAATTTACTAAGAAATTATTAAATTTTAATTAAATTAGATTATCTTTCAAATATTCAATACTCTGACTCATATTTTAAATTTTTGGATTTGAATTCTATCCGACCCTAAATTTGTATTTAATAAAGTAAGTATCAAAAATATCTTTCACTCAATTAAAATTTGAATATATATGAAAAATCTTATAGCTAAAGCTACACAAACATGATCAACTGTTGTTGAGAAATTTATTGTTTAATAAAAGAATTTATTTTAAGTTAAATTGACAATTATTAATGATCAAGGGCTCAATATAAGTAATTATGTATGAATAGTATTTTTATTTCTTTATATTAGACCGGATAGGATCACCTTTAATCAATATCTAATTTGTTAAGTTATCAAATTATATTGGATTCACAATTAGGTATTAGATTGAAAAACTCCATATATATTATAGAAATAACATCGATCTTAGATCGAAATCGAACTAAAAACCAATTCATTGATAAGAAAGAGAGAGAGAGAGAGAGAGAGAGAGAGAGAGAGAGAGAAATACTTATAGGATTTCAAAAAATATTACTCTCATTAAGTAGAGTTGGTATAGGATTTCAAAAAATATTTTTTCATATTTTGCCAAAATTGTATTTATTTATTACTCTCATTAAGTAGATTTGGTATGAATAAAGAGAAAAATACTCTTACACTTACCTACAATAATTGAATTTAAATAAAGGTGGTTCAGTCTTTTTAAAAATTTCCTTAATCTGTGTGCAAATTGCTAAAACGGTAATTATTTTGGGATAAATGTGGTATTTATATTAACCAACTTTTGTTTGTCGTCTTAAAGTTTTTAGCCACCTATATATTAAATCCACATTAAATATCTAGTTTTTCATTATACCCCTAATTAAATTAAGTATTTACAAAATAAACAATGCATATTAATTAATTAAATAAAAGGTAAGAAAGAAAATTCAAATATTAAATAATAGTTGTTAAGGTATTTATTATGGATTCTACAAATATGAGTTTTTCTCTGACAATATATATGAGATAAGAGGGAGTAAGTTATGTTTACGAAAAGAAGGAAGTCGAAAGTGCTTAGAGTTGTGTACACATATTAATATATTTTGTAGGTTAATAAATATATTTTTATTAAATATTTTTAATATTTGTGTTAAAAGTAGTTGGAAAGATAAATTAAGAGGAGATAACTATTAAAAAAAATAATATTTAATGAAATGATGATTATTTATTAGGACTTGGAGAAGAGAAAAGTAAAATAGGTAAAACATGCATTATAAATTTGAAATGACACTTTTTTGGAATAATTAATTTTTTTAAGCTAAAATAACATATATTTTAAAACAGAGGGAGTAGTATTTTTGGGGGTATTTTCAATATAAGTATAATTACTATTTTTTAGATTTTAACAAGTACCCTGAGAATTTTAGGACACTAATAGAGTTTTCCATTTCTAACATACTAGCATACCAAAAAAAAAAAAAACTTTTTAACTTGTACTCTAAGGCATATGTTAAAGATCATTTACTCCCTCCGTTCCAGATAAATATTCCTATTTTTTCTTTTAGGATATCTCAATTAATGTTTCTAAAGACTTTTGATCTACCTATTTTCTACCATTCTTCCTAATATATCTTTAAAGCTTCATTTAATATAATATATTCCAAAGAAACTCAATTATTTAAAATAGTTAAACTCAATTAATGTTCATGTGTATTATGGTCAGAACACATTTTACAGCACATTATTAATTGTGTTTCTTAATTTCTGTATTTTATCAATTAGAAACATTTATCCAGAATGGAAGGAATATTATTTTAGTTAGCGGTAGAAATTTGTGAATGTAGTCCTTAATTAGGGTAGTTGATAGGATACTTATTGTGAAATTAGAGTATTTAGTGTGAATATAAGCACTAACAATCCTAATAAATATTTATTAAGATATACTTTGGGCACAAGTTAACTAGACTCAAAACAAAAATTAGTAAATACATAAATAACAATTACTCAATCCAATCCAAATTCACCTTAATTACATTGTCCATGCAATAACTCCACCACCACCAGTTGCCACATAAACCCTACACATGACTTCTTGACTTTCAAACACCCCACCCTCTATTTATTTATTCCTATCAACAACCTCTTTCATTTGAATAATCCCAACCCTTTCTCTCTCCCCTAACCCAACCTTCAACCCTCCCACCACCATTAATACTCGATCTGCTTCAAACCCAAAATCCAATTACTATCAAAAATGAGGTAAAAAAAAAAAAAACAACCCTCTCTCCATAGAAAAGAGGAAACCCTCAGACAGAGAGAGAGATAATGTAAAAACAAAGAGACAAGCTCATCAGAATTGAAACACACCCCTCTCACTGTGTGTGTGTGTGCAGTGAGCCCACTCTGTTGCATTAAGAGCTCTTGACTGTCAAGCTTAGGTCTGATAAAAGATTCTAATAAGAGCCCAAGCATGTACTCCTTTCAATGTTCTCTTTGCTTCTCTTCCGGGGGAATCGCCTTCTAATTTGAGTAGTCTTCAAGTATTCAACCCTTTTTTTATTTCCTACCATTTCCTTAAGGTAAAAAAAATGTTTAACCCTGCGTATGGGTCGACTGTATATGTTCTACTCTCTCTCTCTCTCTCTCTCTCTCTCTCTCTCTCTCTCTCTTTAGTATTTTTGTTTTTTTGTTTAATATGATTTCACAGGGGATTCCTGTTGTGGTTTTTTTTTTAAATGGTATTTGTTTGAGTTTTAATTAATTGATTTTGGGAGATGGGGAAGGAAAGAGGTAGGACGACTGTTTATTATTAATTGAAAAGTGAACTGATTACATACATACATACATACAGGGGTAGGTGAGAAGTCTTGAAAGAAAGAAAGCGCTCTCTATATTAAGTGTTGATATCTAAGCCAAGCTGTTTCAATCATTCATTCTTCTTCAAATCAATTCCCCCAAAGCAAAAACAAGGAATATTCTTACTAGTTGTTTTCCTTGGTTTTTGGTTACAATCGATCATGGCTTCATCGAATCGACACTGGCCAAGCATGTTCAAGTCCAAGCCTTGCAACTCCCACCACCACCATCAGTGGACGCATCATGACATCAACTCCTCTCTCGTCTCTTCTGGCTGCCACCGTTCTCCTTACTCTTCTGGTAATCTAATTCCCTCTTTCTTTCTTCCTTTCTATACATGTGTTTCTAGTGTGTTGTGTGTGTGTGTGTGTTTGTCTCTGATTTGCCATTGTATGAAACTGTGTATGTGTCTGTGTTTGTGTGTGTGTGTGTGTGTGAGAGAGAGAGAGATTAAAGTCTTCTGCAAAAAGAAGGGCTAGAGACCTAAAGAGTTCACTCTTTTCCTGTCTAACCTAGTACAAATTTCATCCAATTAATCTTGACAATCATGGAGTGTCATGATTTATATGACTAATGTTAGACAATATATATCGTGTGAATAAATCTAAGGATCATTGCATATTACAATAATCCAACACAGTTTGTGAAATGGTATAGTACAGACTAGTATAATGTTGTACGGTACAATTATAAAAAAATTTTAAAAAAAATTTATTTTCTTGAGATTTCTTCCATTTCCATAATAGCCTTTTCCGTAACTTACATAGCTAGGTTATGCTTTACGTGAGTCATTGTAGAATTGGATCAAGGAATCCACTTTGGGCGTTCATGAAAGTGAAAATTCAAGAGTAGATAGCATTTTCATTGAATTATAGTATGGGTTGTTATTATCATTATTGATTACCTCTTCTTTTCATGTAACAAACTTGTGTGGTAGTAATTAAATTCTAACAACCAAAAACTAAAGAAAACCAAACGTTACAAGAAAAAAAAGAATATATGTTCAAGGCTAACGTATGGTGTTTTTGATGAAAATGGCAGGATGTGAAGAGAGAAGCCCGGAGCCGAAGCCAAGGTGGAATCCGAAACCGGAACAAATCCGGATACTAGAAGCTATATTCAACTCCGGAATGGTGAATCCACCAAGGGATGAAATCCGGAAAATCCGAGCTCAGTTGCAGGAGTACGGCCAAGTCGGTGACGCCAATGTCTTCTATTGGTTCCAAAACAGGAAATCAAGAAGCAAACACAAACAGCGAAACCTCCAAAACGCCTCTAAATCACAAAACCACCATCAACAACATCATCCACCCATCTCCGCCTCGGCCTCCGCCACCGCACCGACTTCATCGTCGTCCTCATCAGACAAATCTTCTCCCAAGTCGATTGACAAGGCCTTCTCCTTGTTGAATTCTCCAACTGCTTCAGTCAACCAATCCTACTTTGGGGAGTTCTTGCAAGAACCCTCCTTTTTCCAACCTAGTGTGGGATCTACTACAAATGGTGGTGGATTCACTCAAGGGTTTTGCTTCCCTGAGTTGGGTAATGTGGTTCATGGGAATGTTCAGACGGTTGGGAGTTGTTCTCTGCTTACTGATTTGATGATGATGAATCCTGGGATTGTTTCAAAGAATTGTAGTAAGGCTGAAGAAGAAGAGAAGATGAAAATGCAACAACAGCTCAGTAATTTCACTGCACCACCTTCTACTTCTGCTGATCACTCCATTCTACCTCCTACTTCTACCGTCACTGTTCCATCATCCATCCATCAAACTCAAGGTACATACCTAGATCTATCCACTTTCTTGTTTACTGTGTATATCCAACCTATAACGCATTCAAGTTTTCTTAGATCCTATTGATATTTTTCATGCTAGGTATTTTTTTTTTTTTTTTTAATTTTTTATTTTAAAAAAAGGTGCTTCCTTTCTTTTTTAATAATGGTAGACAGTAAGCTTATTGTAGAACAATAGAGAATTTTCATACGGAATGACAACAAATTGATGTCAAATGTTCATAATTTGGATCTCTCAACACGTGGCCTCGAAAGCCACGTGTTCACGAGTATAATGTGTATATGGAATATATAGTTTCCTCGTTAGAATTAGATCTACTATGCTTGCCCTAATTTTAACGAGACATCAAATAATTTTACTTGTTCATGGTACTTTTACTTTAGCTTTTGAAATCCCATTGATGCACATCGGTCTCTACGAAATTATGCCCAAAAGATAAATTGTATTCCACTTAATATTAGAGAAATATAATGCTATTAATTGATATTAAAGTTGTCTTGACATTTTTTACCAACTTGATTAATAGAATCAGTGGAATGATTTGAATTTTGCTTGGTGATCGTTATTAATTGTTAAAAGTGTAATGTTAAATGGATCAATTTGATTCAATTTAAAAGTATTTATAGCTCCATAAATTAACTAAAAAAAAAGATATTTTCACCCTTACATATTTATTGTTCATGAAAAAGGGTACAATTTTCAATAAAGGGTACTTTTGGTAAACCATTTTTTTTAATATTACAAAAATATCGAACAAATTGATTCATCAAGATTTACTATTGTTAAAAAGGGTATAATATATTTATTATTTTACTTTAACGCTAGTCTTTTTCATAATATGAGTGAAAGAATAAATGTTTGTCCTTGTACGTACTTTGTGAAATTGACAATTAAGTATATCCAAAGTATTTTTGGCCAACATTTCATGGACGTGACTGATGATAACATTGTATAGAGCAATTTTTGGGTACCTTTTACCTGTGGGACATACTTGTCATATTAAGAATAAGACAAGGACAGATTTGTCTTTGTTGGGTCCCGCAACTCGTGTTTTATGTCTGGTTGGACGTGTGAATGGGATGGGCCTAGTACTGTTCTTTGACTACTGCTTTGGTTGTTTGTACGCAATTTACCACATTAGGGTGAACCATTGAAGTAATAATTGTCTGTGTGAAGGTGTAGGTATGGGAGAGAACGGAGGACTTGGATCCGGAAGATCTACGGTGTTTATCAATGATATGCCAATTGACGTGGGAGTGGGGCCTATCGATGTGAGAGAGGCTATTGGTGACAATTATGTGCTCGTAAACTCGACTGGTCAGCCTGTGCTTACCAGTGAATGGGGTGTCACCCTTCAGCCACTTCAGCACGGCGCAACTTACTATGTGGTGCCGCGCTCATTCAATCCATCGCCTCTCAGCACCATTGATTTGGTACTCTAATTATCTAAATTACACATAACATTTGTACTTTATGCATATGTACTTGTACCATGTGCAACTGTAATAATTTTGTTCATTTGTTTCTCTTGGTGATTGCAGATGTAGAAGAAATGTGAAAGCAGAAAGGAATGGGGAAGCTGTTTTTATATCTAGGGTTGTTTACTTAGTTCTCTCTCTCTCTCTCTCTCTCTCTCTCTCTCTCTCTCTCTCAATGGTCAAGTTGTTATGTGGTTTCATTCAACTAGGAAAATCTGTGGACCAAATGTTGTACTTTGAACTTTATATGTTTCATATATAAGGTGAAACAAATATATATGGGGACAAGGTTTTTACTTAAATGTTTGTTATTTCATCATGAGGTAAACCACATGCAAATATAGATAGGATCATTGTTAACACATAGAAACAAGAAGTGTGTGTAATGGAAGCATATATATATATATATATATATATATATATATATATATATATATATATATATATATATATATTGAGATGGATGCATGTGATGATGTTGGTAAATAGAGGTGAGCTCACAAGTTCATCCAAGTAGAGTGATCTCATCTCATATATTTCTGCCAGCTTTAGGGGTTACATGCTTCTTCTACAAGGCAAGCAAAGTCTTTCCTTCCATTAAATTCTTGCTTCCAAGTTCCAACCCAAAATCTAGATCATCTATCCCCCTTGTGAGGTGAAACAAATTTGGTGAGTCAAAGTCAAACGACTCGAGTAACTGAAGGAAAGTATTTAAGATGCACTCGACGGTCTTAACCAATGAAAATGTAAGAAAATCGTGGGGTTCATGATTCATGAGTGGTCTACATAATAAGCTGGTGAGCAAACTACACAAATAGTCCCTGTGCTCTATCTCTTTTTTGGGATTGGTCCTTACTCAACGCTAGTGATCCCTGTAGTGGGGTGACTTACACCATTGGTCCTTCCGTTAATTTTTATCCGTTATCTTGAACACGTGCAATCACGTGACTTTTTTTTGAAGGGCATTTTTGTCAAATTATATTTTATTGAATCTTCACAACTTCTTCCCCAATCCATTTTCCTTTGTTCCACGCGCCATGGCCAGAACAATTACCCCTCCCCCACCTTTGTCTCCTTTCCAAAACCAAAAACCCACCTCTCTCTCTCTCTCTCTCCTACAAACTCACTTCCCCCTCACACACACGACACATAGTGTACACCAACAAACACACACCAACGACCATGTCCGCTCCCCCCATTTCGCGCCGGCGTGGTGGTGGTTCTCCTTGTCATCAAACATCATCGACGTCAACAATGTATTCAACGCCTTCTTCGCGCACCTGACCTGTCCTTCTTCGATTGGTCGTTGCTCCAGCGAGGTGGCGACAATTTGAGCCAATTTCTGCCAATGGCAAACCAATTCAATCCCGTGAGTGATGGCATTGCAAATATCAAGCGCTTTAACGGTCCATTGCCAAAAGACCGTGGATGCACTCAAAATTCGGTTAACCTACCACTGAAAGAAGTTTTCCCCCATTTGGAACCATAGGCGAGTCCCATCGAAGAACTTTTTCGGTTTGCTGGTCGATCCGCCCAATCTTTAACCCGAATTCGAATCCTCCTGTACTTCTCAAGCTCTCCAGTCCCCAAAACAGTTGGGAGTTAGGAGGAGAGAGATAGGGAGAGATCCCAAGTGGTTGATCTGCTCACCTAAATCCATTAAATACTACTCCCCACACTGTACTAGTCTCGTGAAAAGTCTTTCTTTCTTCGGGTTCATCTTAAATTTGCTCATCTACTCAATATTATTAGTATAAAAACTCTGTCCACTTTGTTCAAGAAAACCCCTCCTTATTTCGTGATCTTCAACTTAATTTAAAATTCAATGGCGGGTTTCTTATCAATTTCTGCCACGGTCTTTTGGCAATGGACCCTTTGAGTGATGGCCTCGCAGCAGAGGAATACGTCTAGGAGCTTGCAGAACCAGGCGACGGAGAGTAGGGAGTCGGTTGGTGGTGGGGGAACGGCGGCGGTGTCATCGGCGATGAGGGAGGAAGAGGAGAGAGAGAAATTGGTGAATCTCAATTTGAAATTTGGGATCTGATTTCAATTTCAAACTCTCTTGCAAAGATCTAATTTTTTTAATAGTTCAATACATTGATGTTGGCGTGGTTGAGATAGTGGTGGTGGCCGTCAGTCGCTTGGTTTTCAAAGCAAAGAATGACGTGCGGCGGCCATGGCGGAACTAGAAGAGGGAAATGACAATCACCTTCAATTTTTAATTTTGATTTTTGAACAAGAGAAATCTCCTTCCGTCTTGAATATTTTTGAATTTCTTGTTTTGGATTTTGTGTTCGCCGGCAACAATAGTGGTGGTGGCAGCCATGGTGGAACCGAAGGGGAAGGGGTTGGAACGAGGAACAAAGGGGTTTCAAAATTAGTTTAGCTAATTACAAAAATACCCTTATTTAAGTTTTAAAAAATAAAAATATTACGGTTATTTTTGTCAATTTAAAATAAAAGAATGCACGGACAATTTTACCCCTGGGCGAAGGCATGAGAGTTGCACGTGTGGAGACTTAACGGAAAAAAATTAACGAAATTGGACGGAAGGACCAATTGCGTAAAAAGTTTCAATACAAGGACTTAATTTTTTCGAATTTTAGTTCAAGGACCAATCCCAAAAAAGGGGTAGAGCACAGGGACTATTTGTGTAGTTTGCTCTAAGCTGGTTCATGACCTATGATCATTGGTCTGCAGAATAAAGTGGCTCGTGTTATATACGGTGGGCTAAAGTCAAATGGCTCGAGTTAGTGAAAGAAAGTATTATCTTTGATTTTCTACCGAAACGATTCGTAGCTACTTGTAGACATCTCCATCTCAAAACGAGGTTCTCACATTACTATACAGAAAAACGTTACTCTAGCGCACTATATTTGGTGCACCGGGTGCTGGCCTGTTGGATTTCTTCACTAATGCTGACTTTATGAATATCTCAGACCTGATTATGGAATTTGGGTTTTGGCCGTGAAGAGCCAGGCCAAAGACACGGCCCTAGGCCCAAGCTCAAACTACAGCACGGGTCAAAGCCCACCATAGTACGAGCAGATATACCCAGCGAGGAGCCCTGGAAACCCTCCAAGGGACTAGTGAGCAAGACTCCCCCGCTAGGACAAGGATGCACCGAGCAGGCCTCGCCTCCCCATCTACCCTGCGACGTCGGAGTGCCATTGGACAGACGTGCCCGACGGTTACGCCCACCACTCCAGAAATTATGCCCACTACGCGACAGTTATGTCCGCCATTATTCCCACGATAGCAAGCAGTTAATGCTAACCCTATAAAAGCCTTGGATCAACTCCAAGCCAAAGTACGCACACTTTGACTGCAAATACACTTTGCCGGATTGAGTTTTGAGCTATATACTTACTCTCACATTGAATTAGTGCCTTTGCAGGGCAAGCCCTTGCATTCACCCTAGTGTTTACTCTTTCTTTGGCAGGTTAATTAAAGCTCAGATATTCATATTTACATTCCGGAGCAACCCACGACATTCTGTGTAGCATCAGATTGGTTCCGTTGCTGAAAAATTTCTTCATTTTCTAGCTCATCAAACACAGTTCTTCGTTTATTGTTATAATGGCTCGAACTGGAAAAGACGCGGTGGTTGAGACTCCTACCATAGGGGCTGCTGGAGGTTAGAGTAACCCACCACCAGTGGGGGGCTCAACCTTACCACCCCCAACCCAGGGCAACAACGCCCGTGTGACGCAGTCTCGCTCAGTAGGAGTTACCTCTTCTGCATCAACACAGGGCGATGGGGACCCTCCAACACGAATCATCAAGCCGGTCACAGGGTTGAGCTTCGAGACCAGCTTAACGCCAAGAGGGCGAACACAAACACTTCAGATATCACTCAGCTTACGGAGGTTGAATGCTTTGCGGCTTTGATTAACCAGGCGTTGTACCTTAGCCAAATGTACACCCTTAATCAGCAACTTCTCGCTATGGGGCAAACTCCAGTGCCAATAAAGACTCAGCTTATCCCTCCCATATAAATGGCAGGTGCCCAGAGTGAGGTGCCCGGGCGTTCCTACGGTAATCATGGGACAAGGCCGGAGGAGTCTTTTAACTTGGGCAGCACAGGCACAGTGCAAGCTCGAAGAGAGGCTGGAAAAAATGATAGAGTAAACGGACCTGCGGGCCCTGAGCCTTCGTGTGTGAGGAGCGTTCACAGTCGTCTGGTTTTCTCAACTTACCAGGGACGTGGGCACCCATAGGGTTCACGGTGAAGAGATAAAGCTCAGAGCGAGGAAGCAGAATCCAATCCAAGGCATGCTCACAAGGAAGCTGGAGAAAGGTCGCATCGTGCCCAACGCACACCATCGCTGAGGTGCAGGTCGCTCGGGCGAAGGTCGGAGCATCATTCTGCCATGGTAGCACCGAACCAGTGGCCAGTACTCTCTACCTCCAATCAAGATTCAGCTTTGGAGGAGATGCAGATGCAGTTAGAAACTTTGGAGGTTGGTCGAGGAGGGCCAGGGTTCATACTACCGGGCGAAGAGAAGGATCCTCTGGCCGACTAGATTGTAGCTGCCCCACCGAACCCGGATGTACCAATCTTGTACTTTGATAAGTACTCGGGCAAGACCAATGCGAATGACCATCTGCAGACTTTTGAAATCACCAGGGAGCGGCCAAGTGCAAGGCATTTGTTAGTACTTTTCAAAGGAAGGCAGTGACCTGGTACAGAAAGCTTCCTAAGGCATCGATCACAGGCTGGTCGGACCTCCGAAACAAGTTTCTTGTCGAATTCGCGATGGCTGGAGTCACTCCCAAGGCTAGAATCGACCTCTACAACATCATGCAGAAGGAGGGAGAGACTATGAGCAAATATATGGACAGGTACCAGAAGATGCTGAAGAAAGTGGATGACCTCATCGACCACGAGGTAACAATGAGTTTCGTGGGCGGCATGACTAGTCACTGAAGGCTGAGTTTGGCATGAGGGAACCACTTAATTGGGCAGAAATGTTTACTCGCGCATAGAGTTGGAGTGTAACTTATGAAGAGGATGCGAGCGAGCCCAAGAAAAAGGACAAGAAAGAAAATAAGGAGGACACGAAGGAGGGCTCGGGGGCCAAGACTGGACAGTTCTCGAGCAGAGACTGGACAATCCTCGAGCAGAAACTGGAGGAGGAATCGCTCCAGGGCAACTGACCGCATAGATTTTAATCCCCTCAACACTACCCAGGAGGCGATCATGAATAAGATCAGAGTAGAGATTCCTCATGCGCAGCCGTTGGATCCTCTGTATCACAAGCGTAGAGATTTGAATAAGCGATGTGTTTACAATGACGATGTGGGGGCATGATACTGAGGATTGCATGGAGCTGAAGAAAGAGATTCAGAGGCTATTAAACTTGGTACACTTGATCATTTCCGCTTGCGAGGTGACAACGGAGATCGCCGGGATAACAGAGATTCAAGAGAGGAGCCCCCCAAGCGAGGAAATGCTGATCGCAGGGGGAGAGTTAATGTGATTATGGAAAAGGAGCCCAACCTGCATCAGCTAAAAATCCAGATCTACACACTTAACAAGCTGCCAAGCGTACCCACAATGATCGGGGCAGAGGAGGAAGTAATATAGTTCACCAAGAGTTAGTTGGCTATGATCAAGCTGGTCGCCGAGTAGTCATTGGTCATTGAGGCTTGCATCAATTACTGGGTTGTGGGCAGAGTACTGATCGACATTAGTGCTTCATGGGATGTACTGTACTACCGATGTCTTTAAAAGTTTATAGCGATTTCGACTTGAAACCCTACCGCGGCCACCTTGAAAGGTTTACCAATCACAAGGTCACAGTCAAAGGAACCATAGAGCTCGAGGTGATACTTGGGGATGGAGACAGGTCGCGCCTGGAAATGGTCACTTTCTTAGTGATAGACTTAAAGTCATATTTCAACAATATCCTAAGGGTGCTCGCCATGGTCAAATTTTAGATGGTGGCCTCAATACCACATCAGCGAGTAAAATTCTTGACCATTGGGGGGTAGGCGAGCTAAGGAGTCAGCCACACGAAGTTCTAAAAATTTTTAAGGAGACTCATAAGTCAAAGGGAAAGGTGACGACCAACACACTTGACCGTGAGATCACCTTGACGGAGAAGGAAAAGTTCACCACCACAACCTCGATGAGCATAGACATGATCCTAGAGGTCGTGGATGACTTGCAGAAACCGCAGAAGGATCAGGTCCCTTTGCGGGTAGAGCAGTTGGCATTGTAAGAGGAGCAGGTCTCCTCGAAACCAGAAATAGAAAGGTGCCAAGAGGGGTAGGTCCCCTCGCGGCCAGACTTGATAGAAGTAGAGACCCTACAGGTCAGGGACATTCCGTACATCCAGCCACATGGGAAGCTGAAAGATGTCGTTATTAACCCCGTCTACCCTGAGCAAAAAATCAAAGTGTGTAGGGGCACCACTCCAGAGAAACGGGAAAGGTTGATCGCATACCTCCACTGGAGCTTAAATATGTGTTTGGAATATTTACATATTCACTTATCATAAGACCTCAAAGTGAATATTCCTTAATTACTAAAGATTTGCTTGTAACCACCATCTATCTAGGTTAGGATAATTTGTTTAGATTTGATTAGTAGCCTACGAGCTACATAATTAGTTATTCGGCCTTGGACCATCCCGACTCACTATGATAAGACAACTAAATAGAGTGGTAACCAAAGACTCAAGACTACTACAGATGCTAGGACAATGTGCATCAAACTCATAGAAGAAGCAGAAGAAATTTAACGGAGCCACATCACCGACTGATGTTCAAGACAAAGCTCAAAACCAATCTCTCAGCAGCTGATGATAAATTGATGTCTCGGGACTCACATCAGCGATCAAGACTTAACGATCAAAAAGGAAATATATTTTAGATTCTCTAAAATATATTTTTTACATAAATTGATCTCTAAAATACTTCTCTTCACGTGGCCCCAGGCCGAAAAGTACTTTATGATGTGACAACTCATTTATGCTTTTTAGAGACGTAAAGTCTCTTCTGGAAGATCTCGCTATCTTCCCCAAAAGCCTTAAATCCCGGACACAACATTCAAAACTTTGAATTCAACCTCTACAACAACAATATACAACGGTTGAATTCAAACATTTCTCAAATGGCTACTCACATCTCTCTCCCTATAAATACCCCAGGCATCTACTAAAAAAAAGTGTGGACATAGGTGGAAAAAAGCATTAACAATTGTCACGACCCGACCCAAGATCCTATATGGTATCTCGTTCGGTTCGTGAGACGGGACACAAAATGCACAATTTCAAAATCACTTTTCATGCATAAAACCCTGTAATGCAAGTGTATGTTCATTTTAAAACCAAAACAACACGTCACGGCATACAAAGGCCGGAAACGATCACATAATATAACCAACAACCCACGAGCTAAGAGGCTCGGGACCAAACATGTAATATCATCAGAGTGCGCGGAATAATAAAAGTGAGTAAAGTTTACAAAAGCCTGACATCCATGTCGGCATCTACAAAAGAATATGAATAAACCACATGTACGGGACTACTACCCAACTTTACAATGTTTACTTAACATATGTACCCTCGGCCTCACCAAAAGAAAATACCAGGCTCAAGGAGCACTACCAAAAGAATGACTGACGATAACACCGGGCGGCGACCGATCACTGGGGGTTTCTTGCAGGCTCGGGATCTAAGGAAAACAATAAACAATGGACGGGGTGAGTTATAAAACTCAATAAGCTACTAATGCAACAAGATGGCATGCGAGATGCAAACAGTAATAAGAATTATATATATATATCATGGTTGGCATAATATAATCAGTTCCAATCATTATCACGTCAAGTAACTCATAACATAAGTCATGTAGCATGCAACTCACATTGGTGCGATATGTAACACATATAAAAGGATACCGTCGAGGTACACCTCCGACATAACAACTTCCAACCAACCAACCAGTAATACCAATGAAGAAACCGTTGATGTCGTACCCGATCATCGAACCAAATAACAAAACCGAGGTGAACCGTTTTCCGTATCCACGTCGACGTGAAGACTCGGTCCCCAACGACCCGAGAAACAATCACGGTATAGCTTACCAAGGTCGCGTTTATTCCGTACAACACTTAGCGCTATAACCCCTACCGCGGCCAACGGTAGGGCGAGGCCCAGTGTATTGGCCTTCGGCTATTACGTAGCCCCGGCTCACGCAATAACCGAGCGTCAATACACCTCCAACAAATATGCCATGGACTTAAACAATGCTCAAGTAGATGTTTACTCGACACATTAACTAATCAACCGAATGTTCAAGTAGTGTTTACTTAACATTAAATAAAAGTGTTATACTCCAAAGTAGGGAGTATAACGACCATAATAACAACATACTAATGTGTACCATGTCATGCCAATATCAAATCCAACACAATACCATTATACGTGTATCGCGCAACCAATCGCCCAACGGGTCTCTCGAGCATCCAAAGAGCTCACAAAACACACACGTGGTCACATTCATTATCAAACCCTAATCGACTCCGTTAGAGTCACTTTAGGTTACTAATATTGTCGAGTTACGAATGTGGTCTTGCACTTTAATCCTAGTACATTAACGCCCAATTTCGAGTCCCCAACAACAAAATACAAGCTACATCATACTTCACAATCCCCAAACTACATTTCATGGCAAAATCACAAGTTCACATTTCTAGCATGGTAACTATACTCATTTGAAGTTTAAAATGTCATATGAGACATAAAAGATGAAGAAGAGGGGGTAGTAGCTTACCTCTTGGAGAAATAATCCAAGGAAGAAGAATTTGAGTCAAAGGTGATGTCTCCTCTAGTCACAAAGGTCTCAAAATGTTGAATCTCTAACTTCCAAGCTTGAAATCTTGAGAAATCAACACACACTTCCTAGTCGAGCTCTCCACTCCGGCGAAGACGGATCGTGATTCCGACTCCGAATGATCAAGTTGTGGCAAGATTACTCCACAACTCTTCCTTGGACTCTCTTCTCTCTCTCTCTCTATGTTCAAAGATGAAATGGGGGAGAAGTGGGTGTTGTGAGATCTCCTAGGGGTGTTTAAGTGGTCAAGAAATGGCTGACTACTCGGGTGATGACGTGGCACAACCCTGTCCAACCAATTCCAAGTTTTAGAAAAAGTCAGAAATTCTCGGGCTGAAGAGCTGGGCGAGGCGCGGCCGCTTGGTCTCCAGAAATTTTTGGTGTTGTTTTCTGCCTTCTGAGCGCGCGCCTGGGCGGCCGCTCAGCTTCCAGATTGTCCAATTTTTCGTAAAGTGCTCCGAAACACTCCCGAAATGATTCTAAATGATCCCAAGGTGATTCTAAGTCTATGGGACGGTCAAAACACTTAAGAAAAGTCCCGCGAGCGAGCCGTAAAAGTTCAAGAAGTTCAACACATTTAAAGTACGTTAAATCACAAGAATCAAACGATGGTTTAAGCATATAAAACACATAGAATACAACGTGAAGATGCTATGTATCATGTATCATATGCTCAAGAAATGTTTATAAAGTTTATTCAATGTGACACGTGTAATAATCGTGAATGATATGAATGACGTGTAAGATGCAAATGAAGCGGGTGTTACATTCTCACCCCCTTAGAATAAATTCGTCCGCGACTTTACTTACCAACTCCATCAAACAATGCGGGATACTTCTCACGCATCTCCTGCTCGGTCTCCCAAGTGGCCTCCTCGACATTGTGATTTCTCCACAACACTTTCACGAGGGGTATAGTCTTTGTCCTCAATACTTGCTCCTTGGTGTTCAAGATTCGTACCGGTTGCTCAACATACGAAAGGTCGGGTGTCAAATCCACCGGCTCATACTCCAACACATGTGAGGCATCCGTCAAATACTTTCTCAACATCGACACGTGAAACACCTCATGAATACCTGACATCGATGGCGGCAAGGCAAGTCTATACGCCAACTTTCCAACCCTTTCCAAAATCTCAAACGGTCCAATGTACCTCGGGGCCAATTTACCCTTCTTACCAAACCTCTTAACCCCAATCCGAGGTGAAACCTTCAAAAACACGTGATCACCGACCTCAAATTCAAGATCTCTACGTCTATTGTCGGCATAACTCTTTTGTCTACTCTGGGCCGTTTTCAATCTTTCCCGAATAATTTTCACACTCTCCGCCGATTCATGAACCATCTCTGGACCCCACAACTTCGCTTCACCAACCTCATCCCAACAAATCGGAGAACGACACTTCCTACCATACAGTGCCTCATACGGAGCCATCTCAATACTCGACTGATAACTATTATTGTAGGCGAACTCGATCAATGGCACATGCGAATCCCAAGTTCCCTTAAAGTCCATCGAGCAAGCTCTCAACATATCCTCAAGTATTTGAATCGTTCTCTGACCGTCCATCGGTCTCGGGTGAAATGCGTACTCAAATTCAACTTCGTCCCCAAAGCATTCTCAAGTGATCGCCAAACCGAGAAGTAAACCGCGGATCCCTGTCCGACACAATGCTCACCGGCACCCCATGCAACCTCACAATCTCCTGAATATATAATGAAGCAAGCTTCTCCAACGAATCCGAAATCGCAATAGGAAGGAAATGGGCCGATTTAGTCAATCTATCGACAATAACCCAAACCGCATCATGACCTCGTCGAGTCCTCGGCAACCCTGTCACAAAATCCATTGCAATATTCTCCCATTTCCATTCCGGAATTTCCAAAGGTTGTAACAACCCAGCTGGCCTCTGATGCTCTGCTTTAATCCGTTGGCACGTCAAACACTTCGATACAAACTCGGCTATTTCCTTTTTCATTCCATTCCACCAAAAATTCTTCTTCAAATCCCAATACATCTTGGTACTCCCGGGGTGAATTGTGTATTTAGACTTATGAGCTTCATCTAACACTTGTCGTTTTACTTCTTCAATTGCCGGCACACAAACTCTACCCCGAAACGTCAGAATACCATCACTATTCATAGAAAAATCCGGGGTCTTACCCCTACCTAACTCATCAATCAACCTCTTCAACTCCGGATCACTCTCTTGAGTCTCCTTAATCCTTTGGAACAACACCGGAGTAGCCCGAATATTAGTAAAAATCACCCCATGACTAGATTCACTAGGACCCCAATCGCAAATATCCTCAAGCATTTTCCATTCCTTAGTCATCAAACATGAAACATACGCTTTCCTACTCAGCGCATCCGCCACCACGTTGGCCTTTCCCGGGTGATAAAGTATAGTACAATCGTGATCCTTCAACCGTTCCATCCACCTTCGCTGCCGATTATTCAACTCCTTTTGCGAAAATAAATACTTAAGACTGATCAGTGAACACCTCAAATTTAGCCCCATACAAATAATGCTTCCATTTATGAAGAGCAAAAATAATCGCAGCCAACTCGAGATCGTGTGTCGGGTAGTTCTGTTCATACTGAGTCAACTTCCGTGAAGCATACGCGATGACTCTTCCATTCTGCATCAAAACACAACCCAAACCTTCTTTCGAAGCATCGCTGTAGATCACAAACCCATCATGTCCATTCGGCAATGCTAAGATAGGAGCCGTAGTCAACTTCTCCTTCAATTCCCGAAAACTTGCCTCACACTTATCATTCCATACAAACGGCTTATTCTTCTGAGTCAAAGTCGTCAAAGGGGTTGCAATCTTAGAGAATCCCTCTATAAACCTCCGATAGTAACCCGCTAACCCCAAGAAACTCCGAATCTCCGTCACTGTCTCGGGTCTCTTCCAACTTACCACCGCCTCGATTTTCGTCGGTCAACGAAATCCCTTGCCCGAAACTACATGACCCAAAATGTCACCTCCTCCAACCAAAAGGCACACTTGAACTTAGCATACACTTCTTCTCCCTCAAAACTGTCAATACAATCCTTAAGTGTTTCTCGTGCTCCTCCCGAGACTTCGAGTACACCAAAATGTCGTCGATGAAGACAACCACAAAACAATCAAGATACGGCAAGAACACCCTATTCATCGAATCCATAAACACCGTGGGTGCATTAGTCAACCCAAAGGGCATAACCACAAATTCAAAATGCCCGTATCTAGTCCTAAATGCTGTCTTAGGAACATCCTCCTTTCTAACCTTCAACTGATGGTAGCCACTCCTAAGGTCGAGTTTGGAGTACACTACGGAACCTCGAAGCTGATCAAACAAGTCATCAATGTGTGGGAGAGGATATTTATTCTTAATGGTAACATGATTCAACTCCCGGTAGTCGATACACAACCTCAACGAACCATCCTTCTTCCTCACAAACAACACTGGTGCACCCCAAGGCGACACACTCGGTTTAATGAAACCCCGATCAAGCAACTCTTGCAACTGAATCTTTAATTCCTTTAACTCGGCCGGCGCCATGCGATACGGTGCCTTCGATATCGGCGCGGTACCCGGTAACAACTCGATACAAAACTCCAATTCTCTAACAGGAGGCAGTTCATAATCATCGGAAAAGACATCCGGAAATTCCCTCACGACTGCAACGTCATCCAACATAACCACCCTTTTCGATTTATCCACTACACACGCCAAATACCCCGAACAACCCCGAGACAACAACTTACGGGCTTTCAAAGCCGAAATGAGGCGAACACCACCCATACACTTATCACCAACAAACACAAAAGATGACATATTCGGCACATCAAAAGTAACAAACTTCTTACGACAGTCAACAGCGGCATGGTGTGCATGCAACCAATCCATCCCCAAAATCACATCAAAATCCCGTATAGGCAGAATAACCAAATCAGCAGGTAAATGGTGGCCATCAACAACCACATCACAATCATGATAAACTTCAGAAGCTACTTGGCACTCTCCCATCGGAGTAGACACCTCAAGCACATACGGCAATGATTCAGGCATATGATGCAAATGACAGGCAAAATGCGATGCGATGTATGAATGAGATGACCCTGGGTCTATGAGAACTCGGGCTTTAACACTAGAGACGAGTAAGGTACCTCCTATGACATTAGTGGCTTCGGGCACCCTATTCTGGTCTAGGGCAAAGACACGACCCTGGACTCTAGGGCGACCCTCATTGTCCCTCTTGACGCCTGCATTCGGCTGCGCACCTCCCTGTTGGACCCCTTTATTCCTAGGGCAATCCCTCTGAAAGTGCGTACCATCACCACAGAGGACACACTTCCCCTGCTTCTTCCAACATCGATCCTCCGTATGACCAGTCCTTAGACAAAAGTTACACGTCATCCCCTGGGCCCGCTGCCCCTGTGCAGTGTTTCCTCGATTTCCAGTTCTCTGCTGATTCTATCCTCCCCGACGGTTATCATTTTCCCTTTTACTGTCGGTCCCCCGGTCATTCCGATTCCTCCACCATGACTGCCCCAATTGCTGAGTACCACTAGTGTTTCCCCGTTGATTCCCACTGGTATTCCCTTGTTTAGTACGGTGTTCCTCAATATCATGCTCGATTCTGTAGGCCTTGTCCACTGCTCTCTGATAACTTGTCAACTCAAGTGGTATGAGTTGCTTCCGGTACTCAGTTCTCAATCCCTTCACAAAACGATAGACTTTCTTCTCTTCTGTCGGTAACAAGTGTGTGCAATATCGAGATAACTCATTAAATTTGGAGGAATACTGAGCTATCGATAGACTCCCCTGCTCCAAACTAAGAAATTCCACCTCCTTCCTCGCTTGTATCACATCCGGAACAAACTGGTTCCGAAACTGCTGCAAAAAGAGTTCCCATGTCCTCACCGTCTGATCTTGTACCCAACTAGCTTCCAAAACCTTCCACCAATGTTCAGCTGCATCCTCAAGCTTGAATGTAGCGAACTTGATCTTTTCCTCATCAGTGCATCCTAATGCTGCAAAAACCTTCTCCGTCGACTCAATCCACCTCTCGGCCTTCTCCGGATCTGGTTCACCATTAAAGCTCCTCGGTTTCATCTTCAAAAACCTTTCCAATCGGCGGTCGTTATCCCCGACTCCCCCGGCCGGTTGCACCACTCTCTGTCCACCTACTTGGCCTTGTCCATCCATAGCTTGTCGATTCATATCCATAGTCTGGCGGTTCATCTCCATCATAGTCTGCATGAACCCCTGCATGGTGTGCATGAAAGCCTCGTTCTGATTCATGTGACCCTCTGCTGACTGTCCGGTAGCTTGATTTGGAGATGGGTTAGGTCCGGTTCGACGGGTATCCCTTTCGGCCTCCGCGGCCCTACTAGAACCAGCTCCATTTCGAGTCTCAACCATAATTGTTCACCTGCAACAAACACTCGTCGTTAACGACTCAGACACACTCAACCAACCCCCGCCTAAGCCAAGGATACCAAATCCCAGCGAGCTAACTTATGCTCTGATACCAACTGTCACGACCCGACCCAAGATCCTATATGGTATCTCGTTCGGTTCGTGAGACGGGACACAAAATGCACAATTTCAAAATCACTTTTCATGCATAAAACCCTGTAATGCAAGTGTATGTTCATTTTAAAACCAAAACAACACGTCACGGCATACAAAGGCCGGAAACGATCACATAATATAACCAACAACCCACGAGCTAAGAGGCTCGGGACCAAACATGTAATATCATCAGAGTGCGCGGAATAATAAAAGTGAGTAAAGTTTACAAAAGCCTGACATCCATGTCGGCATCTACAAAAGAATATGAATAAACCACATGTACGGGACTACTACCCAACTTTACAATGTTTACTTAACATATGTACCCTCGGCCTCACCAAAAGAAAATACCAGGCTCAAGGAGCACTACCAAAAGAATGATGACGATAACAGGGCGACCGATCACCGGGGTTTCTTGCGGGCTCGGGATCTAAGGAAAACAATAAACAATGGACGGGGTGAGTTATAAAACTCAATAAGCTACTAATGCAACAAGATGGCATGCGAGATGCAAACAGTAATAAGAATTATATATGTATATATATATCATGGTTGGCATAATATAATCAGTTCCAATCATTATCACGTCAAGTAACTCATAACATAAGTCACGTAGCATGCAACTCACATAGGTGCGATATGTAACACATATAAAAGGATACCGTCGAGGTACACCTCCGACATAACAACTTCCAACCAACCAACCAGTAATACCAATGAAGAAACCGTTGATGTCGTACCCGATCATCGAACCAAATAACAAAACCAAGGTGAACCGTTTTTCGTATCCACGTCGACGTGAAGACTCGGTCCCCAACGACCCGAGAAACAATCACGGTATAGCTTACCAAGGTCGCGTTTATTCCGTACAACACTTAGCACTATAACCCCTACCGCGGCCAACGGTAGGGCGAGGCCCAGTGTATTGGCCTTCGGCTATTACGTAGCCCGGCTCACGCAATAACCGAGCGTCAATACACCTCCAACAAATATGCCATGGACTTAAACAATGCTCAAGTAGATGTTTACTCGACACATTAACTAATCAACCGAATGTTCAAGTAGTGTTTACTTAACATTAAATAAAAGTGTTATACTCCAAAGTAGGGAGTATAACGACCATAATAACAACATACTAATGTGTACCATGTCATGCCAATATCAAATCCAACACAATACCATTATACGTGTATCGCGCAACCAATCACCCAACGGGTCTCTCGAGCATCCAAAGAGCTCACAAAACACACACGTGGTCACATTCATTATCAAACCCTAATCGACTCCGTTAGAGTCACTTTAGGTTACTAATATTGTCGAGTTACGAATGTGGTCTTGCACTTTAATCCTAGTACATTAACGCCCAATTTCGAGTCCCCAACAACAAAATACAAGCTACATCATACTTCACAATCCCCAAACTACATTTCATGGCAAAATCACAAGTTCACATTTCTAGCATGGTAACTATACTCATTTGAAGTTTAAAATGTCATATGAGACATAAAAGATGAAGAAGAGGGGGTAGTAGCTTACCTCTTGGAGAAATAAACCAAGGAAGAAGAATTTGAGTCAAAGGTGATGTCTCCTCTAGTCACAAAGGTCTCAAAATGTTGAATCTCTAACTTCCAAGCTTGAAATCTTGAGAAATCAACACACACTCCCTAGTCGAGCTCTCCACTCCGGCGAAGACGGATCGTGATTCCGACTCCGAATGATCAAGTTGTGGCAAGATTACTCCACAACTCTTCCTTGGACTCTCTTCTCTCTCTCTCTCTATGTTCAAAGATGAAATGGGGGAGAAGTGGGTGTTGTGAGATCTCCTAGGGGTGTTTAAGTGGTCAAGAAATGGCTGACTACTCGGGTGATGACGTGGCACAACCCTGTCCAACCAATTCCAAGTTTTAGAAAAAGTCAAAAATTCTCGGGCTGAAGAGCTAGGCGAGGCGCGGCCGCTTAGGCGGCCGCTCGGTCTCCAGAAATTTTTGGTGTTGTTTTCTGCCTTCTGAGCGCGCGCCTGGGCGGCCGCTCAGCTTCCAGATTGTCCAATTTTTCGTAAAGTGCTCCGAAACACTCCCGAAATGATTCTAAATGATCCCAAGGTGATTCTAAGTCTATGGGAAGGTCAAAACACTTAAGAAAAGTCCCGCGAGCGAGCCGTAAAAGTGCAAGAAGTTCAACACATTTAAAGTACGTTAAATCACAAGAATCAAACGATGGTTTAAGCATATAAAACACATAGAATGCAACGTGAAGATGCTATGTATCATGTATCATATGCTCAAGAAATGTGTATAAAGTTTATTCAATGTGACACGTGTAATAATCGTGAATGATATGAATGACGTGTAAGATGCAAATGAAGCGGGTGTTACAACAATACACTGAGAGCAAGTTCCTGTAGAAAGAGAGAAAGATACAGTGGTGTGCAAGAACAATACATTTATAAAGTTAGAGTATATTCAAGCGTGCAAAATTAGTCATCTACCGATTTCCCTTAAAGCTCATCTCATCAACCTCTCAAGAGATTGAAAGATGGAGACTTCACTCACCAAGTGTATGAAAAAAAGAAAGAGAGAAGAAGGAAAGAAATTTCCAAATAGATCCAATCTACTAGCATCTTGTCTAGAGTCTAGTTTTTCATTCCATATCTTATCCACACACACAGCCTTACTAATCTTTGTAATAGTTGGTGTGGATTTAATTACTTAACCTTGTAAGAGTCGGGATATCCCCAAAAGAGATGATCATACTTTCTAAGTTTGATCATCGCTTTTAATATTCTGACTCATCTCACTTCACTAAGTCCCCTGACTATCAAGAGACTTTTAATTAAGTCTTCTGATGATGATTCTGGAGAGAAGGTGAAGTGATACCAGTCAAAGGAGAAAATTAATAATCATCTATATCTCCTTTGGATCCCATTAGGATTAGATAGCCTACAAGTTTTTCTTTAGTAGTTTAATTTACTTTTTGCAATATATACTTAGGCCAGTTAGCTAAACAATATGTATGCCTTGACTGAATTCCTTTAATGAAGTATCTTACGCAATAACTAATATTTAGTTAACTGTTTAATTCAATCTTGTGTACTGCTGCTTTATATTTCATTGTCTACCATATTACTTTGATTAAATTGTCACTACATAGGAACTGAACTTACATACTTTACTATCCAATGTCTATACTATTTTATCAAAGAGCATCTGTAAAGCGTTGTGTGACTAAATTCTTTTAATGCTTTCTATCTCACTCTAGTCATGCATTCAACTATCAAACGACTGATCCTATTAGCTGACGACGACTGATCCCATTAGCTGACTGATAGATTAAATAGAAATAGAACTTCTGCTGTCCATACTGATTTTTTAGTATGCCTATCTGATTTAGTTGATTGCTTAAACATTAAACAACTGATTACATCAGCTAACTGACATACTAACTGATTCATCTTCTTCGTATGCTACTACTGATCGCTCAGTATGATTTCTCAAATCAGTTAGTGATATCATAGCTTGATGTTTCGAAAGAAATTTTAAGTTTGATATATAGTCTATTCACCCCCCCCTTCTAACCTATTTCTGAGCTCTCCTTAGAGAAAGCGCCTGCAATGTGTTTGCATGGATAGTGAAGGACATGAGGGGAGTAAGCGAGGAGATAGCATTGCATAAGCTGAATGTGAGTGAGGAGTTTAGATCGATTCAGCAACGACCAAGATAGTTTTCCCCGGAGAAAGAGCAGGCGATCAAGGCAGAGGTCGAGAAGCTGCTCGCAGCAGACATCATCGAGAAAATCTACTACCCAACATGATTGGCCAATGTGGTGATGGTCAAAAAGACCAATGGCAAGTGGAGAATGTGCGTGGATTTCACTGACCTCAATAAGTCCTACCCAAAGGATTGATATCCGTTGCCCAGGATAAACAGGCTGGTGGATACTATAGCTGGGTTGAAATGTTGAGCTTCATGGATGTATACTCTGGGTATCACCAAGTGAAGATGGATGAGCAAGCCGCTGACCGCCTTCTAAGCTGCAGGGGGGTTATATTGCTATAAGATGATGACGTTTTGGCTGAAGAATGCTAGGGCTACATATCATCGAATGGTGAACAAGGTGTTTGCACCTCAACTAAATAGGAATGTGGAGGCTTATGTAGACAATATAGTGGTCAAGCCTAAGGGTCGCGACCACATAGCTAATCTCTGGAAGCGTGATATGAAACTGAAGCCTAGTAAATATGTGTTTAGGGTGCAGGCCGGCAAGTTCCTAGGGTTTATGGTTAATGAAAGGGGCATAGAAGCCATTTTCGAGAAGATCAAGGCTTTTCTCGACATGAAGGAGCCAGCGAGCATTAAAGAGGTGCAGAGGCTGAATGGCAGGATTATCGCGCTTGGGCGTTTTATTTCTCGCTCAGCTGAGAAGTGTTTGCCCTTATTCAAAATGCTGCGCGGCAATAAGGGCTTTAAATGGACTGCGGAGTGCTCGGAGGCTTTCAAGCAACTGAAGGACTACTTCGGGAAAGCTCCCCTCTTGAGTAGTCCAGTGGTAGGAGAAAGTTTGCATGTATATCTAGAGGCCACCGACCTAGCTGCGGATGCAGTACATGTTAGGGAGGAAAGTGGTAGTCAGAAGCCTGTGTACTATGTATCCAAAGCTCTAACTTCAGTTGAAGCTCGTTATTTTATTACAGAAAAGCTAGCTTACTCGCTTGTTGTATCAGCTCAAAAATTACGAGCTTACTTTTCTACACATGTCATTATTGTATACTCTAACTACCCTCTTCCCAAGATTTTGCACAAGCTGGACTCCTCGGGCAGGCTCCTTATAGCGACCCAAGTTCACAATACCTAGCTCAATTGGTACTCACACCCATATTTAAAGACCTTTTGTCCTAACCTAGAGGTAAGGGGTTCGAGTGTGGGGGAAGGCATGAAACCCACTACTAGGAGTGAGAAGACCTGTGACTAGTGACGTTGGGGAAGGACTTAGGCTAGGACCCACAGGGCTCGGTACGGTGAACTCGGTTCGATACACTCCTTGCCTGATCAATCGAGTTGACAGAATTCCATTTCGAGTATCAACTGCGAAGAGCTATTAAGGCGCATACACTAGCAGATTTCCTGGTCGAAACCAGTTTTATTAGCCAGGATGAGGTACCAGCAAAAAATGTCCCCACCACTCGTGCTACCCCCTCCCATATGAGTGACCAGATGAATATTGGCAATTTTTTGGGGATGGTGCTGCAAGTAAAGAGGGTAGTGGGGCAGGAGTCCTACTCATCTCCCCTTTCCAGGGGGAGGAGCTTAAAAAGGCTTTGCGATTCAAGTTTTCGGCTTCCAATAATCAAGCAAAGTATTGAGCCCGGCAGTGGTGATCGAGTACCTGGATAGCCCAGCTATACAAAGAAAGCAGGTCATGGACATCGAGATAATAAAAATGTGTTGGGTTGATGAGATTCGGGAATACATCGAATTGGGATTACTACCCGAAAACAGGGACCAGGCCAAAATTGTCCAGAAATGCTCAGCTCGGTACATGGTGGTTAGTGGTGTCCTATGCCAGAGATCTTTCTCGAAGCCTTTGTTGCGATGTGTGAGGCTAGAAATGACTGAGAGGCTGCTAGCAGAGGTTCATGAGGGAGTGTGTGGTGGCCTCCCGGGGGCAAGGACGCTAGCTAACAAGGTCCTAACTCTTGGCTATTATTGGATGATGCTAAGAAGGGATGCGGATGCTTACGTGAAAAAGTATGATAAGTGCCAACAATTTTGCGGACATACCACGGTTGCCCTCAAACGAGCAGACCCCGATGGTAGCATCTTGGTCATTCGACATATGGCGTATAGACCTGATCGGACCATTTCCAATAGTGAGAGGAAACTGCAAGAATGCGATCGTGGCCATCGATTACTTCACTAAGTAGGTTGAAGTAAAACCTTTGCCTAACATTACCGAGGATAATGCTATCAACTTCGTGAATGATTACATATGGTGCCGTTTTGGGGTCCCCTGGGCCATCGTTTCAGATCATGGCACTCAGTTCTCTGATCGGTTCACTGACGCCTGCACAAATCTACACATCAGACACTGGAAGTCACCAGTAGCAAACCCTTAGGGAAACAGGTAAGCTGTGGCTGCAAACAAACAGATGCTGCACACTCTCAAGACGAGCAAGAAGATGGTTGGATGAGCTACAGTTGGCTTTACAGACAGTCAGAACGACGGTCAGGGGGGCAATTAGGAAACCCCTTTTACCTTAACCTATAGATTAGAAGCTATGGCTTCAGTGAAAATGGCCCTGCCAAGTATGCGGGTAGCACACTACGGTGAGCAGGAGAATACACTAGCTCGCCAAACCGACTTAAATCTACTCGAGGAGAAGAGAGTAGAGGCAAGGATGAGGATGATCAAATACAAGTAGCGGGCTACGGTTCATCATGACAAGAGAGTGCACAAACGGTCCTTCTAGGTTGGTGATTGGGACTTAAGGAAAATAGAGGCAACAGGCCAGCGAGTAGACAGGGGAAAGTTTTCACCAAACTGGGAAAGGTCTTACCAAGTGACTCAGGTAGTCAAGGAGGGAACTTATAGGCTGCGAGCACAGGATGGAACAGCATTGAAACACCCGTGGCATGCGGATCACCTTAAAAAGTATTACCATTAGTCAATAGGTTTTTCTGGTTTTACATATATAATTAGAGCTGTCAAAGCGAGCTGGCGGTGCGGGCCAGCCCGCGGGCTTTATAAACCCGCTATTTGGTGGTGCGGTGCGGGCTAGCCCGTTAAAGGGACGGGCCTAAAATGTGTCAACCCAACCCAAACCGTCGCGGGTTGTGGGTTAAACGGGCCAGCCCATCAAAAAATAATACATTAATTTAAAATTTAATATAAATATTATTAAGCTAAAATTTTGTAATTTTGATATAAATATTATATAAAAAGCCCAAAAATTAACGAAAGTCTTCCCAAATAAAACTTTAAATTAATACAATACACAGAGGAGAACATTAAATTAATGAAAGTCTTCCCAAATAAAAATGGGAGTTGCGTTTAAATTTGCAAGAGATTAGTATTAAGGAAAAAAAAAGAATTGGCTTCTTATGCTCACAGGATGTGAGTCTTGCCTAGGTTTTTTTTTTAATTTTAAAATTTTCATTTTTACCCTTGCTCCTTAGATTGGCGGGCCAACCCGCCCCAACCCGGACCGGACCGCCTAGGTTCGGAACCCGCGCGGGCTCAGCCTGTTTGACCCATTTATAAATGGTCTCATATTTTACCAACCCGGCCCGCCTATTTTGTGTGGCGGTCTGGGCTGGCCCAACGGGCTAAAACTATTTTGACAGCTCTATATGTAATGGGCAGATTTTGAATCATAAAAGTCAAAGTTATGAAGCAATGCTGGTGGTTTAAGCTCAAAGTGAATGTATAACTCGCAGGTCGAGTTTATGCCCTGATTAATTATTTATGTCATTTGACTGTTCACAGGTCGAGCTCATGACTATCTGAAGGTTTATTATTATGCTCGCAAGTCGAGTTGATGCCTTGATTAATTATTTATGTCATTTGACTACTCGCAGGTCGAGCTCATGACTTAGTTAATTTGAAGGTTTATTATTATTCTCACAGGTCGAGTTAATACCATAATTAATTTCTCAGGTCATTGACTACTCGCAGGTCGAGCTCATGACTTAGTTAATCTTAAGGTTTAGTATGATGCTCGCAGGTCGAGTCCATGACTTGTTTAAGTGATAAGGTTGTTGATGTTCTCACAGGATGAGCTCATGCCTTGGTCAAATTTAAAAGTTATGATACTACTTATACCTTGCTATTGTTCAAGGTAGTAATCATTATGTTCGTAGACAGTAATTCGAGGAGTAGGAGACATCAAAAGTGATTCTCATATTAAAACATTGGTATTACATTGAAGATAACATAATGGGCGGACAGGACAAAAGGAAATTCTTGACGCAGCAAGCTTAAGCTGAGCCTGGCCCTCTACAGTGGGGGGAGGAGCACAAGCAGCATCCTCTTCTGCGGCAGCATTGACACTATCAACAGTGGGAGCCTTATTAAGGCCGGCTTCGGCAGCCTCTTCCTCAGGGCTCTCCGTTATCTCGGCCAACCGCAACTCATTGAGGGCAGCCATCACGGTCTTAAATTTTACCTCTAATGCAGTCAGAGGCGACCACTCTTCCCGGTCTTGCTCCTGATCACCCTCTTTGATCAGACCGAGCTCATCCTCTCTGTACGGCACCCAAGTATGGTCACGGTGAGCTTACAGGCCATAATGCTTGGCCGCACCCCACTCTGCCAGTAGCTCAATGGTGAGGACAGGGTAACTGCTGCCCGCAGCCATGTGAAGGGTATACTCTAACCCCTGAACATAGTATGGGTGCAGATTCTTGCCCAGCTCGCGAGCGTAGTCCTCGGACGCCAAGTAGTCTTGGATGATCTCATCTCTCTAAAGATCATCTACTTGTGTCCCTTGGGACCTCAACTGCTCGTTCTCTTCAGTTAGCACAACCTTCTCTGCCTCCAGCTTCTTCACCTGTTTTTCGAACTAGGCCATATGGGAGTGGAGGGATTCCTCGTTGACCTTGGACATCTCAAGCTTGCGAACAAGAGTGATTTTCTCACACTCAAGCTTGGCGATGTCACCAGTCTTCTCGAGCACCTCCTTGTCCATTGCGAGGAGCTCAACATTCTTCTTTTCGAGAATCAAGTTGGTTGTCTTAAGATCCTCGCTCAGGCTAGCAGAAGCTTTGGCCACATCACTAGCTCGGTTGGCAATAGTGAAGAACTTGGTCGCGAGCTGAAAAGCAAGGGAAAATGAGCAAGGATGAGAGTAAAGGAATCAACCATAAATGAAGAAGGAGAAAAAGGATACCTCGCAGAAGGCCATGCCCCCGTCTCCAAGAAGGACTATGTTCAAGTCACTGCAATACTTATATACGTCTGAGTACAAAATTCTCTTTAAAATACCCTGGCCCACCATGGCTGTGGGGTCCTCTTGCCCGAAGGTCGATCTCAGCAATCCTTGGTATGTCGGTCAGCTCATTTTATTAAGGCCTCATAGCCCTTGCCGTCAGCGGGCATGGTAAAGCCTTTTTGCCTCCACAAGGGGTGGCCAGAAGTAGAAGAGACCGGACCGGGGCAGGCTTGGCTGCCCTCCGCATCACTGCCGCGAGGGCCCACAGAGCGGTCCGCTGAAGTTGCCTCGTTAGCGTTCCTCTTTCGACTAGAGAGCACAGTCATGTCTGTGGGTGAGTGGGCCTGATCAGATCGAGCAGAAGACACAACCCTGGGTTGGGATAGTTGTTTACCTTTGTCTCGGGATGGGGCAGGGTCTCTCCCTCGTTGGTCGGTAGTAACAACTTTGGGCAGCGCAGTAGGAGCGAGCTTGATGAGCTCGCGTTGGCGGGCTTAGGACTTTGTCTTCCGTGAGGTGCAGAGGCCCGCGATGACATCAACATTCATCAATCCTATGGAAAAAAGACAAAGAAAATAGTTAAAAATCGAGCAGTGCATAAGTTTGTAGCGATGGTTGGCAAAAAGTTAACTGGTGGGGTCGTAAGGGGTAATGCAACTCGAGCCCAGCTTCTTGCACGCTCTGCAATCACCAAGAAAGCTCTCATCTCGGTGTAGGCCCCAGGCAGGATGAGCACACTCCTCGGCCAAAGTCACACGGGGAACAACGCCCTCAATTCCTGAGCGTAGGACCCCTGTCAGCCTCAAATATTCGTCATCACTGACCAGCGGCTTCCAGTCAAAACACCACTCCTGGTCCCGGTCATGAGCACCTAGGGTTTTTCTCAGAGCGTTCATCAAGCGGCTCTCACCCGACACGAACCCATCTCTGTTTTAGGTAGGCATTTTGACTTTTTCAGTAGACGGTGGAAACGGCCAACCTAACCAAGATTGAACCAGCAACAGATTGCTATCCCACTTGTTAGCTTGTTGGGAAACGGGCTGAACAGCTTCAGGTTGCCTGGCTTGCTGCAACCACTGATCATCCCCGAGTTCTTGTCCGTGGAGAACTGGAAAAGCTTCCTTAGCAACAGCGAGCAAGGTTCATGGCCGAGCAGCCGGCAGGCCACGGTGAAAGCCACAAGGATCCTGACCGTGTTGAGCATCAGGTCGTAGGGGACGGCCTAAGCTAGCGTCAGGAACTCGACCAGTACAAAGGGGTCAAGGGGGAGGCGCAGACCGACCCAGAAGAAGTCGTAGAAGAAGACCATCTTCTCCCCCAGATTTTGGTATTCCGTTAAGTCCACCTCAGGGTCCATCACGATCACACAATAATCCTCGGATCGAATCCCAAGTGTCATAAACCAAGCTTGGACTTTAAGGGAGGAGTCAAAAGTCTTCCAGTGGTCGGGTAAAGCCTCACAGCGTGGGACATATCGACCACCACTGGTTGGGCGAGCAGCCAGCCTGCTGCTAGCAGGATTGGACGAGTTTGTACCGGCTTCCTCATCTTGGACAAAAGTCCTGACACTTGATACGACCTTGGTGATGAGGAGCTCATCATCCGAAGAGGCCTCGTTGGTAGAAGAATAAGAAGGGTCTTTGGGGCTTGAACCACTATTAGTCGCTTGACTGCGGTCATACTCATAGGCCTCAACAAAGTTGGTTGCTTCCGAGTCAGTGGCCTCGTCACGCAGCCTAAAGGGGGAGTTGGAACTACAAGAATCAAGGAAACGCAAGGGTCACTAGTTAGGAGGCATGACATACAAGAAAAAAATCCTAGGTTTACGTTCATCAAAAGGGGGAAATCAACCGGGCAGGAGGATTTTCAAATTCCTCGATCCAAACTAAAATTGAGGGTTTATATATGGCAAACATGCAAATAAAAAGTAGAAACACACAAAAATAAATAAAGAAAATCAAGCTTGTGCAAAGAATACTTACTGCCAGACATTGCTGCGCGATGAGTGCAAAGCCTGGACGGGGTGAGCAAACTCAGTAGCAGGAGACGACGGGGGTGAAGAACAAAGTTGCAAACGGCAGAAATTCTGGGCACGGTGAAGGGCTTAAAGAGTTTTTGAAAGCTTAGAGTTTGTAAAGAGAAAGAAGGGGGAAAGAGAGAGGTACTTATAGGCTTGGAAAGGACGCATCCAGCCAACTATTGCATCAGCCCAACCGTTGCTCACATGGGTCACTGGCCAGGCCTACTCCTTAGCCCACGCGCCTACTCCTCTAGCCATCATTACGCCTCGAAAAGGCGCGACTCTCTCTAACGGACATAGCACCCAAGTGACGCGAACACCTATCCTCCCTTGTATCCTACGTTTCCTCCTCTACCACTTCCTGGTGAAATGAGTACAAGGCAATATCTACGAGCAATGTGATCGACAAAAACCAAGTGTGATCAGGGAAATGAGCACTAGTAATGCTTCCTATTGCGAGCATGAATACTCCACAAGCAGAAAGCAGGGGGCCACTGAAAAGCCAAGCGCAGAGACATGGCCCTAGGCCCAAGCCCAAACCAGAGCACGGGTCAAGGCCTATCATAGTACGAGCAGACATTCCTCAAAGAAGAGCCCTGGAAACCCTCCAAGGGACTAGCGAACAGGTCTCGCCTCCCCGTCTACCCCGCGGATGTTCAGAAGACGTGGCCACGCATCGGAGTGTCATTGGTCCCGATGGTTACGCCCATCACTCCAGGAGTTATGCCCGCCATTACTCCCACGACGATAGCAAGCAGTTAATGATAACCCTATAAAAGTCTTGGATCAACTCCAAGCTAAGGTACGCACACTTTGACAGTAAATACACTCTGCCGGATTGAGTTTTGAGCTACATACTTACTTTCACACCGGAGTGCCTTTGCAGGTAGGTCCCAACATTCACCCTAGTGTTTATTCTTTCTTTGACAGGTTAACTAAAACCCAAATATCCATATTTACATCCCAGAGCAACCCACAACATTCTGTGTAGCATCAGGCCATTATGGAAATGGAAGAACATTAGGGAGGAAACGTTAGTATGGATGTTGATCAGAGCAAAATCTATACTAGATTGTCATTCTTTAACATAGTTAATGGCCAAAATATAACTGGGTGGAGCACCGTTCAAATGAACCTCGATGTTTATAAAATATGGCCTCGTAAAACATTCGTAAAGCGTATTCAAGTATGATAGTTGTACAACGTAAATACTCTCCTTTTTAAAAAAATAGTCTTATTTTATAAGTTAAATTTTATAAAATTATAATTTTACATTCTTGTACCTTATAAATTTTACTAAAATTTTTTAAAATGTGATTATTTTTTTGAATCAAACCAAAAATAAAATTAATAATAAAAAAAAATTGAGGGTTGTTGCTTTAGTCGGGACTAGCATTTTCATGATGAAAATGAGAAGTTTTCCACTATTTGCTTTAGATTGCGTGGACTCATTGGATGTTACCGTCTCCATTCTAAAATAAGTTTGTTTAAAAAAATTGATCCAAATTAAGTGCAATTTTAGAGTTTTAATGCATAATTTTCTTAATTTATCTTTTTTCAAGCCCCAACAATTAATCATATTATCATTAAATATTTTATCTTCTCTAAGTATTATCTCCGTCCTAAAATAAGTGTCGTTTAACAAAACTTTGTTGCCCCAAAGTAAGTGTCGTTATAGAATTTCAATAAACATTAACATATATTCTATCAAAATTGTCTTTATTTACTACTCTCAAATTAAATTATGTACAAAGAGAGTTGTTAAGATGAAAAATAAAAATACTTCAGCAATTTATCTACAATAATTGAGCCTAATTAAAGATACATCAGTTTTTTGGCAAGCTTCTTAATATGTATACAAATTGTTAAAACGACACTTATTTTGAAACAAAAGTAGTAATTATCTTCTCTTAATTTATCTTTTCAATACTCTAGTATAAGAAATGAGGTACTCCCTCCGTCCCTAAATTATTGTCTTTCTTTCCTTTTTTGTCGTCCCTGAATAATTGTCTTGTTTGAAACTTTTTTTTTATGACATTACTTTTACCATTTTATTCTCTTTTTTTTTTACTTTAATTATGGGTTACATGAACATGGGCATTAAAGAAAATTACACATTATACTAATATTAATAATCAAGTTAATTATTTTTTTATAATTTGTGTGCCGAGTCAAACAAGACAATAATTTAAAGACGGGAAGAGTACTTAATAAGGTTATACTTGTCAACCTACATAATTTCTTAATATGTGTATCTTACTTTAAAACAAAACTTATTTTGAATCGAATGTCGTATTTGTGTTTTCGACTCTAGCACCTAACCTTTTGAATGCTATTTAATTTACGAATTGGGCATTAAATGTTTTAAATTTAATGACTAAAATCTGTTAAAAGAATGTGCAAGCGATTTTTGTGACCCAACTTGTAGACTAGTAACTATTCTCTTAGTCTCAATTGAAAATGTACATTTTAATTATTTTTTTTTTAGTAAATTTGACTAAATTTAAAATTAATATTTGATGAGGATATAATTATTTTTTCAAAACCTATAAATCACGTGAATCATAGTACTTTTAATGTAATTTTCAATGGTTAAAATTTTCTTTTCTCAAACTAAATAAAATATACTCCCTCCGTCTCTAAATTATTGTCTTTTTTTTTTTGTCCATTCTAAAATAATTATCTTGTTTGAAAACTTTCCTTTTTAGGACATCACTTTTACCATTTTACCCTTACTTTTTCTCATACTTTAATTAATGACCACATATATATAGACATTAAAGAAAATTACACATTATATCAATATTAATAATCAAGTTAATTTTTCTTAATCCATATATCGAATTAAATAAGACAATAATTAAAGAACGGATGGTGTATTAAATAATCATCCAAAAAATTATTCAAATATACATATTCATTTGGGACGGTGGGGTATGAAATTTGGAGGTGGCCCTTCAAATATCTATTGAAAAGGCATAACTAGTCAAATGGAAAAGATTTTGGGCGTTTTCGAACAATCACGCAATTTTGTGCCTTAACCAATAAAATTGCATCAAATTAGTAGGGTCTATGAATGGCGTACATACGAAGTTGCATAGCTTACAAATAACTTACACCTATTATATATTTTGTAGATGCTTCATACAACAAAAATAATTAAGTTATATACTCCCTCCGTTGTACTTCAATTATATTTTATAAATAACATTGAAATTAATTATAATTATAAAAATATTTAAATATAGTCAAGATGTTTATAACATATATAAAAAACAAAGTGGAAAGATTTATGAAGGTCGCAGGCATAATTTTAAAAATTGACACTTTAAATAGAGGATGCTTAAATAGATATGGACTATTTGTCGAAAACGGAAGGAGTATCTACTAAAAAGTATTGTTGCTTCGTACAATAGAAATAAATTCCAACACGACAGAAAAGTGCGATGTCAATCCACTATATCAGTTAAAATAAATAAAAAAAATTATAGGGCAACAAAATTTATTTATATACTCCCTCTGTTTTTTAATTATTATTTTGTTTGACTTGGCATACGAAATTAAGAAAAAATAATTGACTTGATTATTAATATTAATATTATGTATAATTTTTTTTAATGTCCATATATATGTGATCCATAATTAAAATAGAAAAAAATAAAAGTAAAATAATGAAAGTTATATTTTAAAAAGAAAAAATTTTAAATAAAATAATTATTCTGAGATAGATAAAAAATAATAATAATAATAATAATATGTGTCACCGTAAAAAGTGTACTATCTCAAGCCATGACATGCTTTTTGCACAAATCAGGAAGCCTGACCCCAAACGGAAACATGTTTAATGCTTTACGCATCTCGGCACTTCTGTTTTCCCTTCCTCAGTCTCTCTTTCTTTACTCCCTCCCAACCTCTCTATATCTCTCTACTCTTTCGTATAGCTAGTTTTATTGGTAGAAGGCTGTTCTAGTTTAATTATATATTTTGGGCTTAAATTGTAATTTGGTCACTCTATTTTGATAGAAAATTCATTAAGCTCACTCTACAAATTTTTTTTTTAATTTCATCACTATACTTGGCATGTTGAGTCAATAAACTCACCGTGCTTGACTTCTGTTAGTTTTGTTGGATGAAGGACTGCAAAAAGACCAAAATGCCCTTTACCTTAAATCGCTATTTAGTCACCCTACTTTGACAGAAAATGCATTAAGATTAATAATATAAAATTTTGTGTATAAAATATTTAAAATAATCATAGCAGTTAAATAAGTTATTTCAAATATAATAAAATAACATAATTTCAAACTAATTCTTAAAAATATTAAACAAAAATTAGGTTAACTTATTAGAATTCTTAATCAAAATTAATAAAAGATTATGTTGGTCTTTTCTAAAGTAATAAATTCTTTAGCTTGACTTTTATATATATAAAACTAATTATATTAAACAAATGCATTAAATTAATATAAGATAGTTATTATTGTAGAATAAACTAATTATATTAAACAAATGCATTAAACTAATTATATGTGTGTTAGTGGAAATTGAGGCTAGCGTTATGATTCTGATGATTTCTTGACTGAGTGTTTCAAGAAGGGTTGTGGGTCTTTCATGATTTTGGTCCATTTAGATTTCAAAAAATTGGATCAATTTGGGGTTTTTGAAGGAGTTAGGGGGTACGTGCAGATTGAGCTTGGAATGAAGAGATGCTAATTTGGGTGTTTGATATTTTTCCTTAGTTGCACAATTTTTGGGTTTTTGTTTGTTCTTGGTTGTAATGAATTTTAATATTTTAGTAATGACATTTTTGGGTTTTTAGGATAATTATAAACTTTTTATTCAAAAATCAGGATGGAGTGATGAACTTGTATTTATGTCTAAGTGTAGTGATTAAATTGATAGTTATTAGTAAGGGTATTTTTGGGATTTAAAAAAAATAATAAGTTTTTCATCCAAAAATTTGGATGGAGTGATTAACGTGGGATTTATGCCAAGTATAGTAATAAAATTGAGAAAAAAAATTGTAGAGTGAGCGTAATGAATTTTCTGTCAAAGTAGGGTAACCAAATTGCGATTTAAGCCTATATTTTGAGTTAGAATCCAGTAAATGTAATTAACAAAGAACTTCTTTCGCGCCTAAAATACTTTGCCCTAATTATATTTTTTGTCACTATACACTGAAAAGTCTCTTTTGTTCGTCCCTGTACAAGTTTATATGCTCTCGAACCGTCTCTCCATTTTTTTTTTCGTTGATGGGTGTTATCTCTTAACATATGCACTTCATATGACCATTTTGCAAGGGTAGTTTTGTCCAAATATCCTCCATTGTCAGTTTCATTTTGCAAAAAGAAGATAAACCCACCCATTAATTTGATATTACATATTTTGAGGGTATTACAAAAATTATATAAAGTCAATTATTTTTATTAAAATTCGTAAAAAATAGATAACTTACTTTGTTGCTAAATTATTGTCATGTTTGATTTTTTTAAGTTAAACTAACTGTTTTTCAATTAAAAATTTAACATATATATATATATAATTTTTTTTTCTAAAGATCATGTTTTTTTATAATTTTGAAAAAAATAAAGTTATATATTTATTTAAAAAATAATTAGTTTGACTCAAAAAATTAGACAAAACAATAGTAATATATAAACGAAGGGAGTACTTATTTTAGAACTAGTGGAACAACAACAAAAAAAGAAAAAGAAATCCCCAAAGTAAAGACTAAAGAGAGATGGAGGGGGTGAAGATATAAAAGTCAAGTGGATTGAGTAAGACAGATTATTTACGTGCTGACTAATGGGAACAGTGTGCCAAGTAGGAAGGTCTTTGATTGATTGATAGATAGGAGTTTGAATTTGACTGATTTGGATGGGTCGATCGGTTTCCCTAAATTCTCTGTTTACTACCTTCTCCTGTCTTGTACTCTCTTTACATCACACTGCACTGTGTACACCTTGCATTGAACAATCCACCTATTATCACAATCCTCAATCCTCATTCAATATATATATATATATATATATATATATATATATATGGGGTTAATGACAAGACTAGTCCCTTGACTATAGACTATTTTACCAGTATCTCTTAACAAATTTTTTTTAAATTTTAGTCCCTTAACTATGAAAATTAGACACAGTTAGTCCTTTTGTTTGATGCCGTTAGTATTTTTCCGTTAAGTCTGTCATGTGCCCATCACGTGCCTTTGGTTAAGGGCATTTTTGAAATTTCATGTGCAAAGACATTTTCTAATATTTAAAACAATATATTATTTTCTCTCTCCCCCCACCCCCCCCCACAACATCTCAGCCCCCATCCACATGCTTCATCATCTCCCTAACCTCCTGCGTCTCCACCAACGTAGTCGTCTCGGTCACCTTCTTCCTAGTAGACTCCACAGATTTCATCTTCTTCTTGGCATGCCGAGCCTTCTTCTGTTTTCGAAAATCGCTGTCGTCGTCCAACAACTGATGCTTTCTGGGGGGCTAAAATAGCCAATTGACGCGAGTCTTGGGACAAATTGAAGTTGTAAGGATCGAAATCGAAAGACCAGTGGGCAGCTGAATCTTGGGAGGAGAAATGGAAGCCGTAGATGTCTTCTTTGGGAGAGGGAGAGAGAATTGTCGAAGCCAGGTTCGGAGACGACGTCGTTGAAGGTTGTTGATGGTGAGTCGGAGTAGCTGCGGGTAAGGTTGTTGCTGCTGCGCTAGCGACAACGATGATGTTGAATTTCTCCAAGCTATTGAGAAATTTAAAATTCTCATATGTAAAGAGGATAAATTGGGATAGTAGAGGAAACAAATTGGGGGTACGGGGGTAAAATGGGAAATTAGGTAAACTGGGGAAGGTTTCTTTCTTGATTTGAAGATTTTGAATTTGTAGATCCTCTCTCTCTCTCTCTCAGCTGAAAACCTTCCCAGTTTGTCGGAGCTGGGGTGTGGGGGGTGGGGAAGTCAGAAACAGAGAGAGAAAATGGAAGGATGGGTGCTGAGATATTGGGGGGTGGGGGGAAGACAGACTTTTTTTCAAATTGAGTGATTTTTTTAGTTTGGTGGTGGTGGTGGACTGGCAGTGGTGGTGGTGGTGGACTGGCAGTGGTGGTGGTGGTGGACTGGCAGTGGTGGTTTCTTGAATTATTGGCCGGAAAAGATGGGTTTGGTGGTAGTGAGTTTGGTGGTAGTGGTGGACTTGCAGTTTGAGAAGATGGGTATTAGGGCCTTTTTTTTTTTTTTTTTTCTCTTAAAGTCTTGCACATGAAATTGTATAAATACTCTTAACCAAAGGCACGTGATGGGCACATGACGGACTTAACCGAAAAATACTAACGGCATCCAACAAAAGAACCAACCGTGTCTAATTTTCATAGTCAAGGGACTAAAATTTGAAAAAAATTTATTAAGGGACTACTGGTAGAATAATCCATAGTCAGAGGACTAATAATGTCATTAACCCATATATATATATATATATATATATATATATATATTCACTCACAAGAAAAATTGGAAAAAATATTCAATGGTTTTTAACCAAGATTATATTAGTGGTTTAGAACCATCGTGAATCAGAATCAATAAAAAACCTACCCCCTACTCAATTCTTAAATAATTATTTTATTTAATTGGACACAGAAAATAATAAAAATTAATTAATTTTATCATAAATATAGATATAATATTCATTTTTTTTAAAGTCTATGTACATATGATTATTAATGTATAAATAAAAATAAAAGTAAAATAATAAAAGTGTATTTTAAAAACTGGCAGCTTAGAAACAAAACAATTTTTTTTGAAACGAACAAAAATAGAAAGCGGAACACTTATTTAATAACAGAGGAGAGTATTAAATTAATGACATGAACACCTTTTTTTTCAATTTAAATGTTTAAAATTTTTAATTTTTTTTCAAACCTTTAATACAAATATTCAAATTATTACTTATGTACGCCCTCTGTTCTAACCAAAGGGTACACTTTTGAATTTTATAGGTCAATTTAATGAAAGTTTAACTGATAACTTACATAAATTAATTTGTTATTACAAAGTTATAAAAATTGTAATCTATAATATTCTCAATGTTATTTTAATTGAATAATATTTTATTTTCAAAAATATAATTGAATAATGTAATTAATTTTTTATTTGTTTTAGTAACATTTTAACTTTTTAAAATGAAAAATTGACTTTTTGATCGGCTCTATTGCGATTTCGTGGTGCAATCCACGTTGATGTAATGAAAGTGAAATGGAGGGAGTATTATTTTAGTAGTTCTAGACCACCTCAGTGATGATAATCTAAAATCACTAAGGAGTCGTTTGATAGTCAGGATTAAGGACGGATAGGATTAATAAATAGAATTATCGGATATTTAGTACGCAATAAGAGATCGGGACTATTAACACGAATTATCCGGATAATGTCCTTATCCCCTCACTAATAATACCAAGGGAGAGGGTGGTATTATTAGCGCTCTCACTAAAAAAAATACGTGATTAACATTTTTAATTTCAAAATTACCTCCTAAATATAAGTATGGATTAATAGCGAGGGCACTAATAACACCGGGATTAATAATAATGCTTATCCTTGCCTAACTACCAAACAACCCCTAAGGGTTTATTCTCCATACATAATTTAGTGACTTGGTTTGTGGTTATAAATTTTTATCTCATTGGTTACACCAGTTTTTTCTTTTTTTTTCTCACTTTTATTTCAATTATACGTAAATTTATTAATGAACGGGAGCGCGCTAAGCACTAGTTACACAAGGCATCGCGATACACAAGCTTGACAACGCGATGCAACAATTAAGTATTGCTATGAATTAATTTTGACATCGCGATGCACCAATATTGGTATTGCGATGCATCCAGTCATTTATGCAAATTAAAAAACAGGCACGCTATAATAGATTGTTCACAAACCTTTTATATTCACTTACGAGTTATCACTTTAATTTCGACTTCCAAAACTATCCTCCCACCATTTCTACACAAGAATCCTTCGATGAACACGAGAGAGAATGAACCTCAACTTCAATACTAGAGAAAAATAAGTATTGAACAATCATTGAAAATACTAGAGAGTACAGGTATGGCAACAGCAAAGAAAGCAATGAAACAAACTATTAAAAGAATAAGCAAAGCACGACAGCTGGAAGAAATTGAACCTCAAATCAAGTCGTGTATATTTCTTCTGGTACTAGTTGAAATATATTTCATAGTTCAACTATATTTTTAAAACTTTAATAATGGAGTGAAATCTAGAAAAATAAATAAAATTTTCTCGAGTTTGTTATACAATTTGTATAAATATGAATTATTTGAAAAATGTGTTATGCATGTGATTTGGTTTGCATATTTCTCGAGTTCGTTATACAATTTGTCGAATTGAGATTCTAGGGTTTGTGAATTGCGATACATCAATTTACGTGGGACTGTAATCACAATATACGTGTTGTGCAGCCAGTGGCGAATTCAAAAAAAAAAAATTCAGCTGGGTCACAAATTTTAACTATTACATAAAAAGCTTCGAAATCACAATTCACTACTGGTCTCTACCTCATTGTTGCTACTGTGCGTGACTTTGGAAGAGAAAAAAAAATTGAGTGGGGTCCCTATCCTAATCCAAAATACCACCATTTTATAAGGTAAAAAAAATTTGAGTGGGGTCCTGTGCCCCCACACCTCTTCATGTACATTCGCTGGTGTGTACAGTTGTGATGACTAAAAATCTCACTAGGATATTATACAGATCCAGTATGTAGTTGCTCGTAGGTCAGATTAAGAATATCGATTTCAGGGATGACCATAGAACCGCACTAAAGGAACACCTTTTTGGTACATGATAGAGAGCATATATACTTAGCGATGATGTCGCCCACGAGCATTGTAAGAAGGACGATTTGATCATAAGGAGTATTGCCAAATACTACGTCCAGGCAAAAAAGTGTTTTCAATTTGGTCGCAAAAAGTTAAATATTAAAGCAATAAATGTGAAGCTCATATTTGGCATCAACAATGGAGAGGAGGAAATCAACATATCATTTTACAAATTGTATCACACCGATTTTCTCCAAAGGTACTTCTCGAAGAAGATTTCGAAAGAATGAAAACACATAAGATTGAAGCCGAAGTTGATTTCTGATGGAATTAAGTAAATGATAGAGAGTCCGGATCAAGTAAATGTTGACTTCGTTGCTGGCTTGACAACTCTAGCCTGCTTGTTCTCACGACCTTGCTGGTTGCAACCAAACTATCTTATATAACGTGGACTTACGCAATGCTTGTGTCTGATTTTAACACAATATCAACATACAATTAGTCAAAACATGTTGTTGATTTGTTGTTAGAAATGTTGCAAAATACTACTGATGACCAAATAGAGAGATGCGTGCTGTTGCTGTCGGTAACTTTAATTTCATTTGATATTATTATATGCAATTTTTGTGTATGATGCTTGTTGATTTGATCATATTAACTGTGTTGAATTTCTGTATGCAATATTGGTTGTGCGAGCAGAGTAACATTGTGCAACCAACTCGCAGAACTTATGTCCCGAGGTTTGTGAAAAAGGATTTTTCAGCACTATCCAGGGTATTGAATGAATCAAATTTTGTTACCGTCATGAACAATCAACTGAGTGCTTATAAATGACACATTAGAGCATGTACAATGGGTGGGGAGCTTAAGGGGAGCTTCCCACCATTTTTAACCAATTTTATTACAAAAATACCCTTAAAGCTACCCATTAGCTACTCAATTAAAAACCTCTTTCCAATGGTGGCACAAACTCCAATATTTTTACATACTCCACTATCTTTATCTCTATTCAATTAATATCTTTATATATTTATATATTAAATTCATAAAAATTGATCTGATGTCCAAATGAAATAAACCAAGTCTCTATTTATAGATAAAAATGTGTACTTTAATACCAAAAAATAAAAAATAAAAAAAATGATTTTTTATGGTCGAAAATGACCAAAAACAGCTAAAAACAAATTGTTACAGTGCGCTACAGTGATGCTACAGTGCATGTCAGGAAAATTTTTTTTTTTAAATTTTAACAAAACGGTATAGTTTTGATCTCATTTAAAACTAAACTATGTCGTTTTGGAGAATTTTTTTTAAAGAATTGAGATAAGCTACGGTAGCTTATTTGGCTACTCAATCCCACTTTTCCCAATTTAGCTCCCCTGTAGCGACTTTGTTGGATCTCAAGCTACCGTGTTGCTACTCTTTAGCGACTTTGTTGTTCATGGTCTTAGTATTCTATTAGAAATATCAACATTACACTTGTGATATACAATTTTGTGCATCGCGATGTGAAAAATTGTACTAAAAAATACTAAATTATTGCATCGAGATGTACAACATTTATTTCTGATGCACAAATTTTATAAAATGTTTCTTTTTTTTTTGTGTAGTTTTTTTATTTATTTTTAAATATGCTTAATTATGTTTCTTTTTGGAAATGCACGAGTTTTAATCTCTCTTTTTTCAACTTTTCAGCATAGATAACATTTGTTCTGTTAGTGGAAATGACATCACCCTTATATTTATTCTGATATTACTGATATTCAATTATCAAATAGATTTATATATTCAATATTTAGCACTCAGACAACACGGAGTATTATTTAGTAAATTTAGACCATTTAATTTTAGGAAGAGACTATTTCTACTACATATTTTTTTTATCCATTACATTCATCAATGCTAGTTATAGAGCCCGTGCAATGTACAGGTACAATTTAACTTTTGTGTTTAATTGATGCATTTTAGAAATATTTTTGAAAAAAATTATCATTATTGAATATAGAAGTTTGTTTACTTAATGTCTGACAAAAGTTAAGTGTTGTCAATATATGCAAAATTGGTAGTCGTTTATTATAATATTTTTGTTTTAAAATAAGTATTTTTTTATTGGTGGTCAATACATGTATTTTTGTTTCTATACATTTTTTAAATATCCTTTAATGATATCATATTATTGATTTTCTTTATCTCTTTTTTTCATCATGAACTTAGTAAAGATATTTTAGATAAATATTTGAAAAAAAATTTACAAAATTAAATAAAATATTTACTTTGGGACATATTGAAGAAATATAACATTTTTCTGAACAAATGAGAATTGTTTAAGGATTGAATATAATTATATTTTTTGAAATAATTTTTGGAGATCATTCAATGATTAGAAAATGTTTAGTTGGATACTATATTTACATATTTTTTATACACTATCACTTTGAAAAAGAAATTTACACAAATATCAAAAAAAACATAAGCATCAATTTTAAATAAATAATTTAAAATTTTGTTGATATGGATCACATATTATATACATTATTTTAGGACGTCTTAAATAAGAATAGGAGACTCAATTTAACATGGAGAGAGTATCATTTATAAAAATAACAATTAGTTGGTTTATATTATAAAATAATTTATAGAATAATATAATATGTTTTTAAAATCTTTACATATAATATAATTGGTTGAGTTAGTTTAAGATATATAATTATATTTAAAAAGATGTGAGTTCAAATCTCATTGATAATATTATTTTATTTCTTAAAGTTTTTCTCCTATTAGTATTACTTAATAGTAATACCTATTGTAAAACCTATTATTATTAGGTATTGTTATTAACTAATGACTTAGAAATGAAAAGTCATTTCACTTCAAAAGTCATACTTACTTGGAGGCTTGAGAATCAAAAGAACCAAAAGTTGGATGAGGCGGCACACTTAGAGGCATTTTCACCAACTTTAAATATATATATATATATATATATATAATTTTTCAAAGTAAACTAATTATCTATTTTATTTAGTAATTTTTTTGAGTTTCCAAATAAATTATATTTAATCACGCTCCTTTGTAATGAAATCTTTCAATATGGCAGCTTCGGGGCTCTTCCATTTCATAAACAAGTGCCACCATTTTCTCCATAAAAGTTCTTGGAATGACTCGGTCTCACCAGTGTTCTAAAAATTACTGGGCGGGTGCTAGGCGCCAGAGAAAGGCTTAGTGCCTAGGGGCCTAATTGGGGTTTAGGCAGAGCATAGAAATTAAGGCATAATTACACATTAGGTCTATATCAAACCTTCTGAAACAATAATAAATAGCTAAATATGACCAAATAAACTAAAAGTAATGATTACATTACAAGATTAAAAGTTAAAATTAAAATCAGATTCACTATCATTTCAAAGTGGAGGGATGAAGGGAATAATTTAATAACTTGATGGGGGAGGGAAAATACTTAGGGAAATATTTTAATAACTTGAGGGGGAAGGGGAAAAATTTTAATAACTTGAGCGTGGAGGTTGTCATTTTGAAAAGAGAATTAAACCCTAAAACTAAGAGCTGGCGCCTGTCTCTCTCTCACAATTCACAAAGTTTTCACAGACGCCTCTCTCTCTCTCTCTCTCTCTCTCTCTCTCTTGCTCTCTTTCTCTCTCACTCTCGCTCTCTCTTAATTTCTCTCACTCTCACTCTCTATTTCACCTCTTCATCGGCGTATCGCCTCCTTTTCCACCATAATCAATCCAGCCGACTACTTCCAAGCTGTGGATCAGTCACGTTGACTCACCTTCCTCCAACGCCGAACTTATAGAAGACCTAGCTGTCCAGAAGATTGAGGACGTCATTCATCTCATCGTCGTGCGTCGCTCGGCCCCTGATTGACTCCCCTTCCTCCCAGGTTCCTCATACTGGGTCCCTCCTCGACGAAACGTGTACGACATTGCTTAAATCGGTTGGGCGTTAGGCGGTGCCTAGGTCGACTAGTCGGCGCCTAGGTCGACTAAGCGGCGATTTTTTTTTTTGTGGCAATTTTTTGTTCGATTTGACTCTAGTCGCAGCGTTTGGGGGGCGCCTAGCTCCTAAGCGTGCACCTAGGCCGATTTTTCGAACACTGGGTCGCACACTCGTGAGAAAAGAGGTTAATCGACTCGCGTACTACACTTTGCTTGACATGGATTGAAAACTTATCTTTCTCCCCCCCCCTAGCGAAAAATAAAATATAGGGATAATGACACCACAAGTCCCTCGACTATGGACTTATCTATGATTAGTCTATTAATAAAAATTTGCATCGTTTTCGTCCTTAACACTTCAAATTTTCACGCCGGCAGTTGTTTTGATGGATGCCGTTAATGATTGCCGTTAAGTTGCCCATGTGCCTCTCATGTGCTTTTGAGTAAGGGTAAAATTAAAATTTTACTTATTATCTTCTTCACCTTCTTCAAACCCAAATTAGTGTGTGTGATTTGTAGAGAGATCCAGAAGTCACCTTCTTCAAACCCAAATCCCCCGGCCCCCCATCCCCAACACCAGTCCTTGCCTCTCTCCGGTCACTCTCAAACACCATCTTCGTCGCAGTCTCTTTTTTGTCGTCTTACGTAAACTAATTTCAATTCAAAATCTCCCAAACCATCTCCTTTGCAGTCCATTCACTCCAACGCATGCCAATGGAGGAGGCCGTTTCAATGGAGGAGGATGTCGTTACATGAACTATAAAGAACAGCGGGGTCTTTTAGAAACCCTAGATAGGAAGGGGGCTCAATGATTGGTTCTTCATTAGGGTGGACTAGTACGTACTGGAGGGTCGAGATTCGAAGTGGAGTTTGGAGAAGGAAGTGTGATAGATCTTTCTTTGATTGTGTGCGGGAAGAGATCTTTCTTCGAAGACCTTCCAACGTCGCCGACTTTAGCGTTTCCACCGGTTATGAAGAAGCTTTGTTGCTCTTCCTCAACTTCTCTAGTTCGGTTCTCTCCATTTTCACACTCGCCGCCGGGGGGAGTAGGCCATGGTGAGATTCGGGATCAGAAGGATGGGATGGATAGAGTGGTGGGAGGTGGATGGGATCGAAGGGGGAGATTGGAGACATGCAGGATGGAGAGAGTCATTGAGGTCATCGTCGGCGTCGAAGCCTTTGAAGTCGGCGGTAGCGGACTTGGGGATGCTGAAGCTGAGGGGGGAAAGTCAGAGACGGAAAGGGAAGTGATGGGTGATGATTTGATTGTTTAAGTTTTTTATTTTTATTTGACCAATTAGTGTAATAATTACCAATCCTAAATTTATTTGAACACTATTACTAATTCTAATTAAATTAACATTAATATTTAATATTATAATTACAATAAGATAAATGACTAATATTTTTAATTAGATTAAGATAAAGATTTGTTTATTCAAATAAAAAAAGATATAAATTTGTCATAATTAAATTCCACTAGGAATTTTTCGTAATACCCTTGAAAAATAGGATGTGCAACGCACATGATTGAGTTAACAGAATCTTTCTAACGGCATCCATCAAAAGGACAACTGGCATGAAAATTTGAACTATTAGGGACAAAAACAATGCAAATTTTTGTTAAAGGGTATAATCATGGACAAGTCCATAGTCAAGGGACTTGTAGTGTCATTATCCCTAAATTATATATGAACAAAATTGAAAAGTAAAAAATAAATAGCTAAATGAAAGTAATAATAGGTGTAGTTTCTTTCAAGTTACCAAGTCAAAAAAAATATAATCGAGATAATATAATTGAAAATGGGGTGACATTTTTTCTTCAAGTTTTCTCTCGTTTGAAAAAAATTGAATAAAAATAATGAATGAGAGACAATTAGTTTTTGTAATACTAACAACTAATAATTTTTTTTTGAAAGATAATAAATGCAAACAAAAATTAAGTTAAAAAGTAATTGACTTTAGACAATTGTATCATTATTAAATAAGGCAAGTATTTTTAGGCACTTGTATCATGACGATAATTAAATTTATTAATGTAGTAGATAAGCATAATCCACAGTAAAAATAGACTCTCCCTTGATTTTAGAATCCGTTTGTCCCTTAATTTTATAGTCTGTCTGGTAGTACATTTTAACTAAAACGTAGCTTATTTGTAAAAATTGTATTTTAATGTTGCGGCAAAAAAAGTTGCGTTTTTATAACGCAACTTTGTTTTAAATGCTAGAATTTCTAGTTTTTTTTTTTCCCCAAAACGCAGGTTTTAAAATGTTACTAAAAAAACGTTTTGAAATGATATCTCAAACGCATTTATAAGAAAAAAGCTGTGTTTTCAAAAAACGCTGTGTTTTTAAAACATCGTGTATTGAAAACGCTGCACTAAACGAGCTCTTATTCAATATTCAACATATCTTTTAAAAGAGGCACTAAACGCAACCCCCGGCAAAATTACTAGCTTGCCTTCGTCTGTTATAATTATATTTTTGTAAAATGTACATTTTTACAAAATAAAAAATAAAAAAATATTAGATATGCGCCTGGACCAGGTGCATATCCAAAAGAATATGCGTCTGGCACAGGCGCATGTTCAAAAAAAAAATTTAATTGTTGCACTTTTATACCCTAAATTGGTAAAAATTGCACTATACCCCCTTAAATTTGTTAATTTTGTTAAATTGTTAAACTTAATAGAATTTGCACTATATCAAAATAAAAAATTTAACGAAATTAATAAATTCAGGGGGTAAGGTGTAAATTTTCAAAAAAAAATATTTGTTAGACATGCGCCTGGTCCAGGTGCATGTCCAATATTTTTTTTATAAAAATATATATTATAACACAATGATAAAATAAAAAATATATATTTAATACAAAATATGTAAAATATATATATATATATATATATACACATTATAAGATGAGAACAAATTAATAATTTTACAAAGAAAAAAGGTTTCGTTTAACGTATAAGGAGATGCGTATAGTCTCTTTTAATATTATCAAACACATCCCAAATACTAACTTACGAACAAGTACAGAAATGTAATCTCTATCTCTTGAGTCTTCCGGTCTTCCACCGTGGACCCCATCTGGGACAGACATGCTAGTTGTTGGGGCCTGGGGGTGCTATTGCTATATATGCGTACAAGATTGAGGTAAGACATGTGACCGATTTGTCCATTGTAGGTGGAGACAAGACAAATTTAAAGAAGTTTGCAGCACGGGCATAGCTCAGTTAGTTAAGAGTTAGTAAATTTAGAACAAGATTAAGGATCGAATCCTAGCAACCACAGTATGGGAGTTTCATCCTCTTGTGAGGATTGCTCCTTGTAGGTACTAGGCATGGATCCTCCTAACTACTTAATCGCTAAATCACCGTAATTTTTCCTCTCATATTCTCATGAAATTGGGACGTGGAGACTCTCGGGGGAGAGTTTTCCCTTTTTGGAACAAGACAAATTTAAAGAAATTGAAACCAGTGGATGTGTCCTTATTTCTCTTAGTGTTGAAATACTGGGTATCCCAAAATTGTTTGTTCACTGATAAAATACACCAGTGAGTCATGTACTTTGCCGTATCCCATCTTTAAACATAAACGTTAAATGCAACATCTTTTTTATATTCGGTCTGTTCTTAAATTGTTATTTTATTTAATTTAATATATAAATTAAAAAAAATAATTGATTTAATTATTAACATTAGTTTAATGTATTATTTTCTTTAATATCTAAGTGAATGTGGTTCATAATTAAAGTAAGAAGAAAAAATAAAAATAAAATAGTAAAAGTAATATTTTAAAAAAGAAAGTTTTAAACAAGACAACTATTAGAGACGGATGAAAAAAGGAAATGAAGACAATAATTTAAGGACTGAGGGAGTATTAGAGCTCATTTGATCGTGCATTTTGACCACAACACAGGGATAAAACGCAGCTTATTTGTAAAAATTGTGTTTCAATGCTGCGGTAGAAAAAACTGCGTTTTCAAAACGCAATTTTAAATCACTGGAATTTCCAGCTTTTTTTCAAAATACAGATTTTAAAAGCTGTTAGGAAAAAAAAGTTACGTATTGAAGTGATATCCCAAACACATTTATAAGAAAAGACCTGCATTTTTTAAAACACTGCATTTTATAAATACTGCACCAAACGAGCTTTTAAATACATTAGTGTTGTGTTTAGCGCCAATCTTAACAAAAGTATTTGTTCATTATAAACTTGCACAGTGTGCGAATCTTGATGCGAATCTTGATATGCACCGTCCGGTCTTGATATTTTTTTGGGCCTGTATTATATTTAAAATTAAATCTTAAAATTGATAAAAGATAATTACCAAATATTAAAGACAAGTACCAATAAACTCTATCTCAACTGATACCGTTCACTGCTTCTAATAGAGAGGTCGGGTGTTCAAGTCTCATCAGAAACACCCTGATATGTTACTACTCTCAAACAGAGAGATCGGGTGTTCAACCTTTACCAGAGGCTCCATTGTTGTTCAAGCCTCTCCGAAGGCATCATTTAGTCGCTTCTCGTCACTTCTCTTAACGAACGGAGAGTTCATCACTCTTAACGGAGAGGTCGGGTGTTCAAAGCCTCACTAGAGGCACCATTTATTCTAGTCACACCAAAGACATTATATTAGTCTTAATTGTAGCCTTTCAAGTCATTAGATGATGATAACATTTGTTTAAAAAATAATATTATTAAAGATAGGTTACGTATATTATAATATTATCGTATTAAAATTACTTTCCTAAAAATAAAGAACCGAAACTCCAAACTAGTATTTAACTTTTCTTTAAAAAGTATCATCATTCTAAAAACACACACACACACAGAGACGCACACGCGCGAATGTATATAGTACATGTTACCTCACTTGTCAACATTATGTGTAAGGATAACTGAAAATAAATGATTAGAAAACTGAGATAATAATGTAATACTCTATTAGACTAACATTATCGCAGATTAAAAGAAAAATGAGAGGTAAATATAAGACATATGCATAAAATTTTTGTGGATTTGGATAAATGATGATCCATAACCGGAAAAAAAAAAATTAAACTATGAATGATGAGTAATCAAATTAGGGATGATTTTTCTTCAAGCATGTACTTACTTTACCGCGTAATAGAGTTATTTAGAAAGTAAAAAACATGTAGATGAATTATCACCGGACACGGTAATGTAATGGTACAGAGAAAAAAAAAAGACATGCACATGGTGGCCATTATCAAGTGTTAAGTCTTCATTTAATCTGGTAATGGTTGATATTTTGAACGAAAAAGACAAATAAATATTTTTATGGAAGTGTCATAAATTGAAGTCCATACCTTCCTGCCAAACAAAAGAGGTTTTTAATAATTATAGTACAAATCTTGATAAAAAAATTTTTGCACTCCCTCCGTCCCTAAATTATTGTCTTGCTTTTCTTTTATGTCTGTCCCAAAATAATTGTCTTCTTTAAAAGTTTCCTTTTTAGTACAATACTTTTACCTTTACTTTTTCTTCATACTTTAATTATGGGCCACATGCAAATGGGCATTAAAGAAAACTACACACTACACCAATATTAATAATCAAGTCAATTACTTTTTCTTAATCCGTGTGTCGGGTCAAATAAGACAATAATTTAGGAACGGGTGAAGTATTATTTAATGACAAAAGTCAAACTCGCAAGATTTGAACCAACAACTTAATGATAGCTAAGATAATTACCCACAGCAAGTCTCTGCTCTACCAAGTAAATTAATGTTTTTTTTGTCCCAAAAAAATAAATAAAGAGCCTATATACAATGCATATATATAAGAATTTGGCCCTTCAAATTTTGGGGTCATGTTCAATGGATCACCTTGTACTTGTCTAAAACTATGCACCTGTGTTAGCTCTTTACTTGTACGTTGGAGGCTAGGTGCAACCTGTCTAAAACTGTGCACCTGTGTTAGCTCTTTACTTGTATGTTGGAGGCCAGGTGCAACCTGTCTAAATCTGTGCACCTGTGTTAGCTCTTTACTTGTATGTTGGAGGCCAGTTGATTTGAAAGCACTTTGACATCCAACAGGGCCATAAAGGGGTGGGTTTCATTTCTAGAACTCTTAGAGAGGTTTTTAGTAGTTTGCGAGTCAATTTTCACAATCACTTCTCCCTGGCACAGAAAATTCAAGACCCACAAGAATTGCATGGAGTTCCGCTTCCAGGCTAGAATAGGGCACTACCATAGTAACCAAGAACCTAGCTCATCAATCCTAAAGACTTCCTCAAGGCCGTACTTCCTATTCGTGGTTTGGACACTCCATCCGTGTTGAATTTGGTTTTTTCTCTAGGAGGGGAGACCAAAAAATAAATTTAGGATTCCTAATAATATTATAACTGACAATTGATTCCTAATAATAATATTATAACCGGCATCTTCCTAACTAGTATTGCACCTATCACATGTTGGGGGATCCCCCTTACCCAGTTTCTAGATTAACGCAACTTGTTAGACATGATTTTTTCATGCAAAAGAAGCCAAAAAAAAAAGGGGGGGGGGTCAATTTGAAAGAGAGATTTAATTTTCAAATCAACTCTCAAATACTATCATAATCAGTAATTTTCTTCTCACCAATCATAGTATAGCCACTTTTTTTTTTTTTTTTTTTTCAAAGGCACTTCTTTATGGGACCAAAGATGCGTCTATTCTCCTTTCCACAATAATATTCGACTCTTATCAAAAGAATTTGGTATGCTATTTGGAGTAAGAACTCTTTTGCCACACGCCCACTCTTTTCTCCAAATATTGACATTCCACCCATCCCCACACATTCGACTTCGTACCTTTGGTGACCCAATCTTTGGCTTTCCAATTTTTTATCTAAGTGTAAGAAGAGTTGTGAAAGAGTGCGCACCTCAGATATTTTTTGTTGCGGTATTTATAGTGTTGATAATTGCTAGTAACTACTGGTCGCAAAGTGGACGCAAGGTGGAGCACTCTCAGCTATGTGTCCTAAAGGAGCGTAAGAATTAATCGAACCTGATACCTAACACTTTGTTAAGTCACAATTCTACCACTGGGTCAATCCTTAAGGATGGCTGCCTGTAAAATAAGGATTAGTGAGCTATAATTAGAGACCACTAATCCTTAATAGGAGACCGCCCTTAAACTGAAAGAAAATTGGACTTTTTTCTTTTTAATAGGAAACCGCCCTTAAACTGAAAGGGCAACATTTTTTACATTATTGAAAATTGGTCGTGTGACTTTGTATGCCTTATTTGAGACCAAACTTCTCATCCTGGTGGCAAAAAGTGGGGTTGGCAATGGTAGGCCGGTCCCGTCCAAATCCATCAAACCAAGCCTTAAAATTATGTCAGGTTGAGCCAGACCAAATTTGCATTGAACTCTAAACTAAAGTCTAGTCCCTCTCAATACCGGATTGGGTCGGCCAGCCTGCGGGCCGACACATCGGGCCAGCCTAATTTTCTTAACTTTTGTCATTTTTTGTCAGCTCGTAAGCAAGCTTATCAAGCCACCAAAACTAAAGCCCAACCCGCCCAAGTGTCGGGTTGGTTGGGCAGGGCCAATTTTGCGAGCTCTAGCAAAAAGGTCGACGGATGATCGGGGACAAATAAAACTACGGAATTTTTATTGGCACTCCTCTTAAATGTAGGTATGTGGGTACTAGCAAAATATAGCATCGATCGATGGAGTGTTATAGTAAAAATTTGGATTGTTAATAGTGATTTCATAAAACTTTTTGAAACATTTGGTGGCAGTGTAAACTGATCTTAGCTAAATATGTGGAGAATGAAAACTGATCTTAAATGCACATAATAAACCAAAAGAAACACGCACACACATAGTAAAAAGATAATAATATCCCTCTCCCTCTCTCTAGGTAGCAATTTGGTGATACAAATTAGGAAGGGAAGGGAAGGGAAAGGAAGGGAAATTGGCGGGGGAGGAGAATGGGGGCATATTACAGAGGAGACGAAGATTACGATTACTTGTTCAAGGTGGTATTGATAGGTGATTCCGGTGTTGGCAAATCAAATCTCTTGTCCAGGTTCACCAAAAACGAATTTAGCCAACAATCCAAATCAACCATTGGCGTCGAATTCGCTACTCGCAGCATTCGTGTTGACGACAAGGTCGTCAAGGCCCAAATTTGGGACACCGCCGGTCAAGAAAGGTATTCGTTCCCTTTCCCTCCCAGAATACTTATTTGTGATCTCAAAATGTTTCTGTTATGATAATAGCATTTTTCCTTCTTAAAGATAAGATTCACATATTCAGATATAGTTGGAAGATTATTCAAAGGAATGTGTAAGAGTTTGTGATCCTTACCATGGTTTTCCGAAAAAACACACCAAAAATGGCTCGAACATGGTGAAACTATACCCATCGTAATTTATTTCTATATATTAACGCCATCTTTGGTTCGATAATAAAAAAGGAAGGGATGATGGGTGGAGGTAATAACAGAAGGAAATTGCTTTCATTGTTATCAAAACAATTGGATGGCACCAAGGCAGGGAGACTGGTTGGGTGCCCAGGCGGCAGCCCATGCATTGATGCCTTTGCACACACAGTACCAATGTGTAGGTGGCGACCCTAGGCACCCACACGGACTCCCAACTGTCCAATGGAGCAGCACCACCGTGCATGTGGTCAACGGCTAAGCGCTTCGACCTCTCAGTGTTGCCAAGACTGTAATAACAATGATGGTTTTTCATGACATTTGGTTGAATGAAAGATCAGCAAAAAGGAAAATGAAGGGGTGCCATCGTCCTCCTCACCGAATATCCTTGAATGCTTGCAATGGTTTAAAAGTCTTGAATTCACCATGTTATCAATGAAGAAAAGACAGTGCATTCGATGGAATGATACGGAAAAAAATCTTATCTTCTTGCGGCCCTTCCCCACACACCAAAATTGGAGGGGGATTTCTAGGGAAACTTTTCCCCTGAAAAATCCTCCCCAACCCTTCCTTCCTTTACATCGTACCAAACAAAGTACAAACGTATCTACTTTTCTGTACAAAGAACAAAAGTACCTATTTTTGTTGATTTAAATTGTCCACTAGTTCCCTAAATCAACACTACATTTGTTCTCCCCAAACATAATGCAAAATTTGCTCTTGGATTTCAGATGTCTTACTGCGCCTAAGAATTCCAGCAATTTGATATGATTTCTCTAAGTTTGATTATGTTGTTTGGTAGTTAAGATACTTTGATGATGTGGCATTATAGTTGTTTGATTCCCGTTCTTTGGTAGTAAAGCTACTTCGTTGATGTGGCATTGTGGTTTATTTGGCTAAGGTATCGAGCAATCACGAGTGCTTATTACCGGGGAGCTGTAGGTGCTTTACTTGTATACGACATCACTCGTCATGTTACATTCGAAAACATTGAGAGATGGCTCAAGGAGCTTAGGGGTCATACAGACTCCAACATTGTGATCATGCTTGTCGGAAACAAAGCCGACCTACGTCACCTGAGAGCCATTCCTACAGAAGATGCAAAGGCGTTTGCTGAAAGGGAGAACAACTTTTTCATGGAAACATCGGCTCTCGAGTCTTTGAATGTTGAGAACGCCTTCACGGAAGTTCTGACCCAAATCTACCATGTAGTGAGCAGGAGGGCTCTTGATGTTGGGGATGACCCCACAGTTTTGCCAAAGGGACAGACGATAAATGTTGGAGGTAGGGATGACGTATCAGCTGTGAAGAAATCAGGATGTTGCTCTTCCTGATAGTTGGGGTAAATCATCTTTTCGGGACACCTTTTTCAAGCCATTTGCAGAAGATGAAAGCTCATGTATTTATAACCCATTGGGTTATGTATGCTTTTCTTGTATATATACTTAATTTCTATATTTTACAATTGGGGCAGCTTGAAACTGACATAAAACATTCTTTTGTAGTCCATGGTCATTACAGTGTTCATTGAAGTATTGTGTCTTATATTGTACAGTACCTATGCAAGTGTCCCTACGGACCAAGTATGCTCGTGGTTAGGTATATTTGGCGGCTCACGTTATAATCTAGCGAGCCATAGGCATATTAGCGAGTGTGGATCGGGTAGAGAGCCATAAGCATATTAGCGAGTGTGGATCGGGACCGACTGCCCAAGAGAGAGATCGAACAAATTGATGAGAAAATCTATTTCAAGAGCTCTCTAAGGTCCAATCACTATTCACTACCCCCCGAGTTTAGATTAATTCCTTGTCAAGAGTTAGCTCTTGATTGACAAATACTGATTCTTAATGGAAGAAATTTTGTCTTTGGTATAAGGTTGTGCCTCTATTTATAGAGAAAAGGGGATGACACACGAAATATACCATATAATCCATGTTAGATGTCATCTTCCTAATGATTCTTAAAAGAGTGTAGAACAAGAGTTAAGTGGACAATCATTGAGATGACGTGCCATACCCCATAACACTTCCCCTTCTAAAGAAGAGTTGGATCAAAAATGGAAAATGAGCTGTATCCTAAAAAGGTATTTAATGAAGCATGTACCAGACACAGAAACCAAACCAAATAAAGTTAGCAAAATGTGTCGTCCCAACAGGTCGATATCCCCTAGCGAAAACAACTAAATGCGAGTGGAAGAAATATAAATGTTGGAGTATGCAGACAAAAGTTAGAATGAAGGTGAATTTCTCGTAGAAGCTAATTTGAGATTTTTAGTGGAAACCAGATAAACAGTATACTCAGTAAACAAAGCTTCAAAGTACTTACAGAACCTAATTAGAACTTCTCCACCGTTGTTCCTTTGTCTACTTACATCTGTTCTTATCAACTAACCAGGGTGCAGTATTACCTAGACATGGTACACTATAAACAAGTAGGAGGCTTTTGATTTTCTCTTCTTCATCTCTCCGTCAAAAGGATGCTTGCAATTGAATTGAGCATATGATGGCTTCTCTCCGTGGCTGTAGCATCACGAAATGCAAACAGATCAGGTAACCAAAATTCTAGTGTATAGGAAGAAGATAAGATTACAAATTGATTGTACAACCATTAAGTTTATGCAAGTCAGAAGCAAGGGCTCATGGTCTCACTCCAAATTAAACAAAGCAATAGCAAATCAACTAACTTATCACATCCCCACTAAGCTTTACTCTGTCGGAAGGAAGGAAGGAAGGGAGGATAATTCCTTATCACTCAAAAGACATCTAGCACTACAATGTCCTTTTTCCAACTACAGGAAACTTAAGACAAGCACCCTTAGTTACTTCAAGATTTTTTTTCTCCTTTACAAGATTCTAATAAAGATATCAAAGGACCAAATACACGAATGCCGAAGCAGGTATGACACAAAGGAACTGGCCACCTATCCTTTGACATGGTACCAATCCTTCAATACTGTAGATGGCTCAGGGAGCTCAACAACCAAAAGATATCCAACAACTGCCAGCACATAGGCACCCTTGTCAAGAAGAATCAGTCAGCAACTACATCAGCTGGAAAATCATATCAAACTCAAGTACCTGAGATTTGACACTTCCATTCAAAATAACAATACATCACTCAAGAAGTTCTTTTTGTTTTCCCCCTTTTTCTACGATTAATATTCTATAGAAAAAATAAATGCTGAGAACTAAATAGCATTTCTACGGAAAAGTACTTTTTTGGCAGAACAAGATAGGGGTGGCTTGCTTAAGTTGCCTCTAAAGTGATGGGTTTGGGAAAGATATGACAAATTGGAGGCAGGTGTGGGGAAGAAAGTTATTCCCTTTTTAGAGCCCATTTGCTCGTGCGTTTTGGCCAAAACGCAGGAATAAAATGCAGCTTATTTGCAAAAATTGCATTTCAATGCTGCGGTAGAAAAAGCTACGTTTTCTGCGTTTTAAAATGCTGAAATTCTCAGTTTTTTCCCAAAACGCTGCTAAGGAAAAAAAAAAAACTGCGTTTTGAAGTGACATCTCAAACGCATTTACAAGAAAAAAGTTGCGTTTTTAAAACATTGCACCAAACGGGCTTTTAAATGGCATGGATTTGGTGTTGAGCATTTTACCCCATCCAAAAGTGCACCTACCAGGTAAAAGCATTTATTTCCATATTTTTGAGCCAGAGTCGAATGTATTTGAGAAGTGCCATACTATCCGAGCTGTAACCAGTTCGGAATGCATGACTTCTCATGCCCACGGCTTGACAACCCCTTATAGCTTTATAGATATTCACTATTAATCTAATACTCATCAATTTTTTTCAAAAATCAGAAACAACCATGAGCCTGGATTGAAAACATGCACTACCATGGCAATAATTGAAGTTGGGACACGTGTTAGATAAGATTTTAAATGGGTAATTGGTTTTGGAAAGGACAAACTCAATCCCAAACCTGAGTAAGCAGATTGTACTATTCATAGTAACATATACAACTTGTTCACCTGGTAAGTAAATGGTAATACCATCCTTAACATGTGATGGCTGTTTTCTTTTTGGGAGGGGTGGGGGGTGGAACCTTGTAGCACAACTTAATGGCATCTGTTGTACTGGTACCATTCTGTTTTCTGAGGTGCAATAATTATGGACTCTAAATGTCCTGAACAAAATAATAAAATTAAATTTAAAAAAAAAAATAGGCATCGAATTCAACACACGCATATAAATCAACATTTGGTATCTTTACAGACAGATTCAACTTTCACAATGCATTCCACCTCCCCTAATTCCACACTTCTTAGCATGCATCAGCCTGCACGATGCATCTAAGCCAAATTGTGTATCGGACACATGTCCAAATATAGAAAAAGAATTTTTTTTCAAATGTCCTTGCATGTGAATGTTGGGCAACTAAAATTTGCTCTATGTACACCATAAATTAATATGCTGAACTCCCAATCGTAAGAATGGGGGTTCAAGTTTGACAACATTCATTCCGGAGAAACTAATGGGTCACGGTCGCCCTGACGGATTTAAGAGAGAGGGGGTGTGTTTCTAGTGATTGTTCCTCCCAAGTTCCATTTATAACCAAATTTCTCCCATTAATTTTGGGGGATTTCTTTAGAAGTATACTCTTTTAGTTTTCCATACCCAAGTTCCATTCGTTACTAAAATTCTTAGGGAATCTTGGTTAGAAGTATACTCTCTTTTTTTCTGCCCTCTTTTATCACTCTCTGGGGATAAGGCAGAATTTGGTTCAATGGGGCACAAGATATTATTGAAGGTAGAAACTTAGATGTTGGCATGTACATTTGGAAAATGAAAGGGTACAAACTTCTTTGTACAAATTTCTTATCCCAATCTAATCTAGGTGTGAAGCATGGAATGGGTTAAAGAGTGACGTCACATGTTAAGTGACGTGACATCTAACAAATCACACGCTTGCTACTGCGATTGGGATGAGAAATTTGTACAAAAAATGTGTATCCATGTCACTACTCTTTGCATTTTGCATCAATTGGGAGAAAAACTATAAAAATGTGAAGGATTTTTCAAACATAAATGGGGGAGCCGAGGGAGGGGGGGAGAATGAGAAAAACTATAAATTTTTAGAACAAAAGAGGGACAATGGTGCCCCCCTTCCCCCCAATTCACTCCATGTAGCTCCGCCCTGATCAGCCACCCCCACCCCCTCCAAAGTTAGATTCTTAATGGCGAACCCCCTCGAAGACAAATCTTAGGTCCCTAAACGTTCATAAATTGATAATTTTATCCTTAATTTAGATATTTTAGAGGAAAGTGTATTCCGTTCCTCATAATTTTTGAAAAGTTTACACTAAAGCCAACTCTAAAAATACCAATAAGGGGAGAATTCCCAAGATTATATTTTTATTACTCCCTTCGTTCCAGGCAAAGAGTCCACTTTACATTTTTAAAAGTCAACACGTGAAAAAATCAAATCTAAATTTCGCATACTTTACTTATGTTTTAGGAAATATAATTTCATTAATTATAAACTATATTAAGAATACTATGGATTACAACTTTTATAATTTTGTAAAAACAAATAAATCTATGTAATTATCGGTCAAACTTTAATTAATTTGACCCAAAAAAGTCAAAAGTGAACTCGTTGGTTGGAACGGAGGGAGGATGTTTCAAAAGAAGGCTCCTTTTGCTGACTGAACATAGCAAAGGTACTTATAGATTACACAAGGCTACTCAAAGGTCTTAACTCATGTGGTGCTTATCAGTATTGAATAAGTTGGTTTAGTTTAAGACTAAATATTAGTAAGAGTATTTTGATGTTTTGGAACAGATGGCGTCTTTTGGTTTTCTCGAATCAGGTCATGGAAGTTGCAACGCTATAGTCAAGGTTGTCTTTTGATTTAATAATTTTAGAAGGATCTTGTCAACTTGTGCCTAAAGGTCATATGTTAAGGAGTATTAGAGCATCACCAATGCAACTGTGAATTTGTTCTCAGGTGGCCTGGTGGCCGTGAGTAATTAACACTCTCAATCACATGTGTTAAGTTTTATCTTTTCATTCACATTGAATTAAAAATACCTCTCCACTGCATGTTAATTTGATCTTATGTGGCGTGAGTCACACAAAAATATTTATCAATAAACCAAACCCATAAAATTTCATCAATTAGAATCAGCAATTAAACAAATACCCATCAAAATGCACTCAATAAAATAAATCAAACTCAATTTAGCAATTGGGACTCACCCAGAAATGAAGTGAAGATGATCAGCGAGCTTGACGGACCTCATTAGCACCGGAAGGAGGAGGGGGCGGGGAATCGCGGCGGTCGTCTTTAGGTTGGAAAGAAGGGAGAGGATTGGAGCCCTTAATGAACCAACCAAGGGCGAAGAAGGAGAGGCCGGCGAGTATGGCGGTGCCCCAAGCGTGAGAGTACCATTTACTATACTGTCTAACGGCGTACCTCCACTGGTCCCTCAGTGTTGCAGCATCAGGGTTTGCGATGTCTGGCGGGTTAGGGTAACTGGGTTTCCGCCCACCCAGACTACTACCTGAAACCTTAGGATTTGAAGATGGGGGAGGGAGGTCTTTCGGAGCGGTTGGTTTTCGATGGTCGCTTGTCATCGTTTGCAAGCTTTCCGCTACTGGTAAAAAGCTCAGGTCACCGTACACTCTCAGTCGGTCACTCCAAGCTTTCAACTTCAACTAAAGAGAGTCAAACTTTTAGATTTGACTTGAGATTGGTTTCGCTTATTTAAAGTGTGAAGAACACTTACATTGTGACAAATGTGTCCATTCAACCTCTAACATAAATAATTGTTTTATCATTACTTAATACTCTCTCTGTTTTAGATCAATATTTTTAATTGACAAAGCACGAAAATTAAGAAACGTAATCAATAATGTGCTGTAAAATATGTTTTGATCACGCTAAAAAATGTGCGGTGACCACGTCTGTTCCACGTAAGAGCCACGTTCGTAGCTAGTTGGATACCGGCCAAATGCTGCTGGGATCCTCTCTGGTGTTCTTGAGAAAAATGGATGAAACAGTGACCTGTGAACAAGAGGGAAGCATCGTTAAGGGAGCTGAGGGTGTCCTAGCTAAAACCCTCCGGCGTAAGAATCAATATTCTGGGTTGTAAGGGACCTGATTCACAGAGCTTGGTCTGTGAATGAAGTCAAAGAGTTACTGAAGCTATGAATGAGAACTAAGAGGTGCAAAGGTGTGTGCTGGTGATTGTGTTCCGTCCGTCTGAGGGTGAGTCCATACCTCTGTATTTATAGGCTGGCGGAAGGTGATTTCTGATCATGAAGAGGAGACTACGGAGAGACCAAAACTGCGCAACTCTTTGTCTCTTAGTGTCTGTAGGCGGCGGTGGCAGGCTCAGGAGATCGTGGCCTTTCAACCGTACGGTGGTCCTTGTACTTTCCTGTCAGAAAGTGGGAGAGTGGAGCAGACTTCTTACATGGTGGAACTGTACCTTCTTCATATCCAGTAAGGACAAGCCATATGTGAGGGCTGGATTGAGCGGGGTCACGTCGAGGTTGGCCTCGCATGTGATCAGGTCGCTCTTATGGTGAGGCGGTCGACTTGGCATGTCTCCAGGTCGCACGGAGGGTCTCCGAGGTCGATGCATGGGGAGAATATGCTGGGGAATCCGGCGACCTGACATGTTGCAATTACCATGTCGCTATATCCGTATGACGCATGCTACCTCGGCGTTGGGCCCAGCTGGCGTCTTTACTGTCGAGGTGTCTGCCACGTGTTGGAGGGAATGGGTAAGGCCATTCAGTAGCCCCCCTACTTCTCAAAGAGAAGATTTATCCTCGAGGTGTGAAGTAAACATGCAGGGTGTCGAGCTGAACCGTTCTGTGTGAGGTCGATTTATCTTTAGCTCGTCTCTTGTATTTTTCTCGGGAAGCGTGTGCATTTAATTGACGTGAGATTCGAGTCAGACGGCGCGTCCTTTCAAATTTCAAATTTTTGACAGTTTCTCAATAATCATTCCAAGACGGCGTCGTGTCAAGGTCTGCATGTTTGTTGAGCGGGTCGACCCGGCCACCTGGGTCCACTATATAAGCGAGGGTACCACTGTTCATCTTCACTTTTACCAAAAATCTCCAAACCCTCCGGCGACCAGGCGATTTCCGGCGAGATCTCTTTCTTTTCAAAGCTCCTGATTACCAGTCTACTCTTCAGTTTCCCAGCTTCTTCAAGATCTTAGGTTAGTTCTCTTTGATCCCTTCTAAGTTTCCTTCGATTTTCCAGTACATTTTGCACCGTTTAGTCACTTTGTCCCTTGTTTCACTTTCGCTCCGGTGACTGGCCTATTTCTGGGTTGAGCTCCGGCGATTTCTTGATTTTAGGGTTTTAGCAATTTGGGGGTTTTTTCGACCTGGCACTTCTGTTCGTCTGCTAGCTCGCTATTTAGGGTTTTCTTGGCCAAGTCGTAGTACTTCCCTACCCCACCATTCTTCCTGCGAGCTCTTCTTCCTCGTGTTCCTTGTCTGTGAACATGAGGATCAAACGTGCCAACGAGGGACCTATGTTTTCCAGACCGCAGAAGGGTAGGGCAATATATAAGACCGAAGACGGCGACTGGAAGGTCGTCCTGCCAAGTGAGGCTAAGGATCTGCTCGTCGCTTGGGGTGCCAACTTGGATGGCCTGGTCGTTCCCTCTGATGCTCCCTACAGGGTTAGTGATATTCCGTTTGGGACCTCGATGAGGATTATCGAGAAGTACGACGTGGCAATGTCCGGGCTGCTGTATCTGTATTTTGATAACGACCGAGTTCCTGCCTGGGCTGCGGGGTCCTCGAGAGGTGCTACTTCGGTATCCTCCAGTTCGTATCTGGATGCGTGCCATGCCTTATGGGCTCCTCAAAGTAAGAAAAGAAAGCCCAAAGCCGATGACGCTGGGGGAGTCGCGAAGCGAGCTTTCCGAGACTGGCGAAACAGGATGACGTTGGTCGACCTGAACAGTTGGTTGTCGAAGTATCCTTGCAACTTCGATGACTATCGTGGGCACGTTCCTGACCCAGGGCTTGGCCTGGCCGAACTGCGAGCTTCGAGGGGGCGAGTTGAGTTTTATTTGAGCTTCTTCGAGTTGGGGCTTCGATTTTCGTTGGACCCCTTCATTTGTGAGTTTCTTGATGTCACCTCGACCGTCCCCCTTGACCTCACGTAAAACACTATACGGGTACTTATGTCACTACAAGAAAAAGAGGTATTTGGGACGGCAGAAAACCGTGCCAAATACTGCCAAAACCGTGCCAAATAGTATTTGGGACGGTTTTGGGACGGTTTTGGCTCCTTCCCAAATACGAGGGTGACAAATACATTTGGCACGGCAAAAAACCGTCCCAAAAGGTATTTGGCACGGCAAATGCGACGGTTGTTCGTTAGTGTGCCACTTGCTGTGCATTTGGCACGGTTTGGTCCTAACCGTCCCAAAAAGACCATTTGGCACGGTTTTAGTGGGCGTCACAAATACCTTATTGGCACGGTTACATTGCCGTCCCAAATACATTTTTTGCTACGGTTCCGAGTGCCGTCCCAAATACTTTTAGCACGGTTACTATAGCCGTCCCAAATACTATTTGGCACGGTTTTAATAGCCGTCCTGAATACTATTTGGCACGGTTTTTTGACCGTCCCGAATACTATTTGACACGGTTTATGGCCCTTCCCCAATAGTATTTGGGACGGTTTGTATGAGCCGTCCCAAATATGAAGTAGTATTTAGCACGAATTTTTGCCTTCCCAAATAGTATTTGGCACGGTTTTTTTGCCTTCCCAAATAGTATTTGGCACGGTCAAATTATAGTATTTTTGGGACAATTTTTATTTTGCCCTGTTTATTTTTTCCAAATATATTTTATATTACACCATATATTTTTCTCAAATTTAAACAACTAATATAATTATATCAACCGTTTTGTTGCAAAAAACAATTACATTAGATCTGAACATATACATTAACTAACACCAAACCATTGTATCTAATCCTTAGCTAAGTCAAAAAGATTAGCAACCATTCAATATCAAAATAATTCAAAAAAATACACTTTGTATCAACCCCTTCAAAAACAAAAGTCTCCAAAAGTGTACGTCCAATGTCGAAAAAGCTAGCTCAAGTCGTCCATTGAAGAGTTGATCCCACCCTACAACATAAATCATATGCATGATTTTTTATAAGTACAATATAAATCATATGATTACCGTAAATCACGTAAAAAATGAACAACGATACAATCTAAATAAGGGTAAAGGTCTACCTGCCGTACACTAGATCCTGAGCCGTTTGTGTTTGGACGTGGAGAAGATGATAATATCCCATGTACCTCCAATAAGTGTTGCATGTGCTCCATCTTTTCGAGCATCTCCATTTGATTCTTTTGCATCTCCATTTGATTCTTCTCAAAGTCAGATATCTTTTCGGCTACCTTAGCATTCACTATCTTTTCTATTTCACTAGAAGAAGATGTTGAAGACCGAGACCCAAAAATGTCACGAGGAGAAGGTCCTGAACCAAATGTCCTCACCCGCCCATGTCCATCAGACCCCATGAGATCAACAAAAATTTGTTCTTTAAAAGCTTGGGTTTGCTCCTCTATTGGTACCTCATTAAGCTTTTCATTCATTCTTTCCTAAAAACAATAAAGTGTGTAGCATTTTATATTATTGAACATTAACTAATGACACCATATAATAATAATAAGAAATATTAAATTACTTACAACTATATTCCTTGTATCATTATCAGGTATTGTACCATCCTTTTTACTACGTGTTTTAATGAACACGTTAGCACGCGATGTATCTTCGTTGTTAGCCTTCATCTAATTTCACAACGTAAACATATTAATTCACCAAAAATGAATGCAACACATTCGCAGTAAAATTTTGAAAAAGAAACACCATCTATCAAACAGTTGAAATAACTAATAGAGGATTCATCCACTATTCCCACTTAATTAGACAAGCAAGAAGTTGAATTAAACAGAACAGAATATCGTAATGATGATGAACAGCAATTGAAGATTGTTATGGAAGAATTGAAATGGTCCAATCCAAGTCATGGATAGTGCTCGCATGCCTACATTTCAATGCCCTCACAAAAAAGTTGTTGAAATGAAATCATGCTACTACTTACTTTCAGATTATATTCAACCACAAGTTACAAACCCCAACCAAACCAATCCAGAGCGAGACTCCCTACTTTTAACCCGCAAATATCCCACAATCAGGGTAAGAAACAATATCTATCTCAAAATCCTAAACCGAATCAGTATTTAATTTGATGTGATGAAGCATGACCACTGGAGGAATGACATTGCATGCATGGATCATCACAATTCGAGCAAATGAGCACCGGCAATCAAAGTTTGGTGCTTAAATAAAAGAGTCTATTTCATTCTCCACTGGAGGAATTCAGTATTCTATATTAAAATGTTCAATAAAAGAGTCTATTTTAACAAATTATTATAATCTTTAAATTTTTTTAAACTTTACCCCTTTATATGTAAATAAATATATCAACTACGTTTTAATAATTTTGTACTAATTGATAACTCTAATTGTAGTAGTACTTAAATATATTTTAATTATTAAAATTTTCGTAGTTTGGGGGATCAAGGAAAGAAAGAGCAGCGACGGATCGATTAGGAAGCGAAGTGGGCGGTGACGATTAGTTGGAAATTTATAGTAACATAGATTTCTCCGCCTTTGTGGGAGAGAAACAAGTGTTTCTGTGATCTCGTGGAGCTTAGTTAGTTGAAGTTACTGTGATCTCGTGGCAAGCTTTCTGATTGGCTTGACTTGTTATAAAGATGCCTGTGAGCGTCTTTTCAGTTCTTTGGCTGATTATCAGTATTATATTTTTTTCTTTGGGAGGAGTTAGATTGATGGGGATGTTTTATGTGAAAGGGGAAAAAATGAATGGGCATTTTGTTGATAACATCTGGAAAATGAAATGTTCAGGTGATATCAGTTGGACATGGAGGAAGTTACTGAAGCGAGGAATTTTGTTCAACCTCGATCAAATACAATATTGGTAATGGCTGAAATACAAATATATTGTGGGACAACCGGCACCCCAGGGGCCATTGATTAAAACTTATGGTCTCGAATCATTTATGACTCTACCTTGGGGAAGGAGGAGTGTGTAAGTGCTATTATTACGGTAATGAATGGTCCTGGCCTAGAACTAATTCCTTAACCTTGCAACATTTGTTGAGACAAACACCGCTTCTTTTCAACCCGGGCCGATCAAGAGGATGGGATTATGTGGATTCCCGATAAAAGTGGCAATTATAGTGCTAAGAGTGCTTGAAATGCAATCGAAACTAGGAGTGATAAAGAAAATTGGTTGAAAAGTGTGTGGTATCATAGTAATATACCTAAATGCTCCTTTATTCATTGGATGACTTAGAAAGAAACTGCACCAAGGACAAACTGTTTAGATAGAGTGTGACTCAAAATGATAGATGTATTTTCGTAATATTGAAGAAGAGTCGGTGGAGCATCTATTTTTGCTTGTGAGCAGGTCAATGACATCGGCGGAGGTAATGCACAGAAATGGCTTGAATGCAGAGTATGATTGGGATGGCATAATGAGAATGGTTACTCAAGCATGGAAAGGCAAGGGTCTGGTTAGTAGAGTGAAGAGATTATCTTTGAGTGCTTATATATACTGTGTATGGAAAGAAAGAAATCCTAGAAATTTCCAACAGACTATAAAGCCTTATATAGCAATCCTTCGAGACATAGGAGAGCTAAGTAGATTCAGTGTTATGGGTGGTCCACAAGCATTTACGTTCAACAATACAACAATGCAATAATGGTGCACACCCATCAAACGAGGGCACCCCAACGAGCATTTACGTTCAACAATACAACAATGCAATAATGGTGCACACCCATCAAACGAGGGCACCCCAACAAGCATTTACGTTCAACAATACAACAATGCAATAATGGTGCACACCCATCAAACGAGGGCACCCCAACGAGCATTTACGTTCAACAATACAACAATGCAATAATGGTGCACACCCATCAAACGAGGGCACCCCAACAAGCATTTTAGTTAAATGGATTACCTCTGCTCGTATATTAGCATGTGATGTCCTTCCAGTCCTATGTGGGAACTCTAGTTGCTTACGATTGGTAGCATTACGTAAAGCTTCGCCCTAAAAGACAAATCGCATACTTAGCACATAAACTTATATTACATAAACTTACATACCTCAACCAAAGACATAAATAATACATACCTGAACCTCTTCACGTTTCCAGTAATCCACCAACAATGGCCACTGATTAGGAGATACCCGAGTATCGGTTGGTGGAATCAAGAGTTGTTCAACATTATCCTTATTTGGCTTATAATAATCGTCCTTCACCCTATGTTTCCATTTCTTCCATAATTCTCCTACTTTCATCATACAAGTGTTTTTATGTTCTTCCCTAACATTTGTCTTAACCTATATACAAGAAAAAGTAATTAGCTCTATAGAAACTAAAATGGGTGACCAAAACATAATTTATTAGACAAATTGCAATAGAAAGGTTACGAAATAGATAGATACCTGAATCTCCCTCCAAATTATATCAAGGTTAGTCTGAGGCATTAGGCGCAATGAAACAACATTAAGAGGAGCATGAGCACCACACCTTGCGATTCCTCCGAGGACATTCATGAAGTCGGTGCTAGAATCCCCAATAGGCTGCATTAAGTCATTGAACATTACATTTATTTTTTCTGATCCTTGGTACCCTATCGCGGGTCCTCGTCCCTTCTTACGAGTGGAGTCACTCGTGCTAGGAGCTACAATTCCAATTAACAAATATTAATGAGGAACTTATAATAAATGCAAGATAAAACTTTTTGCTAAAAACAAGTAATAAATTACCATTTGATCCACTTGATATATGTAATGTCGATGCACTTGATGTATGTATTTGTTGTGGCTCTTCTCTCACTATATGGGGCTCTTCTCTCACTATATGGGGCTCTTCTCTCTCTATAAAGGGCTCATTAGTTGATGGTGACCGAGGACTAGAGGCCTCATTGCTCAGTTGATTGGCTTCATTAGTAGATCTTGGCATTTGCGACATGAAACTATAGGTACGTCGTCTCTTTCGAGCCATACTGATATGCAAATCAAGGTCATTAATAACAATTATCTTAATAACAAGAAATAGGTTAAAGGATTAAGTACAATATATAACACTAATGCAAGTAAATATTTATCTAAAAAATTAATCATCATCAGATTCATTATGATGAACGCATTTAAATTAATCATCATTAGATTCATTATAACACTAATGCAAGTAAATATTTATCCAAAAAATTAATCATCATCAGATTCATTATGATGAACGCATTTAAATTAATCATCATTAGATTCATTATAACACTAATGCAAGTAAATACTTATCCAAAAAAAAACAATAAATTAATCATCATTAGATTCATCATCACTCATGCTTAAATACAAATCATCATTCATATCATCAGATGTTTCATCCATATCATCAAACTCCTCTTCCTCAAAATCATCGGTCGCATCTACTTCTATCTCATCTTCACCTTCATCGTCAGACTCACTACTGTCAATGAAATCATTTTCGCTCTCATTGTCTTCAACAGGTGGCCGAGAAACTCTACCCTCAACCAGTGTCGCATCAACACCATTCCTCACCCACTCAAGATGACCATCATCCACAGTTCTCCTTTCATCCAGCTGTTGAGGATTGTATGGCTGGACTTGAGGCACCGCAAGTGTACTATTAGAATTTTCATCTACACCCATATCAAATGTATCCCGACTTGTCATTTTAATGGTAGCTTTCCATTGAGGGTCTGTAGGGTCTTCAATATACATGACTTGCTGAGCTTGGGATGCTAGGATAAAGGGTTCATCAGTTACTTTGTTCTCCTTGTATAACAAGTGATTGAAATTAACCGATGTAATACCATAATTGTCTACTTCGACACCTTTTCTGTTGTCCACCCAATTACACTTGAACATAACAAATTTTGTTTCAGAAGTATAGCGCACTTCAATTATATCTATCAACTCTCCATAGAATGTTTGGTCCCCAGACAATGGATTCTTATCCTTTCTGCTTGAATAGCTTGTTGTGTCTGCACTAAGAACAACACCGCTATTTTGTGTAACTCTGCTATTATCGGTCCTTTTTGTTCGAAACCTAAAACCATTAATGATGTATCCATTGTATCTCTTAGCCATATTTGTTAAACCCAATGCCATGTCCTTGATTTCAATTTCTAACGTGCGTTTGCACTTGCCTCTTTCAATACCTATACACATCAAGTGAAAAGAACATAATTAAGTACTAATTAACTAAACATATGTAAGGAACCTTTATAAGTAAGGTGGGTGTTTGTATATTTTACAATTACCTCACTTTTGAACCACTCAGGGAACTCTTTAACATGGAGGCGTTGACGTTCATGATTTGGTGCTCGAGGTGCTGACTTTTGGAGGAACTGAAGATGCCTCCTAAAAACATTAAAAAGAGCATATACTAATAAATCTTGCCCTAATAATAAGTTTGAGAAAATATTTATTCTATGAAAATATTGTACTTACTCTCGATATGGTTTAATAGCATCACTAGTAGCTAGTAGGTAACGATGTGCTTGCTCCATTGAAATATGATCAAGAAAAAAAGGTTTTTCTTGGCCAAAGTGACGACCCACATTATCTTCACCGGAATCATTTCGATCGGGTCGGGTAGACTTAGTTTCAATGTCCTTTAGATATCTTGCACAGAAGGTCATGCACTCTTCCATTAAAGCCCCTTTTGCAATCGAAGCTTCTGGATGAGCGCGATTACGAACGTAAAGCTTTAATGTCAATAAGTACCTATATATAAAAAAATTACAATGAGTACAGGATTTGGAAAGAAGAATTCAATAGGGGTTAAAATATATGTATAACAAGGTTGCCAAACCTCTCAATTGGGTACATCCACCGGTATTGTACTGGGCCAGCAAGTAATGCCTCTTCAGCCAAGTGTATAGGCAAGTGCTCCATTATATCAAAGAAGGATGGTGGAAAAATCTTTTCAAGATGGCATAGTGTAAGTGCAATACGATCTTGAAGATATTCTAGATCAGATTTTGAATTAACTTTTGAGCATAATATCCTGAAAAAATTTGAGAGCTCAATCAAGGCTTCAACAACGTGCTTTGGCAATATTTTACGCACAGCGAGAGGAAGCAGCAGTTGCAAAATAATATGATTGTCATGACTCTTTAAACCCCAAATGCTCCGTTCTTTGAGATTGACACATCGTGAAATATTGGAAGCATAACCATCAGGCACTTTTACATCCTTCAATAATTTCAAAAACATGTCTTTTTCATCCTTTCCCAGTGTAAAGCATGCAGGGGCAGTAACTTCTTACCGGAACCATTATCCTTAGGGTGCAATGGCTCCCTAATTTTCATTTCTTTGAGATCAAGTCGAGCATTCAAGTGATCTTTTGTTTTTCCGAGAGTGCCCAAGAGCGTATGCAATACATTATCACACACATTTTTTTCTATGTGCATTACATCTAGCATGTGACGTATTGGTAAAGACTCCCAATAAGGCAATTCGAAAAAGATACTCTTTTTCTTCCAACTATCTTCTTTTGCATTCCCAGCATTCTCACTTTCTTTCGTTTTTCGTTTTCTTCCATAATTTTCTTTCCCTTTCCTTTTCCCTTTCTCTTTCTCTTTGCGTTTCTGATTTATGATTTTTAAATTAATCACTAAATCCTACCGCAAGCGCACGGCTTATCGTATAGTATTTAGGATGTCGATCCCACAGGGACTTTGAATCAAGTACCGAAAATTCGCAACTTAAATTATCTAGACAAATTGATTTCAAGGTTTTTTTGTAGAAATGAACTAAAATTAAACTAATTAGACTAAATTAACTAAGTAAACACAAAATTGGATTTTTGATTGAAAACAGTAATTAAAAGCTTCTAGGATTTCGGTTTACCACAACGACGAATTTATAAACTCCGCAACGATCTTCCCTTACGATAAATGTCAAGTTTTGAAGGTGAATTGCATCAATATAGTTGATTGTATTCTCTCGAACTACTCTCAACCGTGCCTAGCTTAATTCAAATCCGATGTCTCGCTCAATGAATTAAACTAAACCCATTATGTCTTACAATTCAATTAGCCTCTAGAAACTCAATTAACCGTCGTTCTCATGAATTTCTAGTTCGATTTTAGGGTTCCATTACCTACACTTCACCTTTCGGTCCTTCGTTTTGGTAATTGAGATTATCACATAAACATAGGAGTTTCACCTCTCGGTTCTTCACTACCAAATATTCATGCAATTATTAACGAAACTAAAATCGAATCAAAACGGGTAACATTCATATAGTAAACGGAAAGATCGTAACTTCATTCATAAATTCATCGTGGGCTACACCTAATCCTAGAAATAGAAAACTACTCACACATGATTGAAGAAATCAACAAGAACATCATGGAAAACATTATAAAACAACGAAATGAAAATAATAAAATTAAGGAGAGGGAAAGAGAAAGAACTTGTCTCCAAAATGATTCCAAATGATGAAGTCTTCAATCTTCAACTTACAATCCTAAATCTACCCTAAAAATTGTGTAGAAAAAGATATGAAAAATCCTAATTTTTTTGTAGAGAATGAGAGAGTGTGCCTCTAAAGAGAGAATGCGCTCCCTTTTTAATCTAGAGGGAGACTGTGACGACCCAACCCCGACCCCGAGATGGGAACGCGGGTCGAGCCGTCCAAATAAGGACTACAATCATGCAAGGACTCGATTATCACAACTAACGTGACGCAACATTGGACACGAAATAAAACTCGGCATTACAAAGCCGGAATATTTATAAAACTTCAAAACCTGATATAACAATTAATAACAAGTAAACCAAGTCATCGGCGAAATTACATGGAACCCAACACTAACAAGTCATGCTAATATATAAACACCTCGACGGCTAAACCTGCCGGAGAAAACCACATCAATAAACAAGAGCTAAAGGGATGCTCAGCGGAAGTCTTAACAAGTGAACCATATACATGTAAACAAGGCTCGGCCAACAAGTGCCGGCAAATAACAAGAGACATAAGTAGAATATTCATTTAGTCTACAACAAGTACAAGTTACTATGATTACACATTCCCAAGCGAAGTCTAAATGACTTGCTTAAACCCAACGTCCTTGCAAAAGAAGAAACCAAAAGCCAACGCTACCACCTCTAGGTGAACAATCACGAGCACGAGAAGACGATCAACCTCGAGAAGACGGACTGGACGACTAGGATCTAAAACAAGAAAGGGAGGGTAAGTCATAAAGACTTTGTAAGTAACCAATATGCATGACAGATATAATGCAAGGCATACATAGCACGTATCAAGCAAGATCATGTTAGCACGTAGTTCTCATGTCGCGATGCACATTGTTTTCACATAGGTGCGTAATTAAATCACATAGGATTAGGATATGTTATAGAACCGGTGCCGCTTCGTAGTCCCCGAAATAGACAAGGTTATAACGATTGTATTTGTCGGATGCACGTGTATGATACATCGACCACGATTAGTATTATCCCAAGCGCCCTTTTGGTTACGACATGGTACTCTTCTCCACCGTGATCGTAGTGAAGGGTGTGTGCAAGTTATGGTATGGCGACCCATCGTCATCATGAACCTCATGATTCATGACTATGATGCATCGTTGACCATCGATACAATTCACTTAATGCCACTGGACTAATGGTATGTCAAGTAGATATTTACTTGTCATACAAATCAAGTAAGGAGCAAGTTCGACAAGAGCGAACTTGTCCGAGTCAAGTAGATGTTTACTCACGTAATAAATCAAGTAATGGAGCGAGGTCGACAAGAGCGACTCGTCCGATCAAGTAAGCATGTTATTCTATAATGTACAAGTCGAGCAATAGATCGATCATGTCAAGCATTCCCAAGAACAAATTTACAATTCATTGAACTCTAAACGTCGTAGGGATTTATTTGTAGAGTCGGTATTGTTCAATGACTCTCTAACGCAACTCCGATGAGTTATTGCTAAAATATTCCTAAGTAGCGAATGAATGCTATGTGCAATTCATGGCTCTTTTCTAAGTTCTCGATTCATATGCAATTAGACTATATGTCATTCATGACTTTTAGTCCATCAAGATTTAAGTCCCACACTTGTGAACCCTAACATGTCCATCAATTTTTGAAGTGATGAATTATAACAAATCCAAGAACAAAAGTTATTCCAAGTTCATCCTAGAACATTATTCATACTTGACACAAGCCCAAATTATCAATGATGAGTCATTAACCCAAAATTTACAGGAATTTAACTTAAGGAATTTCAAGTTTTTAACATGATGCATGTCTTCTTAAACATGTAAACTAAAACTATCATGAAGGGAGCATACTTGATATTGAGCATACAAGACAAGGGATTGGGTACTTACCTCAAACACACAATTTAACCCAACAAAAGAAGAATCAAAGCCTCCCAAGTTGTTTCTCTAATCTCAAGGAACACAATTATGGCTTTGCATGCAAGTTTGAGTGGTTGGAAATGGAGGAGGTGAAAACACACAGTGATCTCACCAAGAACACACACAGTCTCTCTCACTTGTTCTAAGAAGGTTTTGGGTGAAGTGGGTGAAGTGGAGGGTCATTCCTGTTGAGGCGTAAGGAAGGTATGGGTGAGCTGGTCTCTCACTTAGGGACGTGTCCCAACTTAAACAAGCAGTCCACAAGTCAACAATTATTAAAATAAAGCTTCAGCGTAACAGGGCGATCGCCCTCCCACGAAGCAAGGCGATCGCTTTGACATTCTGCCTACAAGGCGATCGCTTTGTTAAGGACCAAAGCGATCGCTTTGTACCCGCTCAATAGTACATTCTGTCTACAAAGCGATCGCTCTGTCCAAAAACAAGGCGATCGCTTTGTACCCAGTATGCACCTCACTGAGTACAAAGTCATTTTGGTTACTAAAAATCATACTAAATCATTTTTGTATGAACAACACAAGTAAACAAAGCTAAAACAAGCAGTAGTTACCCAATTACCATTCATATACTAACATGGCATTTCTATTCATGCAAACAAGATATATAACATGCAATTTATGCAATTAAGAGAACTAGGATGTCACAGAGACGAACCTGAAAAGGAAGGGAAACTCAAGAGTTTCTTCCTAATTTAGACCTAAAATTACACTTGATACTAATACAGGGCGAAATAGTAAATCTGCCCAAAATCTGCCGATTCGCGGGTGCGAAAGAAATCGCGGCCAGGGTGCGAAACAAACCGCCTTCAACTGGAACAACCCCAAATTCCACTGCGAAATAAATCGCAGCCGCCTACGAAAATGCCGATGGCACGAACCTCTTCCTTTCAGCTTTAAATCACCACCCAAGCTTAAACTTTGATCCAAAATGCTCCAAGTCTGCACAATTAAGCTCAAAGGTAGTGAAATGAACTAAAACAACTAATTTTACTTTGAAATACACATTATTGAAGAGAAAACAAGCCTAAAAAATCCTAAAATATAGACATTTTGTATATTTATCACTCCCCCAAGCTTAAGCTTTGATCGTCCCGAGCAAAGAAATAGATTTCAAAACGAGATAGCCCAGGACCAAAGACTAGAAAGGACACCATCTCAAGAATGCAAATGCATTACATCATGGAATTATCACTCAAAACCATCAACACACTAGCAAACAGATTCTCATGATTTCCAAGCTAATAAAGTCTCAAACGTTCAATGCAACCCATGAGTCACTTAAGCAAAGAAATGCCTAGCACCCATCTAGCTCGGATTATGCCACCTCATGAATATTAAAGCTGAAATTATCAGGTCAAGGGACACTCTCCATTCAAGCTATCAACTCAATCGACAAGGCACAGGCAAAGGCAGCAACAAGATCATTAGGGCTTTATTCAAGCTTGTAACGTTAGGCCAAGGTGAGGGATACAAATGAAGGAATAGATAAATCAAAGCAAGAGAGCATTAAATAAACATGTTAAATACAAACTTGCTCACGAGAAAGTGCTTCACTTTTTTCCAATCCACACACCAATTTCAACAATCCCCAAACTGAATTTCTTGAATAGCTCACCACCAAACAGTAACATTCCCTTATTTCCTCGTAAGAGATTGAAGAGCACATGCATAACTTTTTCTTCTTTCTTCTTTTTTTTTTTTTCTCATTCTTTTTTATTCTTTTTCAAGATTTTTTTTCAAGGCAAGCTAACTTCATTTTTCTCTTTTTTTTTTTTCTTTGATTCTCTTTGATTTTCTTTTTGAGAAATCACCCACCAATCAACATTTTTTCAACAATTGCCAACATTTTTTTCAACACCCCTTTCTTCTTTCTCTCATTCCACCACAATAGCGTAAACATAGCACATGAAGCATCAACCCGACAAAAGCACACGATAAACACATGATTTCATTTAAAGCTCTCTTGAAGGGTAGGATAAAGTGTTTTAGGCTAAATGGGTAGGTAAATGCAGGTTAATGAAACGAACATCGAATGGGGGACATTTGTGTGCTGAGCACACACCATTCTTCAATTAGGCTCAAGGGGGACACTAGGGATACAATCTTTGCAATGGGTAGGCAAGAAAAGGCTCAAATGGTCCAAAAAAAATGGCCTAAATCATGTCCTTATCACCACAATGCCCATGCCTAGCTTCAATCATCATCAAGCAAAAACTTTAAGAAAAATCCCAAGCTATCAAAACTCAACTAAAATATTCACAAGGCAAACATAATACTTCGCTAGATAGCGCCAAGAACAATACTAAGACTTTGTGAACAACACGAGCATACAAATTACGCCCAAGATAGAATTAACAAGGGAATCGCTACTTTCTATCAACTAGCATGCAAATGACTCCAAGATTACTCCACCAATGCAATAAACATGCATACTCTACAAGTACCTTCCAAGAACAAAAATGACCAAAACTAGAAGCTTAGGTGTTTCAAAAGCTCAAAATGCCAAAGTTTTAAAATTTTAAAATTATGCCCACAAATTGAAACCCAAACTGAAATTACCATCTCTCTCTCCCCCAAGCTTAAAAATCACATTGTCCTCGATGTACAGAAACAGAAGAGATTACCAACAGGGGAAATTGAACGAACTCACAAAATTAGAAGCTGACCGAATCGCTAGAACCTGAAGACTGTTGGTTGGCTTGTAGAGCAGCTAAAATGTCAGATTGGCGCTTTTGCTCTTCCTGGATTGATGTAATTGATGCAAACAACTCCCGAATCAAAGATTAGCTAGAGCACTTATTGATTTTGCAGCCACCATGATGAAAAGAGGTGTCAATTGATTTTAAAATCACCAAAAATCCCCAATTTTCCACCTTTCTCGCGCCTTGAATCTCCCTAGAAATCCTAATTCCCAAATCCTCTCAATTGATGGATAGATGGGAGTAAACCCTAGCATTAATGTATGAAGAGATGAGGGAGAATGAAAGTATTTAATTCCTAGGTTTTGATTTGGATTGGGGCGGGTATACAAGAGAGGAATATGAGAGAGTGTGGCTTGATTTGGGATTTGAATGTGGGAAGAGAGAGAGAAAGAGAGAGACTGACGTTTAGTTTTGGGCAATTAAGTGGTTATTGACGTTTTTTTTTTTCATAGGTGCGAAAAAATTCCCACCTTAGGTGCGAACAGAGTTGGAGCAACTTCCTTATTCCTGACTTCAATTTCACAGGTGCGAAAAATTTCGCACCATGGGTGCGAACTGTGCTGTGAGAATTCAAATTTTCCACCTTCTTCAACTTCATGGGTGCGAAACTTTTCCCACCTTGGGTGCGAACAAATCTGCGAGAACTTTAATTCCCCATGTTGTAAACTTGCACCCCAAATAAAATTCCCAACCAGGGCATGAACCAATCCTGCTCAATAAATTTTCTACCCTCATTTCCACATCATGGCTTCATCAGGTCGAGCCTTCCCAAACAATCTTTCTTCCAATCAAACGAGTTCGTCTTTGGTCAAGCCTTCACACTGATCTTGCGATGCAACACAAAAAAACTACAAAACAAAGTTAAAACAAAACAAATACTACAAGCATGATAAAAAAAACAAGAACTAAAAGAGAGAGAGAAAAAAAATGAAATGAAAACGAAGAATAAAAAAAGACACACTTGGGTTGCCTCCCAAGAAGCGCTTGTTTTAAGGTCATTAGCTCGACCCCTGTTTTGAATTCAATCTGGAAGTCGTGGTTTGTAAGAAGAGGTATTTGTGGTACCCTTCTTGTTTTCATATTTATCAGCATGCTTCTTTAATCTCCATCCATTTACCTCAACAACCTTAGGCGCATCTCGCCAATTCTCAACATCTTCTTCACGAAACCTCCTTCGAAAAGTACGCTTATCTTGCAACCGTTTGTGTTTGAGTTCTACTCCTGGAGCTTGCTCTTTTTTGAAAGTTTGGGCCATGGAAACAAGATCATTCTTTTCAACTTGTACTTTCTGAAGTGGAGGATTAAAGTTTGCCTCGAGCAAGTGTGAATATGCAACAACATCAGCATTCCCATTGCTCTTGAGCTCATCTTTCACACAGAAACTATCCAAAGGATCATTAAAGAAATGTTGTTCATGTTCATTTTTCTTTGTTTGATCCACAGAATAAATCCTGCCACAATAATTCTCAAGAGAAAAACATTTAGAAGCATTTGACAATTCAAATTCAACTTTCTCCTCCTCAATATTCAAAGAAAGCTTTTTATTTTTAACATCCACAATCACCCCAGCAGTGGCAAGGAAAGGCCTTCCAAGAATTATGGGGATTCGAGCATCCTCATCCATTTCTAACACAACGAAATCGGAAGGAATAAAGAACTTACCCACCTTGATAGGTACATCTTCCACTATACCTACCGGATACTTAATGTAACGATCCGCCAATTGTAAAGACATATTGGTGGGCTTTAAATCACCTAAGACCAACTTCTTAAACACGCACAAAGGCATAAGAGAAACACGGCACCGAGGTCACATAAAGCATGTTCAAAATGCACATTGCCAATAACACAAGGAATTGAAAAGCTGCCTGGATCTTTAAGTTTTGGAGGTATCTTATTTTGAACCATGGCACTAGACTCCTCCGTCAAAGCAACAGTTTCATATTCCTCAAGTTTTCTTTTATTAGACAAGATTTCTTTCAAAAATTTGGCATAAGTGGGCATTTGTGACAAAACTTCTGTAAAAGGCACATTGATGTACAACTTTTTAAGAACCTCTAGAAACTTCCTAAACTGTTTATCAAGTTTCGCTTTAGCCAATCTTTGTGGGAAAGGCACAGGCGGCTTATAGGGCGGTGGGGGAATGTATTTAGGTTCTTCCTCATCCTCGCCCATTTTCTTCCTCTTTACCTTTCACTTGTTGTACTATCGGTTTAACCTTCTCATGTTTCTCAAGTTCACTATTTGTAGCCTTCTCTTCTATCACCTTAGGGACATCTAATTCTTTCCCACTTCTCAAGATCACAGCATTACAATGTTCCCTAGGATTGACCTCGGGCTTACCCGGTAACATTCCTAGAACTCCAGAAGATGAAGCAGCTTGTTGTGCAATTTGGGTTTCTAACATCTTGTTATGAGTAGCCAAATTATAAATTTTAGATGTTAGTTGCCTAATTGCTTCAGTCATGGCATGCCCATGTTGTCTAAACTCTTCATTTTGTTTCTGTTGGGTGACCACAAAATTTTCTAACAAACTCTCCAAGTTCGATTTCTGAGGGGGAGGGTTAAAAGGTCTAGCTTGAAAGCCAGGAGGGCTAAAATTATTCTGAGCTGCTGGATTGGGATTGTTCCTATATGAAAAGTTGGGGTGATTCCTCCAACCTGGATTGTAAGTGTTTGACATTGGATCATTGAGAGGCCTTTGGTTGAAGTTGTTCAAAGCATTGACTTGTTCTTGAGGTGCAATTTGAGGAAATGAATTTCCTACTTGACAGTCAATTGCTAAATGACCCAAAACACCACAAATTTCGCAAGGAAAATTATTACTACTCACAGCACTCACATTCATCTTTTCAATTTTTGAATTCAATGCATCAAATTTAGCAAAAGCATATCAAGAGTATTAACCTCGTACTTACCGACACTTTGTTCGATGAAGTAGCACCTCGATCCTTGGACCATTGATGATGATTGGTCGCCATATCTTCGATCAAAGTGTAGGCATTATCTACACTTTTGTTCATAAGTGCACCACCCGCTGCGTCCATAGAGGTTCTATCATTATATGTGAGCCCGTTGTAGAAAGTCCGAACAATCAACCACTTCTCTAGGCCATGATGGGGCACCGCCTAAGCATCTCCTTGAATCTCTCCCATGCTTCATATAGAGACTCTTCCGATTTGCATGAAGCCGGTAATTTGGTTCCTCATCCGAGCCGTCTTGCTAGGTGGAAAGTACTTCGCAAGAAAAGCTTGAGTTAATTGATCCCAAGTGGTGATGGAACCTGGTGGAAGAGAATGCAACCACGCTCTAGCTCGATCCCTTAGGGAAAAAGGGAATAATCTCACCTTATTGCATCGTAGAAGCTCCATTGATCTTAAGTGTATCACAATACTCGAGGAAAATTTTGAGATGTAAGTTAGGTTCCTCCATGGGCATTCCTCCAAACTGATTTTGTTGTAACATGGAGATCAAGGAGGGTTTGAGTTCGAAGTTGTTCGCCTCAACATTGGGTCTTGTAATACCCGTCTGCAAGCCTTGGGCATTTGGCACTGCATAATCTTTCAAAGTCCTATTATCTTCAGCCATCTTAGCTTCAAAGAGATCCTCGTCGGTTTGTGACTCCTTTTGAAAAAGCCTCCTCCGCCTGTGGAAAGTTCTCTCAATTTCTGGATCTAGCTCAAAGAGAATGTCAGCAATTCGAGTTTTTCGCATAAGAGAGAGAATCAAACAAATAGTAAAAGCCAACAACTGAGCACACTAAAACAAAGAAAAATAAAACAAAATAAAAGAGTGTCTAGTCTAATCGAATTGCAAATTGGCTCGATATTGATTACCGAAGTCCCCGGCAACGGCGCCAAAAACTTGATGTATGATTTTTAAATTAATCACTAAATCCTACCGCAAGCGCACGGCTTATCGTATAGTATTTAGGATGTCGATCCCACAGGGACTTTGAATCAAGTACCGAAAATTCGCAACTTAAATTATCTAGACAAATTGATTTCAAGGTTTTTTTTGTAGAAATGAACTAAAATTAAACTAATTAGACTAAATTAACTAAGTAAACACAAAATTGGATTTTTGATTGAAAACAGTAATTAAAAGCTTCTAGGATTTCGGTTTACCACAACGACGAATTTATAAACTCCGCAACGATCTTCCCTTACGATAAATGTCAAGTTTTGAAGGCGAATTGCATCAATATAGTTGATTGTATTCTCTCGAACTACTCTCAACCGTGCCTAGCTTAATTCAAATCCGATGTCTCGCTCAATGAATTAAACTAAACCCATTATGTCTTACAATTCAATTAGCCTCTAGAAACTCAATTAACCGTCGTTCTCATGAATTTCTAGTTCGATTTTAGGGTTCCATTACCTACACTTCACCTTTCGGTCCTTCGTTTTGGTAATTGAGATTATCACATAAACATAGGAGTTTCACCTCTCGGTTCTTCACTACCAAATATTCATGCAATTATTAACGAAACTAAAATCGAATCAAAACGGGTAACATTCATATAGTAAACGGAAAGATCGTAACTTCATTCATAAATTCATCGTGGGCTACACCTAATCCTAGAAATAGAAAACTACTCACACATGATTGAAGAAATCAACAAGAACATCATGGAAAACATTATAAAACAACGAAATGAAAATAATAAAATTAAGGAGAGGGAAAGAGAAAGAACTTGTCTCCAAAATGATTCCAAATGATGAAGTCTTCAATCTTCAACTTACAATCCTAAATCTACCCTAAAAATTGTGTAGAAAAAGATATGAAAAATCCTAATTTTTTTGTAGAGAATGAGAGAGTGTGCCTCTAAAGAGAGAATGCGCTCCCTTTTTAATCTAGAGGGAGACGAACCTGAAAAGGAAGGGAAACTCAAGAGTTTCTTCCTAATTTAGACCTAAAATTACACTTGATACTAATACAGGGCGAAATAGTAAATCTGCCCAAAATCTGCCGATTCGCGGGTGCGAAAGAAATCGCGGCCAGGGTGCAAAACAAACTGCCTTCAACTGGAACAGCTGCCTTCAAATTCCACCTGCGAAATAAATCGCAGCCTGCCCACGAACAATGCTGATGGCACGAACCTCTTCCTTTCAGCTTTAAATCACCACCCAAGCTTAAACTTTGATCCAAAATGCTCCAAGTCTGCACAATTAAGCTCAAAGGTAGTGAAATGAACTAAAACAACTAATTTTACTTTGAAATACACATTATTGAAGAGAAAACAAGCCTAAAAAATCCTAAAATATAGACATTTTGTATATTTATCAGTTTCTCTCTTCTTATAGCAGCCTTTCTCTCTTTCTCCTTCTCCTTTTCTAACTGTTCTCTTTTCCTTTTTCTAAGGACATCTTCCTTTTTATATATAGTCTCGACATCTTTTAACTGTTGTATCAATTCAGAACCAGACAAAAACTTTGGTTTTGGTTCTAGCTCTGGCTCTCCCTGAAAACCAGCTCTATCTCTTCGTAATTTATGACTTTCTTTTAGCCATCGCCTATGTCCCAGATAACAAAACTTATGACTATGTTTTAGCCGAAAAGATCTGGTTTTCTTGTTACAACAAGGACAAGCAAATTTACCTTTTGTGCTCCAACCTGACAAATTAGCATATGCTGGGAAGTCATTGATCGTCCACATGAGTGATGCATGCAACTTGAACATATTTTTTGTTGATGCATCATACGCATTCACACCATCGTACCATAATTCCTTCATTTCCTCAATGAGTGGTTGCAAATATACATCAATCTTGTCCCCAGGTGCTTTTGGGCCATCAATTAGCACAGAAAGAATAAAGGACGGTTGTTTCATGCATAACCATGGTGGTAGGTTGTATGGAATGAGAACAACTGGCCAAGTGCTATGTGAAATGTTCATTGACCTAAAAGGATTGACTCCATCAGATGCGACTCCAAGTCGAACATTACGACTTTCACTAGCAAAGTCTGGGTACAACTTGTCAAAAGTTTTCCAAATAGGACTATCGGCAGGATGCCGCATCACACCATCATCAACACGCTCTTTAGAATGCCATGTCATTAGTGATGCAGTGTGAGGAGACATAAACAACCTCTTCAGCCTTGGCTTTAATGGAAAATAGCGTACTTGTTTGGCAGCTATTTTTTTGCTTTATCACACTATCCTCAACATTTTGCTTGTCATTGCCAAACTGCTTATACCTAGAAGCCCCACAAATATCACAATTCTCTAGAGACTTTTCATCCCCTCGAAACAACATGCAATCGTTTGGGCATGCATCCCACGTCTCGTAAGTGAAACCCAAGTCAGTCACTATCTTGTTCGCTTCATAAAAAGATTTGGAGAAGGTAACGTCCCCTATTTCTTCAAGTACCTCATGGAATAATTCTAGAGCCATTGTGCATGATTTATTTGACCACCCACCAAGTACTTTTATGTGTAACATCCGAGTAATGAATGAAAGCGAAGTGAACTTTTTGCTACCCCTAAACAAAGGTCGCTGCCCTTCTTCTAGCATCTTGTAGATTTTTGTAGTCTCATCATCCATTGTTTCTGTATTTGCATCCAAAGTTTGTCCTTCATTCAAATTGTCTCTCATATTTGGAACTCCGGTTGGAATTTGCATGGCATCATGTATCATGCCAACAATGTCATCTCCCACATCGAAATTGCTTAGGAGATCTTCATTTTGACCTCCATCGCCAAGAGAGGAAATATCGAAATTATGTTCAAATGACCATGGCAAGTAATTTTCCATAAATCCATTCACAATGAGATCATCCCTGACGTTTTCTCTTGTACTATAAAAACGACCATAACACCTTGCACATGGACACTTTTTACATCCATTTGGCCCCACGTCTAAATATATCGACTCCAAAAAAATTTCAACACCATCCCTAAACTGTGATAAGGTCCTATCTCCATACATCCAAGTTATATCCATTCTTAATTAAATCTGAAAAAGATACAAAGAAAAAGAATGATTAAGAAGACATGCTATGTAAAATTCAGCTGAATGAGTAAAATTCAAATGAAGGACTTGCTATACATACATACACACACACACACACACACACACACACACACACACACACACACACACACACACACACACACACACATATATATATATATATATATACACATACATGACAAAATAGTGAAATAAAACCAATATGGGATTCACTTGATATATACTGAGCTCACCTCTATTGGTATTTTAAATTGAGTCTGAATATGCTCAATAATTTTCCGAGACTTAGACCTGGAAACCACACAACATTTAACATATATTTCATAAGTCATGATGACCAAACTGTATTGAGAAAAATGACAGGCTACCCTAAACATACTGATCAAAGAAATCAATGTGACTTTGTTCTGAATGAGAAGAACAATTTCAGAGTTCCATCAGTAATTTCTCATGTCATGAACAGACATATAAAATTAAGTAGGGGAAAGAGGGTGAGAGAGAGAGAGAGAGAGGTATCACAAATAAACATACCACTATATTTTCCCCGGCATAAATCTGAAAATTCGTGCCTGATCAATTGAAACTCACCATCATGCCCCCCAGAGGCATCAGCTTCAATATTAGCAGCCTGCAAATAAGACATGTTCTAAACTGACAGGCTACCCTAAACATCAAATAAGACATACTGATCAAAGAAATCAATGTGACTTTTAAAAGTTTTAAAAGTTTTAACCTTGCATTTCTAATCAACCATTCATTAAATCTGCCATTCTCACATTCACATGATAAAAATTTATGTGAACTAATATCATTCTTTTTTGGCTGTAGTAAGGACAAAAAGGTTAAGAACCTAAAACTAGTTACACCATGAAATATCTCGGGGGAAAGAAAGAAGAGCTCGAGGTTCTTCTAAAATAGTCACTGCATATTAAATTATGTTCTAAAGATGAGTTTCTTCTAAACTGAGAGAAGCTTAATATGAAATTAATTGCCTATGCGTCCAGAAGAAACATAGAAACATATCTGTAGTAAGTTTGAGGCTACACTAGGAGGTCAAACAATTTAAAATGTTTTTTTTCGGATTCGACATGATTTTCAGCACCTTAATGTGATCTTTCTACAATCTGCCTTCAGAAACATGCTTCATGTCATCAACTTTACCATTACTATCAATATTAAAGGACAAAAAATACCATTAGCATCACTAATCTTTTTGTTCTGTGCATTCGTTTCTAATTACTCTGAAAAAGGGGGATAAAAAACAGTTTTATTAATACTAAAGCCCTAGAGTTTTGTTTGTCTTTAACATAAACTTTGTGTGTCCATTGTTATATTGGCAAAAAAAAATCTTGGGCATATTTTTCCTTTGACTCATTTCAGCAAATTTTTTGTCTTTTGCCACTGCTTATGATTATAGATTCTCGCACCTAATTACAATGTTGGTAATACATTATTAGTCATTAGCAACATGCTAATATGCTATAAACAAACTAACTGACCGAAGATAATCCAAGGCTCGTGGTTGCAATAGCCGTTCCTTCAGATTTGGAGGAGCTCCCGGTGAGACTTCAAAAACAATGGAATCTGTAGATAAGACAAAAGCGATTTACATTACAAACATCAACAGGAATAGTCAGATTCCTTGCACATAGGTATTATAAATGGACAAAGGCGCTACTATAGTTACTTATACAAGTTAAAGTAATAAGTACATGATAAACAACAAGCTTGTAGTGCGCAATTAGTCAGATTCCTTGTACATAGGTATTGCTGTACAAAACTAAAATTTTGAATGTATCAACCAATGATGTTTAACCACATATTTTAATTAATCAAAGAAACCAAACAGCAAGCACAAATTGGAATTTCAGATCCTATATAAACAGAGTGTACACTTGGTTCTATAACCATAAATGGTTGCCAAGCAGCATCGTCTTTACCTGCAATTGACACCGTCTTCTTCTTCATCCCCTTCTTAAACTCTTTCATCCACTAGATAAAACCAAAAGGAGGGCGCGGGGTGGACAATTCCACACAATGCATTTATATGATTTTTAAAATTTTTAACCTTGCATTTCTAATCAACCATTCATTAAATCTGCCATTCTCACATTCACATGATAAAAATTTATGTGAACTAATATCATTCCTTTTTTGGCTGTAGTAAGGACAAAAAGGTTAAGAACCTAAAACTGACAGGCTACCCTAAACATCAAATAAGACATACTGATCAAAGAAATCAATGTGACTTTGTTCTGAATGAGAAGAACAATTTCAGAGTTCCATCAGTAATTTCTCATGTCATGAACAGACATATAAAATTAAGTAGGGGAAAGAGGGTGAGAGAGAGAGAGAGAGAGGTATCACAAATAAACATACCACTATATTTTCCCCGGCATAAATCTGAAAATTCGTGCATGATCAATTGAAACTCACCATCATGCCCCCCAGAGGCATCAGCTTCAATATTAGCAGCCTGCAAATGCAAAAGATACAGGCTTAATATAAATTAGAAGGGCATCAAAGATCAAACAAGTTGCTCGCAATCAGTGTTTAAGAAAGAACTTACAGAAGTAAAAGCTGAAGAAACAAATTAAAGCACATTTGGAAAAGTGAGCTTTTGCCACTACCATTTGGACCTTCATACAGATAAAACAAAACGTAAGCATCAATCTCTATGGCTTAGTTTCGTCCAAGAAAATCAAGATTGTGACATCAATAAATAATAAAAAATATTGAAATGCAGGAGAAATAGGGAAAAAGAAATGGCCCCGTTGAATTAACATCACCAAGAAAAGAATTTGAGTGCATTAGAGGAAAATTACTTGGAGTCAATACTTTCTTAATACCCGTGTAAAGTCAATAGGGAACTCTTATTTTGGGACGGATGCAGTACTACAAAAAGTGCTGTCTATCGACTCTATCCGAACCGGTTACTATCAAGTGTGAATACAACTTGAACATATTTGGCTTTGGAAATTCAACTCAGGTCAACTTAACTAGACCTTTGTCTTGATAATTGGGGTTGGTTACTTGAGGAACCGCAGCTCCCATCCAGCCGCCTAAGTCGGAAATAGGGATCGGGATGTGAAAGCGAATAGAACTAGCGGGAAAACGGACGGAGAGGACCGGCAAGGGGTAAGTCGGAGGGAAATTTTGTTGAGAGCATGCTCGATGGGTTATACCGCCGACTAGGTCCTCTTTGCCACTCCATTATGTTCAATGTAAAATCGCTTAAACTTAAACCATACTCACTCATTGACATTACTCTTCTCATGGGTCTACAATATATTTTAGGATAGTCGAATATGGAAATCGAATATGGAAATAAATTGAAAAAAAAAAAAAGGAAAGTCGATAACATATCATAGGCATATATGGTAATCTTAAAAACATCAAACACTGATTTCAAAATCAACTCACAACTTTCCAAATGCTAACCTTATGTCCTACCAGACAACCTTAAGTAACATAGCTTTCCGATAGTCTAAACCCTAATGTTCAAGACAAATCCCAGTAAATGACTAGGTCCTCTTTTGCCACTCCATTCTGTTCATTGTAAAATCAGTTAAACTTAAACCATACTCACTCATTGACATTACTCTTCTCATGGGTCTACAATATATTTTAGGATAGTCGAATATGGAAATCGAATATGGAAATAAATTGAAAAAAAAAGGAAAGTCGATAACATATCATAGGCATATATGGTAATCTTAAAAACATCAAACACCGATTTCAAAATCAACTCACAACTTTCCAAATGCTAACCTTATGTCCTACCAGACAACCTTAAGTAACATAGCTTTCCGATAGTCTAACCCCTAATGTTCAAGACAAATCCCGAAATGACTAGGTCCTCTTTTGCCACTCCATTCGTTCAATGTAAAATCGCTTAAACTTAAACCATACTCACTCATTGACATTACTCTTCTCATGGGTCTACAATATATTTTAGGATAGTCGAATATGGAAATCGAATATGGAAATAAATTGAAAAAAAAAAAGGAAAGTCGATAACATATCATAGGCATATATAGTAATCTTAAAAACATCAAACACCGATTTCAAAATCAACTCACAACTTTCCAAATGCTAACCTTATGTCCTACCGACAACCTTATGTAACATAGCTTTCCGATAGTCTAACCCCTAATGTTCAAGACAAATCCCAAAATACTAATGTGTGTTCAAACTAAAACCAATATAACCCACCCTACTATTTTCAAAATTTAAACCAAAACCATATTTCATCGCATAATAGTCCGAGCTTTGCATGCATCACATTTACGTTGGTTTTAACACTAGGAATTTCATAAAAATAGGTACATAATAAGCATAGTAGCGAATACATATAAATCGCATCTCTCCCCTTATCTCGTATCCTACTTTCGAACTCGCATATTACAAGGGCATGCATATATCAACAAAGAAAGACAATATCAATGACAGATGGAACTCATCCTCTTCATCATAACTTCAATTGCTCTCTCGAAGCACTTCATTGAAGAAAGAAGACGAACACAAACAAGTCTGCCTTGGTGTAGCAAACAATGGAAACAGAAAGAAAAGCATTTTGGCAAAGACTCGCATAGTTACGTATTTGTTTATAGACTATCCGGTAAGCATGTTTCTCAAGTGACTCCATAGATACATATTTGTTTATAATTCTCTAGTAGATGGGTAAGAGGAAGTCCATAGTACATACGATTTTCCATAAGTATATAGGGTTGAAACAAGCTTTTGGAGGCCGATGTCCCAATCAAAACTGTCTACCTAAGACTGTCCATTAGCACCAAGGTATTAGCACACATTCGATTTTTAGCTCTTCCACGGTACTCACCGATGGCTCACCCTGAAGGTGGCTTCTTCACCCTTTACCTAAGATTCTATTATTACAAAATGGAACATTCAGTTATTAATATGTCGAATACTAGGCCATCCAAAATTTTTGATGATACTGAAGAAAATTAATGATAAAGAAGCTCCACCAAACGTTTCTAAGCACGGATACAAAAACACCTAATTCTGAAGACAAAGTCCACACTAAAATTGTTATCTTACAGACAAATCAACTTTATGACAACGTAAGCATAATAAATCCCAAGAAAATACTCAACTCAATTACACTTTACCTCGACCACTTGGAGCAAAGTAGAGTATACAAAAAGTGAAGGGTATAATTTTGATGTCAAACTCATAAGAGCAAGGTATGCATGGCAGTGGCTTCAACTGAAACTTGTATTAGTTGAGCTTCGAAATTATTTCTTTGTTGCAACAGCCTACCTTTCGAAGGAAACAAAACAATAACAGAATGCTCGTACAGTTCGATGTCAAATTTCATATATCATAGGCTAGCATCAACTAGTCTTAAAAATAACCTGATTTTTATATCATTATACGGCATTGGCTGGAATGAAAAGCAGGTTAACATTCTATTTCGAAAAGCAGGTTCTTGTTGCCACACACATTCTAAAAGGCAATTCCAAAAGTGAAACCACTTTAAACCTAGAGGAGCATAGCACTAAAAAATCTAAGAACACACAAACTTCACCATATAAAGCAGATGCTCTCGGATCCCTCAGAATCTCCTACTCAGAAAATCTAAGAACACATTCTCCTACTCAGAATCTCAGCCTCGCCTCCAGCTTTAGATCCCTCGTCCACATGCAGATGCTCTCGGATCTCTCATAAGAAAGCCACTCTACAGTTTAACTTACCATGT
>CM028361.1:81980230-82138667 GCA_016624345.1 Platycodon grandiflorus
CCGGCATTGTTGGGATCGACCTCACCCGAGTAAGTGGATTCCCGATTATTTTGTTTCACCTTCTTTGACTTTCCCTTCCTGACTTGTTCCTTTTGTAGTTTGCTGATGCCATCAAGTCTTACGCCAACAGGCTTGCGCAGGCTCATAAGTACAGGCGCGAGTTCCTCGAGCGTATTACTGTACTCGAGCAGGAAAAACGGGAGGCCGTGGAAAAGGCCGAGCTCGATAGGGCCCTTGCTCGTGTCTTAGAGCTCGAGGCTGCTGCCATTAAGGACAAGGCCGATATAAAGCTGAGTCAGGACCTGGCAGCGAGTATGGTGGAGGAGGCGAACCGAGTTGTCGAGGAGGCTGCCCAGCTGAGAAGCGAGCTTGCGTTAGCCGCTGCCAGTCAGGACAAACTCCGAACTGACCTGAAGGCCTCTCAAGGCGATGCCTTGAATGATCAAGGAGAGCTGGTAAAGACGAAGTTGAGTCTTGAGGGCAGAATCAGCGAGCTGGAGAGGCAGCTGGTGGAGGCGAGGAAGGTGCCGAGTTCGAGTGGGGCTATTGCTGAGTTTAAGAAGACCTCGTCCTATATGGACGAGATTCCCTCTTATTATGACAAGGGTAGGGCACAGATCCTTCGCGTAGCGGCGGCGTGCAGGGCTCCTCTTCGGGACTTGGTCAGATGGGGTAGTGCCGAGCTGAAGGGAGATTTGGCTTGACGAGGGCACGAGCTCGTGCCATATCAAGCCGAAGAGTTAGAATTGATTGCTAGGAAGGACGCCGAGTCAGGTCGTGAGCCCTGGGTACCCCCCACTCCCTTCGACAATAATGTCCCTTATCTACTTGAAGCCCTGGACGATGGTGACGAGGTCGACTTTGACGGGGACTTCAAGCTTGGGGAATTTGAAGGGGCTAAGTTGAATCAAGATGAGCATGCCCGCTCTATGTATAAGGCTGAGAGTCGAGCTAATCCATAGTCCCCGCTGTGCCGGGTTTATTTTTGGTCGAAGTGCCTTGTATTCTGAAACAATACTTCTCGGACCACTTTGTACATGTATTTTTGAGCCCCCCGGGCTTGTAATCAATTCAATATACAAGCTTTTGTTTTGCTGCATTATTTTATTTTACTTTTTTAGGTGCTTTCGTATTGCAATACTATTGATTGCTTACAATTTTTTCCAACTTGGTGGTGTGGGTCGCGAATGACCTCGATGTGCTCGAGGTATTTTTTGACTTACGATCTTCTTTCTCATGGGAAAGAGTAGGTCGTAAGTTGACCTCGACGTGGTCGAGGTGGTTCTTGACTTACGATCTTCTTCCTCGTGGGGAAGAGCAGGTCGTAAGTTGACCTCGACGTTGTCGAGGTGGTTCTTGACCTACGATCTTCTTCCACGTAGGAAAGAGTAGGTCGTAAGTCGGCCTCGACGTGGTCGCGGTGGTTCTTGACCTACGATCTTCTTCCTCGTGGGGAAGAGCAGGTCGTAAGTTGACCTCGACGTGGTCGAGGTGCTTTGTAAGGAGGTATATTAAGAATAAGACATTTTGAGGAATCGAACTTTCATTGATAGGCATCCTTTAAAATACAAACTATTACATTCAATGATAATATTTTTTAAGGTGGTCGGCGTGCCAGGGGTTTTTGAGAGGGGTGCCGTTTGGTTCAGCCAGTCGATATGTTCCTTCTCGGACTATGCCTGTGACTTTTAATGGTCCCTCCCAGTTTGGGGATAACTTGTTTCTGTTTGCATTTCTTCCCGTGACTTCGATTTTTCTGAGCACCCAATCACCGACGTGGAAAGTTCTAGGTTTGACCCTCTTGTCATGGTGAGTTTTGGCGAGCTGTTTGTAATTGATCATTTTGAGCCTGGCCTCTACCCTCCTTTCCTCTAAAAAATCGAGGTCTAGCCTCCGAGCTGTGGTGTTGCCGAGCTCGTCGAAGTGACTAACCCTTATGGTTGGCAGGGCCATTTTTACCGGTGTCATGGCTTCTGATCCGTACGCCAATGTGAAGGGGGTTTCTCCTGTTGGGCCTCGTATTGACGTGTGAATACTCCATAATACCATGGGCAGCTCATCAAGCCATCTACCCTTCTTTTCATCCAAGTTTCTTTTCAGTGCATGGAGGATTTTCTTGTTTCCTGCTTCGGCCTGACCGTTACCTTGGGGATGAGCAACTGAGGACTGCCAATGCTTTACATTCATCAACTTGCATTTTTTGGTAAATTTGGTGGAGAACTGGGTACCGTGATCGGATACGATAACTCGGGGGAGCCCAAATTGGCACCAAATTTGATCATGAACAAAGCTTATGGCTTTCTCCTCGGTTATGGTGGCTAGGGGCTTTGCTTCGACCCACTTGGTAAAGTAATCCACGGCTACGATTAGGTATTCGCAGTTTCCTCTGGCCTTTGGAAAAGGGCCTATAAGGTCGACTCCTCACATGTCGAAGGGTCATGCTGCAACTACTGGGGTTTGCTGAACTGATGGTAGTCTGGGGATGTCCGCAAACCTTTGGCACTTATCACATCTTCGAACGTAGGTCTCAGCATCCTTTCGCAACGTCGGCCAGTAATAGCCTTGGAAAATAATCTTGTCGGCCAAAGTTCTTGCACCTGGGTGTCTACCACATACCCCCTCGTGCACTTTTGCGAGCAGATCTTCTACCGTCTCGGGTCGGACACATCGAAGCAAGGGTTTTGTGAATGACCTTCTGTATAGTACCCCGGCTATCACTGTATACCGCGCTGCTCTCTTCCTTAATATCTGGGCTAAATTCTTTTTCGCGGGTTAGGTTCCGTGTTCGATGTAATCTTGTATTTCATCGACCCAGCATCTTTCCACGGGTTCGACAGGCATGACATTCTCCTTGCACACTGAAGGTGATTCGAGGAATTCCAGCCAGACTTCCGGGGGGAGGTAGCCTATCTCTGAAGACGCGACCTTTGAGAGAAAATCATCCCGTGTGTTCTCTACTCTATCGACCTGCTCTAGCTCCCAATATTCGAACTTGTCCAGTAGGTGCCTAGCCAGCTCGCAGTATTTGGTCAAGGTTGGGTGGTTAGCCCCGTATTCCCCCCAAACCTGCTTCACAACGACCTGGGAGTCGCTGAAGATGACAACCTGTGAAGCTCCCAATTTCAGTGCGAGCTCCATCCCCGCTATTAGAGCCTCATATTCTGCCTGGTTGTTCGATGCGAGGAATTTGAACCTTAATGCTTTACTAATTTTTTCCCCATCTGGTGGGCGCAAGGACAGTCCTGCCCCGCTACCCGACTTGCTCGAGGAGCCATCGACGTGAAGTGTCCAATACTGTACTAGTCATGGTTGCGCGGAGCTCGCAGCTTTTCTTTTCTTGGGCAGGCTGGGAGGTGACGTCGAAGTACTTTGCTCAGTGGTTTCTGTGGTCGGGTTTTCATCTTTCACAAACGAAATCTCTGTAATAAAATCTGCGAGCACTTGGGCCTTGATGGCTTTGCGCAGCTCGTAAGTGATGTCGTAAGCAGAGAGCTCTACCGACCACTTCATCATTCTCCCCGCTACATCGGGCTTGTGTAGAATCTGTCTAAGGGGAAGGTCGGTATACACCACCATGGTATGAGCTTGAAAGTAGTAAGTCAGTTTCCTTGCGGCCACTATCAATGCCAGTACCACCTTTTCTACGTTCAGGTACCTCGTCTCCACATCTGTTAATGTGTGTGAGACATAGTAAACTGGCTTTTGGACCGAACCTTCCTCCCTTAGCAAAACCGCAGCAACTGCTGTATCTGAGGCTGCGAGGTAGACAAACAAGGTTTCTCTAAGTACCGGGCTGGAGGGTAGGGGCGGGCTGCCCAGATATTCTTTCAGCTCGGCGAAAGCCTTATCGCATTCGTCGTTCAAAGCGAATCTCTTGCTGCCTCTCAAGATTTTGAAAAATGGCAAGCTTTTCTCCGCAGACTTCACGTTGAATCTTCCCAACGCAGTTATTCGTCCATTTAGACGCTGAACCTCTCTGACCGAGCTGGGAGCTTTCATGTCGACCAGGGCTTGGATTTTCTCGGGGATTGCCTCTATCCCCCGCTCGTTCACCATGTATCCCAGGAACTTCCCTGCTTTTACCCCGAAAGCGCATTTTGCCGGGTTCAGCTTCATTTTATTCCTTCTGAGATTTTCAAAGGTTTCTTTCAAATCCTCGATGTGGTTGGCCTGTTTGGTCTTAATGACCATATCATCGATGTAGGCTTCCACGTTTCTTTCGAGTTGGTCCCCGAACACACTATTCACCATACGCTGAGAAGTGGCCTCCGCGTTTTTAAGCCTGAAGGGCATCATGTTGTAGCAGTAGATTGCTCCTGCTGCTCGGAAGGCCGTTAACTCCTGGTCAGCTAACCACATGCGTATCTGGTGATAGCCTGAATATGCGTCAACGAAACTAAGGATTTTGTGGCCCGCTATCGCGTCCACCAACTGATCTATCCTTGGCAACGGGTACCAGTCTTTGGGGCACGCTTTGTTCAGATCGGTGAAATCAACGCACATTCTCCACTTCCAACTGGTCTTTTTGACCATTACAACATTTGCTATTCAGGTTGGGTAAAAGACCTCCTTGATTATCTTCGCCTTGAGCAGTTTGTCGACCTCTTCCTTGATCGCCGCTTGTTTTTCAAGGGAGAAAACTCGCGGTCGTTGCTGGACAGGCGTCACACTTGGATCGAGATTTAATTTGTGAACCGCGACCTCTTCACTGATTCCTTCCATGTCCTCGGCGGTCCATGCAAATACGTCTGTGTTTTCTCTGAGGAAAGCAATGATAGCCTCCCTTTCCTGCTCATCAATCTCCAGCCCAACCTTTATCTTTTGTTCAGGGAAGTCGAAGTTAATGACTACTTCGTCAAAATCTTCGTGAGGTTGAATGTTCGGCTGATCTCTGTTATCCAGGCTCTCTATCATGACAATCTTGTCAGGCTCCTTTCCTTTCCCCTTGACAGCGACCAGGTTTGAGTCGGCATGCTCGGTGCCCACGTCGGGCATGTCGTCGTCTGTGCTTTTGTCAGGGTACGAGTTGGGCTGTCCAACTCGCATTAATTGTTATGCTCGTTCCTCAGTCAGGCTTGGCCCTTTCTCGTCATCTCCAGCTTCATTGGAAACAACCACCGATCTGATCCTTTTGCCGAGGTGACCTTCTTTTGGTTCCTCGACATCTGCAACCACTATTGTCATTTTTCCTTTTCCCTTCCTTCGAGCTTCCTCGGCCCTCTTTTCATCGAGCAGATAATTCAAGGTGTTCCTCGGATCATTCTTTACTTCCCCAACCCCGCTGTCAGTGGGGAACTTGATCCTCTGATGGGCCGGGGAGATCACCATATCAAACTTCGTTTGGGCGGGGAGGCCCAGAATAGCATTATAAGGAGAGGGAATGTCAAGGACCAGGAAAGTTACTATCTCAGAGTGGGTGTTGCTTTCTGTGCCGAGGGTGACCTTCAGGTCGACTGTCCCCTTGACGGCGACCTTATGCCCTGTGAAGCCTTCGAGCTTGACACCACTTGGGGCTAAATGCGAGCTCCCCAAACCAAGTGCTTGAAAACATTTATAGTACAAGATGTCCTTCCCCGCTCCTGTGTCGATTAATACCCTTTTTACTCTTCCCCTCCCTATTTTTGCTTCCACGGTCAGAGGCTGTCCCTTTGCCGTTGGGTTGGCCGCAAGCTCGCTAGGAAGGAAGGTGATCTCACTTTCCCCCCTAACGCGAGGCGGGCTGACGACGTGGTTAAGGCTGTTGATCGTGTTTTTCAGTTTGGTGATACTTGACCACTCTTCCATAATCGTATTAATCAGGATCTCATCCTCTTCAGCATTGTTCCTCGGGGCCTCCCTCGGCCTTCCTCTATTATTTCCATCTCTCTGCTCGTACCTCCTGAGTTCCCCTTTATCAATCAGCCTTTGGATGCCCTTTTTGAGTTGGATGCAATCCTCAGTAGTGTGCCCAATGTCCTTGTGATAGGCACATCGCTTACTCCGATCGCGTGGGTATGGGGATTCTCTCAGAGGTGAAGGTCAGCGAATTCTGTTCTCCTGTAGGAGCACATTCATGATTTGTTCCCTGCTCGCATTCAGGGGGTGTAGAACTCGTCCCTCTTTTGGTATCTGTTCTTTCCTCTGTTCTTGTCACTCCCGGCATTGCTGGGCTTCTGCTCCCTGGCTTTATCCTTGGATTTCGGCTTCGAGGTTCCCGAGGGTTTTTGGCTGTCCTTTCTTGCTCCTTCAGGGTTTTTTCAACATTCCCTATCCTTTAGGCAGCAGTATACATTTCATCACTGTTGACTGGGGGTCGCATTCTGATTTCTGATAGGAGTCTAGCCGACCGAAGTCCTGCTTGAAAGAAAGCCATTATGGTTTTATCCGGGACACTCTGGAGCTGTTCGGTAACCCTTTTGAACCTTTCCAGATAGCTTTCCAGAGACTCTCCTACTCGCTGCTTAATTCCACACAGGTCGGATTCACTTTTGGGGAGCTCGCGGCGGATGAGTACTTCTCCAGGAAGACCTTCTTTAGGTCATGCCAGTCTCTGATCGAATCTTCCTCGAGTTCCTCGAACCACTTAAGAACGACTTCCCCGAATGTGCTCACAAAAATGATACACTACAAGTCCAGCTCCCTTGTACATACCCCCATCTTTGCCTCGAAGCTCGAGACGTGGCTGCGAGCGTTCGTGTTCCCCTCATAAATTTTCAGGGAGGGTAACTTGAGGCGGTGATCTGGCGGGGTGTCCCTGATCCTTTTGCAAAAGGGGGTGGTCACGTTTTTTGACAGTTTGTCAAATTTTCCCCTCTCAAGGGCTTCCAGTCGCTCTTTGACCTTCCGTAACACCCCTTCTTCTGCATCCTCGCTTCTCTCCCTCCTCTTAGGTCGACGGTCGTGGCCGCAGATCCTATAGTAGTGATGGGATGAAGCGCTGCTACTGGAAGTGTCACACCGAATGGTCTCGTGCTTCGACCTATGGCCGCGGGGTGACTCCCGTCTTTTTGACCGAGCTTCGCTGACTTCCACGCAGGCTGACCTGTATGACTTGGTCAGGCTGGGCTTTTTAACTCTTGGCCCCAGCCGGGTGTGCACACTTCCCTTCGGTTCCTCTTCCACCGTCTTCCCAAGACGCTCCCTGACACTAGGTCTTGGCTTGTCTTCGACTCTTTGTCCCAATCGGTACTTCACACTTAACCTCTGAGCGTCAATCTGAGATCCCCTGCTATAACCATCTATTCTCGAGCCTCCAGCTTCTTTCCTAACAGGTCGGCCATCATGGTGACCGTCCTGACGGGGTCGAACATCCGGGATAAGCTCGCAGGTCGCATGGGCTGCGACCTTGTGAGACAGCTCATACTCGCGCAGTTCGAGTTCTCTTCGTTTCTCCAGGTAAGCTTTTTCACGACGTATGTGCTCCAGTTCTGCTAAGTCTCTCTCGTGTTGTGTGAGAGGTCGCCTTTCTCCCAATACCTGTAAGTCGTCTTTGTCACAACCACCCTCGTCATCCGAGGTAGAGGGAGTAGCCGTCTTCCCGCTCTGTTCGGGCCTGACCGACATTTTTTCCTTTGTGGCCTGAAGCTTGCCTGTCAGTTTTTTCTGCATCACCCGGGCTACTTTCTTAGCTCGGGTGTTCTGGTGAAGCGGTAGTCCGGCAGAAGCCCCCACAGGCGAGGCTCCGCGCGACTTGCTCGCCGGGCTGACTCGCTGGAGGTGCCGTTGGGGCACCATTGAGGTTGCTGTTGGGGGGGCTTGTTTCGACACTTGTTTCGAAGTTGTCATTCGTTATTCACTTGTTCACACTGAAATCTTGAGGATTTTGAAAAGGTCCCGGCAACGGAACCAAACTGATCATGCCAAAACATGTGCGGTGACCACGTCTGTTCCACGTAAGAGCCACGTACGTAGTCTAGTTAGATACCGGCCAAATGCTGCTGGGATCCCCTCTGGTGTTCTTGAGAAAAATGGATGAAACAGTGACCTGTGAACAAGAGGGAAGCACCGTTATGGGAGGTGGGGGTGTCCCAATTAAAACCCTCCAGCGTAAGAATCAGTATTCTAGGTTGTAAGGGACCTGATTCACAGAGCTTGGTCTGTGAATGAAGTCAAAGAGTTACTGAAGCTATAAATGAGAACTAAGAGGTGCAAAGGTGTGTGCTAGTGATTGTGTTCCGTCCGTCTGAGGGTGAGTCCACACCTCTGTATTTATAGGCTGGCGGAAGGTGATTTCTGATCATGAAGAGGAGACCACGGAGAGACCAAAATTGCGCAACTCTTTGTCTCTTAGTATCTGTAGGCGGCGGTGGCAGGCTCAGGAGATCATGGCCTTTCAACCGTACGGTGGTCCTTGTACTTTTCTGTCAGGAAGTGAGAGAGTGGAGCAGACTTCTGACATAGTGGAACTGTACCTTCTTCATATCCTGTAAGGACAAGCCATGTGTGAGGCCTGGATTGAGCGGGGTCACGTCGAGGTCGGCCTCGCATGTGATCAGGTCGCTCTTATGGTGAGGCGGTCGACTTGGCATGTCTTCAGGTCGCACGGAGGGTCTCCGAGGTTAATGCACGGGGAGAATATGCTGGGGAATCTGGCGACCTGACATGTTGCAATTACCAGGTCGCTATATCCGTATGGCGCATGCTACCTCGGCGTTGGGCCCAGCTGGCGTCTTTACTGTCGAGGTGTCTGCCACGTGTTAGAGGGAATGGGTAAGGCCGTTCATGTTCTAACGATAATTTACATAGTATTAATTGAGTTTTATTATTCTAAATAAGTTGGTTTCTTTGAGATGTACTATATTAAATGAAGTTATAAGGGTATATTGGGAAGAATAGTAGATAAATTGTATATCAAAAGTCTTTAATAAAATTAGTTGGGACATTCTAAAATAGAAAGTAAGAACATTTATTTGGGATGGATGGAGTAATTATACTTAATAATAATCTCTATTATAATTACTAATACTAGTATATTAGGAGAAGAACTTAAGGTACTGACAAGGAAATGAAAAGTAAGGAAAACAAAACAAAATGATATTGTCAATGGAATTTTAACTCACACCCTTTTTTAATTATAAATACTCATTTTAGACTAACTCAACCAATTATATTATATGTAAAAATTGTAAGCATATATTATATTATGCTATAAACTAATTTATATTATAAATCAACTAATTTTATTTTTATAAATGTTACTCTCTCCATATCAAATTATAGATCTCATATTCTTATTTAAGGTATCCTAAAATAATGTCTGTAATATATTATACATATCAACAAATTTTGAAATCATTTCATTCAAAATAGATTTTTTTTTATATTTGTGTAAATTAAAATAAATTATTTTGTAAATATAGTATCCAACTAATTATTTTTTAATCATTGATTAATCTTCAAAATTATTTTAAAAAATATAAGTATATTCAATCCTTAAACAATTCTTTTTTGTTCAGAAAAAGGTTATCTTTTTTCAATATGTCCCAAAGTAAATATTTTATTTTTAATTTTGTATAAATTCTTCAAATATATGTCTAAAATATATTTATCTTTATTAAGTGTAAGATGAAATAAATAAAAAAAAAGAAACCCAATAATTTGATATCATTAAAGGATACTTAAAAAATAAAAAATGTATAGAATGAAAATACATACTTTGACCACCAATAAAAAATATGTATTCTAAAACGAAAATACTATACTAAACGACCACTAATTTTCATATATTGACAACACTTAACTTTTGTCGGGCATTAAGTCAAAAAATGCATAAATTCAATAATGATAATTTTTTAAAAAATATTTATAAAATTGTATTTATTATTCTCATAATCAAATTAAATCCGTGCGGAGCGAGCTCTATAACTATTTTGTTTTAAAAATGGGAAAAAAAATAAAAAATTAGACTAATTTTTCAAATTAAGCCAAATATAAATAGAATGAGTTTATTTTCACTACATTAATTATTTATCCACCAACTTCTCTCATCCCTCTGTTATTTATTTTTTCAAAACCCATAAATCAAACCTCAAAATAACTATGCGAAACACACCCCTATATGATGTTAGGCATATAATCAATTTGTAATACTACTTAATTTGATTTGGAATTTAATTGTCAATTTTCGTTCTCATTTAATTACATCTTCCCTAGATTATTTCATTTCAGATATGATAAAAATGCACTAAACGTCCATATACTCTGCTTTCATTTTGACTTTTGTTCCTCTACTTTGCTACCCCGTTTTTCCATCCTAATACAACTTACTACTATAGTTTTTTTGATGATTTTTGGTTCTTGATATCAGTCAGCTCTTGTCACTCCGTCCGTTTAATATATATATATATATATATATATATATATATATATATTATTATTTTTTTCTTTTTTTTTTCCATTAAATGGAAATGGGTGTTGCTAGATTCTTTCCCCTCCCTTTGGACCCTCGTCAATCAATTAGAGGCAAGCTTTTTAAAGTAGGAAATCATTGTTCATCGTGTATACTGTATACTATAGTTTGTATTTCCTAGACTCAAACAATCAATGGTACGACACAGAATTCCACAATGAGCCCATTGAGTATGCTTTGTTGTATTTCCTAGAGCAAGTAAACGCAGCTGAGGGTAGGACACAGAATTCCACATTCCAACTTACGAAATGTTGACATCTTACACAGGCCAACCCAATTGAGCCCATCTTTAAAATGGGGCAATGTCTTCAAGCATACTCAATGGGAACTACGGAAGAATTTCATGTTCCAAGCTTAGAGATGATTTGCCCATTCATACTATGATCGAACAGCCAGACATCATTAGCAAAAGAAAGGATAACAACAATGGTGAAATAATCTAGCAAAACAAAATTCAATGAACTATTTAGAAAGTTGGAACATATAATCCCGAGACAATAATAGCAGCATCAACAACATTCCTCCCAGAGGTATAATGCATGACCAGCCACCTATTTCCCAAATAGTCAAAGTACTGGTCCACTAAACTGAATATATAAAGGCCCAACTTGTGCAACACATTGAGATACTATTTCTTCAAAAGACAGTAACACAGACTAATGATGAGGCCTAAGGGGCAGATCGTTATTTTTCACAACTGCCACCTTAGGCATAAAAATCCCTGGTTTGGAACCAGCCTAAACAGCACATAATTCATGTAAAGTAGATTTTACTGGCACATCATAATTTCCAGGTAGCCTCTCACACCTATTTGCGAGCTTCAACCTTTTTCTGTTCTTTGGCTGAGAAGAAAATTTATAATTACATAGATATCAGTTTCGTGACCACTAACAGTAAGAGATTTAAGGGAAACCAAGCGGCAGGAAAGCTAAGAACATTACCAGCCTTTTCTTCTTCTCGTTTTTTAGCAGCCTCTGCCCTCTGTTGTCGTATAAGAGCTAAGCGCTCTGCAATACAAAATATAGTCACAGCAAAGCCATGCAGAAAATGCAAAGTTCAATTTAACTGGCAGAAGAACCGACAACAAAGATACAACCAACTGTAGTACAATCGCAATTCAGAAGACATTCAGAGGGCAGAAATAAAATGTCGACAGCAAAATTGGGTAGGATTAGGAATTCAGACGTATGTGGCCTCAAAAGAAAGATAGGTAGGTATCTGGTGCATACAACTAATGGTCATACAGGTTCAACTCCAGACATGTTTTCAATCAATGAGGTCAACCACATGTGCAGCTATGTGCCGATGCAAGAGAATTTTCTAATGCCAAAGATGCATGGCCCATAAGTCACTGGTGAACAGATGAACATGTCAAACTGTGTAGGTAGAGAGGTTAAATCTTACACTAATCAGCAAGTAATTTCATCCACCAACATGGCACAATAATAGGCACTACATGAAATCAAAGTTTTGTTTCTTTTCAAAAACATAATATTTCTCTTACACTTGATACAAAAAATGTTTATTAACTTTACCACAATTTAAGAGAAATATAGAGAAGTCAAAGCACAATATTAAAAAGTTTGACTCTTCAAAATGGACCAGTTTTGGGACGAAGGAGTGCAGAAACTGCCTATGAAGGCAGCCCTTCTTCTCTTCACTTTAAAACAGAAGGCAACACAAAATTGTTCAAAACAATGTATAGCACATAAGATAATCAAATTAACAACATATATGGAACTATGAGAAAATTCTATCGAAAACAAAAATCAACCATTAGTATATGATTCCTTACCTAAATCTTTCTTCGCTTGATCTGTTTTTCCCTGCTCCTGCAACTTCATATACCTTTCATGAGCTTTCTGTTTCTCTATCTCTTCTCTGTGAAATAAAAAATGCAAAACAAACAATGAGGATAGACGAAATGCGAATTTCTCAAATGAAACAGGAAATATACTAACCTAAATTGAACTGAAAGCAGAAATAGAGTTTAGCCTGACCATGCGAATTTCTCAAATGAAACAGGCAATATACTAACCTAAATTGAACTGAAAGCAGAAACAGAGTTTAGCCTGACCATAAGTTAAAAGATAATTGTACACGTTTATAGCAGCGGTCAAATTTTGAACTAATACTAAACATAGAAATGTTTGCTATGATCATAAACTCTTATAGTACTAATGATGTATCAGTCTCCTTTCTTGAGTTTCTAAGCTCAATTATTCCTGCATCTTACGAGGGCACGAGAGATAGGATACTGTGAAAACCCTTACGAGGCAGCAGTAATAAAAAAGGACCAATGTTAAGAACTATATCCCAACTGATTTCACATCCCTGCCACCAGACCAACCACATCTAATGATAGATGTTTTGAACTATATAAGCTAACGAGTAATCATACCAGTATATCTCAATCATCATCCATCAACAAATCTGTATCCATCAAAGCACACTCTCACCCTCTCACCCAATTTACATGCTGTATAAGTTTTCAGTCATGAAATACTTGAACTGGCATCCAATTCCCTAGTATCTAGTGTAAGTGAAGGGAAATGTGTGATTTACTACGAGTAATCCACTTTACATGCTGTAAAAGTTTTTCCTCCTATTCTGCTAGTCCTTTATTTATCAATAAAATAAAATTTAAAAAAAAAAAAAAAAAGGTACTATGAGTAATGCAAGATAATACCAGTAAGAAGTTACAAGTCCAAGATTATGCGATCTCGAAAGAGAGAGAGGATCAATGATATTTATGGCAATATCTGAGCAAAGCTAGACATTTTGGTTCATTCTCCTACATGCGACAGACTACAAGCAACAGAAAGGAATCAAAGAAGCACTAAAACTAATAAGTTAGTCCGCCAGGTAATCTTTTCATCAATTCCCTGACAAAGAAGAATATAGAAGGATTCACAAACCTTTCACGTCTTGAAAGTTCAGTTGTTTTGTCCATCTGCACAGCAAGCATCATGTCACATACAATATTATCAATAATTTTCTAAAACAATCAATAAGCAAGTTACAAAGTGATAGATTTATGGATATAATGTAGAAACTCACATCAACATCTCTAGCTTTCAATGTCTTTGGCTTAACCAAATTAGGGTTTTCGATCTCAATGATACCTTGGGTTCCTTTCTTCTTCTAATAACAACCAAAAAGGATAACATAAGTAAACTATCTTAATACTCCATAAGGAGGAACAGCGGAATATAATATCCAGAAAAAAGTTGAGAGCAAAAGTACACTGACATCAGATTCATCCTCCGACTCGACTTCAGATTCTTCTTCAGATCTCTCATCTTCTTCAACTTCGGCTTCTTCCTATTAATATCAGCTAAAGTGAATAAGATGCATCTTAACAAGGAGCATCAAAAACTTACCAGTAGAATTCGATTACATTTGGAAGTAAATTTTTACATAACTTGCAGATAAACTTCATGGTGTTCTAGCATTTGAAGGTAAGAGTTATGCATTCAAAACAAGAGCAAGTAAGTACAACTAAGACGGCCAGGCAAATATCTGTTATTAGAAGTTAGCCATGAAACACAAGAATGAGAAAACATACAAATCTAGGCGTCGTCAAATGTGAAAAAAAATATATATAATAATAATAATAATAATAATAAAAATAGCAAAAGGAATCTAAAGCCGCGAGACCCTACACTACCAAAATCAGCTAAGGCCGAGGCCAGGAGACAAACAACTCTTTCCTAAAGCAGGTGGATGAGTCTTTCCCACTACAAAATATCTCGCCCCTAAAACAAACTTGCACGAATCAGCAGGACTACACTATAGGAAGATCTGTACATGAATTAATGACCACGAGTGTCATCGTTACGCATGCATAGAACATAATTTACTGGAGAAAAGCTCATCACGTAACTTACCTAGCGCAAATCAGATGTATCAGCTCACCAAGAAACAAACACAAGTTAACCAAGGGAGGAAATCTAGACTGCAAGGAAACTTCGGCGTCTGGCATTTAGGGGGGACACGGCAAATTATCCATGTGCGACACGCATGCGCCAGGAAATGTGTCCAACATACAAATTAGGGTTTTCTAAGTAGTAGGATTTTGCTTCATGGAAGGCCAATTAATTTACCAAAGTCACACCAAATTTAGGTTATTTATATCGAATCAAGGTAGATTCAAAGAACATAGTATAGAAGTAATTACGAAAGTTATGTAAGTATATATATTCATCTCCTTTTAAATATCTATTCAGATGATACATACATACATATATATATATATACAGCAGTGCCCTCATGTCGTGGAAGATCGCTGCATCCGACATCAAGTGTCAATGTCGACAGCCACACTTGGTGCTTGTGTCCACAAATCAGTAAAGCACAATGGTTGAATGAACTCTGCGGATGGATACGGATAGGTATACGTGTGGCCTGTGTGCGCATTGGATACGTTCCTTAAAGATCCAGATATTAATATTTAAGTGTTTTTGCTCGCTTCAGAGATACACGGCACAGATACTTTGCAGTCAATATTACAATTTCTCATTCATTAAACCTTGTAGGAAGACATATATACCCTTATTAAATACCTCATTTGTTGTGTCAGGAATAGTTGGAAAGAAAAATTAGGAGGAGATAACTATTGGGAGAAGATAAAGTATTTAATGAAGAGATGATTAATTGACGGAACTTGAAAAAAAAAAGGGTAAATTAGGCAAAACATGCATCGAAAATCTAAATCAACACTTAATTTGGAACAAATTTTTTTATAGTTAAAATGACACTTATTATGAAACGGAGGGAGTAATAATTCATTAACTGTTTTATATCCGTAACATCTATTTTACTGATTTAAGCTGACGGTCAACACAAACTGCTATTCGTTCTTGGAGGGCGCTGCCTATTTCCCAAACGTTTGGAGGGACCGCCAACTCTGCCAAACCTAAGGGGAGGGAACCATAACTAACCCCCCTAAATATTAATTACTCTAATTATTTATGCTAAAAATTTATCTTGTAAGACATTTAAGTTGGTTAGGGGCATAATGAGAAGTTAGTTAATTAATGCTGTTTGAATTTCTAGTTTCTATGTAGCCAAAAACTTTGCCAAAGCCAAAAATGGAGATGTGGCAAATATATACAAGACTAGGGGACTAGCAATCTGAGAAGAATTCCGAAGAACTCCCATGGGCAATGGACATACCAAGTTTGAAATTCAGGCTGTTCACTTCATATCTCCTCCCAACCAGCCAAATATAAAGAGAATCCAGCTTTGAAGAAACTGCCTGAGTCCCTTCTCCATTATTGGAAATAATTTTCCAAGCAACCCTAAATACTGGAAGGCATTCTAACTATAAAACCAGTTGTTTCGGCAACTGCCTTTCCATTTATCTTTTGCTTTCTCAAAGAATAAGTTTCAAAGATAACAATCCTTCTTCACCAAAAAATAAGACAATGCTTAGTGTTCATTAATTTATTTTGTATCTTTTGCACACATGGACTAGATTGAGATAAAATCTATACTCATCTCGTGGCAATAATTTAGTAAGAATAATAATAACCATAAACAATTAGAATCCACATACAAAGTATGGCAAGAAAAACTCAATAGACAGTAACCACCTGGTTGTTTTGTCCACATTTCATGATTAAATAAGCCGTACTCTACAGAAATAGCACCTTTAGTATAAAAACCGTTTCATGCCTGTTTTGCAGTGTACTCATTCGAAACAACAGCATTTCAAGAATAATGTGTACAAAATGCTACCATACAAAATTCACAAAAATGAAAAAAAGCAACCATCTCGTATGAAAATAAATAGTTACCTTCTTAAATGTGCGAGGACGAGAAGAAGTACCAGCAACTGCAATCATTGATATTAAGAAAAACAGAAAGTTAAAGGTTAGCCAACAGTTAACAACAGGAACCAGCCAGTACCAGCAATAGTCTCGAACTTAAACAGTGCCAGAAATAAGGCGAGAGCAGAGTGATAAATGCACATCAGAATTCAATGATAAAAGATACTAATAAAGAGCTCGTCAATTAAGAGCTTAGTTTAAAATGGAAGTGAATGTGGTGTGAATACTGTTGCAGCAGAAAGGTCTCATGCTTTTGCCTACTTTTCACTAAGGGTCCTTACTCACCAAAGCCAAGCTTTCCGCTGTGTATTAGGTAAGGGATTTACTTTCTCTTCTGTCTGACTAGAAGGTAGGAAAGTTATTTAGAATTGATGAACCACGCAGCCTTTTTATCACTGTGATTCCAGCCTATTTAAGGACAGTAGCAATGTTAAAACAACGATTTCTAACATTCGGACGGTGCCCATAAGTGCTTATAGGCCATTTATTCAAATCCATTCAATTGCGCACCCAAGTAAAATGTTAAATTCTGAAACAAAGACATCTCTCAGCAGTCCCTTTTTCCCAGCACATACTCCCACAAATCAATATACTTTAAAACTCCAAACTGAATATACATGTGTGTGCTCAGCAATCTACAAAATGCAACAACAGATATACTCGAAACGAGTTCAGAAATGAAATTCAGCCAAATTCAAAACAGATAAAAGTAGCAAATCAGCAAATTAAACAGAAATGAAAACAAATAACAAATAAATAATCCATTAACTCCGCCAATTTCAACAACCCGTCCCGACACTATATCAGCGCAGATCTAGTAACCAAACACACACCAGTCCAACACCTGTTTTGCAACAAAAAAAAAATAGGAAGAGAGAGAGAGAGAGAGAGAGAGAGAGAGTGCATACTCATCTCTTCGGGGGTGGAGAACTGGCGCCGACCAGTCGGCTTGCCCTTAAACTTTCCTCTTACCATAGTCTAATTAACCACCGAGTCGACGGCCGCTGATCAGAACAAGAAGAAGAAGAACCAGCTCCGTTAGCGTCGGAAATCCGACGAAAGAGAAAGAAGCACGGGATTCGTATTCGGGAAAGAGATGGGTGTGCTTCTTCCTTTAAATGGATTCCCTCCCGCACTCCAAAAACCCTAATCGTCGAATAGCCAAAAAAAAAAAAACCAATGAGAAATGAGAGTGGCGTATGTAATGTATGGAGAGAGAATATTTACTGCGTCTGTCGCTCGTGTGGTTTATAGGGAAAGCGGATCGGGTCCAGAGGGTGGAATCGTCAATGGGGGTGTCAGTGTCACTTGTATAAAAGTGACCGAACGATGGTCGATCGAAGGGTATACGATTCTCTTGTGGGCCTTGCTCAATGTTGGATACCCAGATAAAATATGGAGAAATTGTTGGCCGGTCTATTTTCTTAAAAAAAAATTCTCTTCAGTACATTTTTTTTTTAACCGCTAAAAGGTATTTTGAAAATTTTCTTCTTAAAATATCATCAACAACATCGTTGCTTCAGATTTGAGATTCAAATTGATGTATAAATGATTTCATGTTGTTAATATAGTCTTTTCTCATGTTTGGGTATCAATTTTCATGCATAAAACACGAATTTGATCAAATTTAAATTTTTTGAGTTCATCCCGTTTTTCTTTGTTCTTGAGATGTTTTGGCCACTTAAATCTCTGTTTTAAGCTTCGAATTTGTTTAAAATCAATCTCATATTATTATCCTAATTTAGTACTATATTTGTGCACAATTTTTCTACCAAAAAATACTATTTTTGAGCTTCAAATCAAGCTTGACAGTGTGCTGTCTGAAAACAGAGGAAGGTGTTCTTGGACTGATTTAATTCGCCAATCGCAGTATGCTGGGCAAAAATGGTGCATCGCGATGCAAAGCGATGCAAAAGTGGTGCATCGCGATTCCAAAAGTGGTGTATCGCGATTGCAAAAGTGGTGCATTGCGATTGTAAAAGTGGGATACACCAATTGTTGCATCGTGATTGCAAAAGTGGTGCATCGCGATTGCAAAAGTGGGTGCATCGCGATTGCAAAAGTGGGTGCATCGCGATTTGCAAAAGTGGTGAATCGCGATGCAACAATTGTTGCATCGCGATTGCAAAAGTGGTGCATCGCGATGCTTTGGTTCCCTAAAGCGCGCTGCGATGATCGCGATGCACCAATTGTTGCATCGCGATGCCCCAATTTGTTGCATCGCGATGCAAAAAGTGGTGCATCGCGATGCCAAAGTGGTGTATCGCGTTGCCAAAGTAGTGCATCGCGATGCCTTCGGTTACTGAAGCGCGCGTGTTTTTCTTTCATTAATGGCATAATCATCTTTTCGCCCCAAAAATGTCTTTTTTCGATTTTTAAAAAAGATGAGTAGACTGGAGCGATTACAAATGTTTGAAAAGGGACCGGCCTGTAATTCACCCATAAAATATTTTACTATTGTTTTGAAGTAGAACAGTCAACATGATTTTAGCCCGTTAGGTCAATTCGACTCGTTGCACAAAATAAACAGATTGGGTTGATAAACTGTGAGCCCAATTAAAAGTGAACCTAACGAGCTGAGCCCGTTTGATTGTGTTTGAGGCGATGCGAGTTGAATTGGGTTGGCCCGCCAATCTAAGTATTAAAGAAATCCTAGGTAGGCGACAGGCTTATTTTATGACAAAAGACCACGCTCTCTTATCTCCCTCTTAGAATCGCACGATCTCGCCTTCTCCAGTCTCACGCTCATCCCTCGGCTGACTCTCTCTTAATCTCTCTCACGCTCAACGACAAACAGCAACGGCACTCTAATCGTCTGGCCCTCTTCAGCACTCTCTCACCAAAACTTCATCTTTCTCTCTCTACTTAAAATCGCTATTCAACACCAATCAATCAACAAATCGATTGATCAAAATTTTTGGGTTTTGTGTTCGGATGATAGAACTTATAAAGGATATGGTAGTAGAAACTGAGATTTTATGCGAGCAGAGCATCTCCATTAGCCTTTGCATTGGCAAAATTTTTGGATTTTGTTGTGTCAGCTAGAAGCTAGTAATTTTTATTTTTTATGCAATTAGAGTTTGATTATTCTATAATTTAGAAATTTATATTGCTTATATCCATGCGGTTCACTGGTTGTCACAGTAAAGTGATTGGGCCTATTATTTCCAACTAGTTGCCTGTATTTGATTACTATTGCAAAATACAGTGTATATGGATGACGGAGATGAGTCAGCATTAGTAAGGAATTGGATATGCCCTTTCTTGTTAGAACTTTGTAGTCCTTATTATTTTTTTTTTAGTAGGCCTTCAGGATATATGCAGGCTGGCCCGCCTAACCCACAACTCACGGTGGGTTGGGTTGGGTTGGACTGATAATTTTTCAGGACCGTCACATTTGCGTGTTGGCCCGCACTGCACCGCCAAATAGCGGGTTTTGGTAGCCCCCCCCCCCACCAGCCCATTTTAATAGCTCTATTTTGAAGTATTACATGCTTAAGTATGTCTATCACGTGGTGTTTGAGACCATTGAATATTTTCTCGAATATGTATTAGCTCTTAGTTTTTTTCTTCCTTTCAATCATTATAATAATAATAAGGTTTTAAAAAGCGTGGTTAGCATTGTGATTTAAGAGAAGAAAAATCTAAACTAAATCACTAAATCAGCAAGGCGAACGAATAACCACCGTGATTTAAGAGAAGAAATATCTAAACCAAATCACTAAATCAGCAAGGCAAACGAATCCAAAAGGTGTGCATATTAAAAGATAGGCTTTATTTCATAAATTTTCATAGGTATCATATTTTTTCCATGTTGACATATAATATTTTAGATTTTGTTTTTAAGTACATCTTAAATTATTTATTAATTGAATTAATTACATGGTATTAATGTATTTTCAATGGGTACCCTACTATGGTATAAGTTGAAGATTTTAGGTTACAAAATTTGGGTTAAAAATGGGGTGTACAAGAGTTACGTTAATTCAGTAATGAAAGTAAGGCAACCCTAGAGTTTATGCAAATTTTAGAACCAAATCTAAAGTCCGCAGTGCCAACATACCAAAAATATAATTGAGAGATTTGTAAATATGCTAATTAAATAGGTTAGTATATGACTTAAGATTGAGCATTAGAGTATTCTGAACATGTAAATCTTGGGATTAAATAAATATTGGATTAATTTACAAGCTTATATGTCAACGTGCACAGGAGTTGCGTGTGCCACACATAATTGGAGTTTAATGTGCATTCAAATCATAAGAAATAAAAAAAATAATAAGTGTTAAACGCAGCCCCTCCTACTCTAAATGTAGCCCCCTAACAAAATTACTAATTTACCCTTGTCATTTATATATAGAAAATTTTTAACTTAAAATTCTCACTTTTATTTGCTTCGAATATGTATGTTTTCGACATATTTTGTGTTAAATTTATTTTTTTTGCCTAGTTATTTGCTTCTATTGTATATGTTTTTGACATATTTTGTGTTAAATATATATATATATATATATATATATATATTTGTTTTATTATTGTGCTATAATGTACATTTTTACAAAAAAAAATGAAAATCAGATGGACATGAGCCTGGGCGTGCGCATGTACCATTGTTCTTATTTTTTAATTGTTTCACTTTTAGCCCTTATATTTGTAAATTTTTTAAAATTTACACTTTGCCCCCTAAATTTTTTAATTTCGTTAAATTTTTTATGCAAATATCTATTAAGTTAAACAATTTAATAAAATTAACAAATTTAAGGGGGTATAGTGCAATTTTTTTCAAAATTTTACAAATTCAAGTCGTAAAAGTGAAACAATTTAAAAAAGAAGAACAACCATGTGCATGTCCAATTTTATTTTTATTTTTTGTTTGCAAAAATGTACATAATAATAGACGAGGACAAGTTAGTAATTTTGCCAGTGAGGATGCATTTAGCGTATAGGGCCTGCGTTTAGTGCCTAAAAATATAAAATTACTAGAAGTCAAACAAATTTAATTTAGAAAATTATATAATTATTTGGTCCCTCTATTTTACGAAAATTATGTGTTTGGTCCACACTCATCAAAAAAATTCATTCTGGTCACTTAATTTGCATTTTTTTGTGAGATTCCCCTTTAAGACCATTAACATTAAATTTTTCATTTATTTTTTTTAAATATCCAAACTACCTCTCATGCAGTAAATACTCAATTATTACCCTCTCTCTCTTCCAACAAACTGGCCCTACTACCCTCCATCACTGCCCACTCCTGCTTGCCGTCCCACCCCTCTTCTTCTTTTTTTCCTCAACCCTCCTATAGAAACAATCCCCCACCCTCTCTCCCACTCTCTCATCCAGTCTTCCAAACTCTCACTCTCCTCCATTTCAAAAACCAACACAAACTACACATATGACACCCACATACTTACCATTGACTCAATTAATCTCTCCCTTTTCAATCACATGCCCTCTCACACTACATCAAATAGATCCAATTCCTTCCTCAACTACACATTCAACGAGCTCACCCCCACCCCTATCGGTGCAAAAATGAAAACGCAATAGCATTTACTAATTTTCTATAGATAGTGTTTAGCATCACTTAAGTCAAGATCACAAATATGTTGAGAGATCTACCCGACTTTTTAAGTTGGGAAAAATCGCAGGCGTCCCCTTAACATTAGAAGTGTGTATATTTCTGTTGGGAACTAAGGGAAAGAGAGTATAGAACTAGGGGAAAGAGAGTATAGATTGTTCTTGCACATTCAAATCCACATTCAATTGAAGGACAAAGATTCATCATTTCATATTAAAACGAGTAAGGAGTTTGAAATCAATCAATTAGTATATTGCAGATCCACTACGCCCGAGCTTGAACCTCTTTTAAAGGACAGAAATCCAGCAGTACAGTCAAAGTGTAATCAGCTTCCTGCAACAGGTGCTACAGTTGTCGGCTTCGAATCTTTGGTTATCTCGTGTTCCTTGTTATGATCCAATTCCAAGGTTCGATTTTGAGTTTGAATCTGAATAAAAACCAAAATGGAGAAGGGAACGGGACACGCGCAAAGAGGAACGAACACGAACCACACTTCTTCTCTGCAAGAGAAATTAAAAACAAGTAATCAGATCATGAATAAGAAAATTGAGAATTATAACGAAAAAACAAAACCGATTTCTCTTGTAATAGAGTGGAAAAGCTTCAAGCCGAAAAAATGGTGACAATTGTAATGGGAACGGAGACAGTGGTGGGTGGAGTTATTATCCACTGAGGATTTGCAAAAGAGATTTTCATTTAATCTCATATTTAAAAGAGATTTTCACTTAACCCCCTCAGGAAATAGGAGAATTTACACATAGAAGTTAATGTATTAAGGATATTTTGGATATTTAAAAAAATATTAGACGAAAATTCTAACGGTAATGGTGAAAAGAAAAATCTCACAAAGAAATGCAAATCGAGTGACCAGAAAGAATTTTTTTGATGAAGGGGAGCCAAACGCATAGTTTCTGTAAAGCGAAAGGACCAAATAATTATATAATTCAAATTTAAATAAGGGAGTGAGTAGTTTTTTTCTCTGCCCAATTTGTCAAATCATCCCTTGAGCATGAAATACTTTTAGGGGGTGATATTGTAAATCTAAGTTGCCAGACGAGGGTTATGAAGTACGAACATTCAGGCTATGATTGACTAGTCAATGTCAAGTTTTAGAATTGAAATTGAAGGAACATTTTGAGCTCCACGAAATTTAAATTGTTCTTCCACTTCCAAGCTTTGAAATTAGGCATCCAAATATAACCTCGAAGAGAGAGTTGCACCAATGACAACCCTCACTTAATAGAATAGATAAATATTTAACTTCCTATGATATTTGTCTTACTTTCCCCTTTTTCATTTGCCAGTGTTAATTCTCACTGTTAAAAAGAGCTTACGATCATAAGATTTATGATTTATCATAATAGGTGTGGTATATATCAAGTACTAATAGAGATAGTAATGCTAATGTCAAGTTGAATAGTGTATATATGAATGATGATGATAACCAAGGCAAGCAAATGGAACTCAAACAAGACATGCAGCAATTCTTCATGACATCTGCCTTACATATTACTTCTAGTTGGTTGTAATATTTATTCATTATTAAGGGTAGTTTAGTCTTTTATTCTGAGTTTTTTTGTTAGGCAGTTATTCTTCCTGGTTATAGGTTGATTAGCATTGTTGAGTTTGTTAGAGCCTTTTCTTGTAAGTTTTCGTCAACAGAGTTCTTCGTAGCAATGAAGATTAATTCTCAATTCAAACTCCTCTCAATTGAGAGATTCATGTATTCTTTAATCATTTTTGCAATTTGACATGGTATCAGAGCATAGATCCTTGCTCGAAGCCTTCGCCATCGTCTCAGTTAGTTTTTAATTTTTAGGAATTCTTTATTCCTCCTTCAAATCGATAGAATCATGGTTTTGTCTTTGGCGATTAAATTTTTCCTAGAATCGTGATGGCAAATACATCAGCGTCAAATCCTAGGGCTACGGCGATGGAAATCCCTATCGATTCCAACATGCATCCTCTGTTCTTGCATAACAATGATCATCCAGGTTTGATACTTATTGCTGCGAAATTAACTGGTAGCGATAACTATAACTCGTGGAAACGCTCTTTAGAAATTGTTTTGTCTGCGAAAAATAAGTTATGCATTGCTGATAGAAGTTTTAAAACACCTGAGAAAGAGGATCCTTTGTTTCCATTATGGTCTAGGGCTAATGACATGGTAATATCCTGGATTTTTAATGTTGTTACAGAAGACATTAGTCACAGTTTGAAATATTTTGTTAGTACATACTCTGTATGGAGAGAATTAGGAGAAAGGTTTTCCAACATTGATGGCCATAGAGTTTTCCAATTAGAAAAGGACTTACATAGGCTGGAACAAGGGAGTAGTTCTGTAGAATTTTACTATCACAAAATGAAAGGACTTTGGGATGAGAGTTTTGCATTAGATCCTATAACAGCCTATAATTGTCCATGTAGTTGTGGTGCGAATAGAAATCAAGAGCAAAGAGAGCAGAGAAGACATTTGATGCAATTTTTGATGGGATTACATGATAGTTACATAAATGTCAGAGGACATATTCTCAGGATGAAGCCACTGCCAAGCCTTGGTGAGGCTTATTACATGGTCAGGCAAGAAGAATCGCAAAGGCAAGGTTATGTGTCTGACAACACTATTCTGGTAGCTAATATCACACATGTTAATGGTCAGCCTGGACAAACAAGTAATCAAATTGGGGGAATAGTTGCAGCCACATATCAGAACAAAAGGGGTTATGCAAGAACACCATTCAAGAAAGGTGTGTTTTGCAATTATTATGACAAAAAAGGTCATGTAAAAGATGAATGCTACAGGTTGCATGGATTTCCAGTTGGGCATCCTGCCCATTATGCAAATAAGGGAAAATTTACCAAGGGAACAAGTTCAAATAGTGGACCAAGGGAACCAAAGTGGTAATGCCAAGGCTATGCAAGTTCAAGCGATGCAAGATAGCAACAATGAGGATGCTAATGGGGTCTCTACAGGGTAAGGTAGTTTTGAGCAGTTGCAGGCTCAACTCAATCAAGTTTTGGCTATGCTGAAAGGGAAAGATAGTCCTGAAGATCATCTCAGCAGTGTACACCAAATTGGCCAGAATCCTTGTGTCATTACACATATTGCAGGTATAACAACCTCAGACTCAAATTCTCTCATAGCTTCAGTCTATAACTTGAATACTTGGGTTGTGGATTCTGGTGCTACTGATCACATATGCATTTCATCTTCTCTTATGCACACATTCAACATTTATTCAGGCCCATTACTCTCTCTTTGCCCAATGGCAGTAATGCAAAGGTTACTCACATTGGAAGTATTTATATAAATCCTAATCTCACCCTAGATAATGTCTTTTATGTTCCTAATTTCCAGCTAAATCTTCTCTCTATCTCTAAACTTGCTCACCAAATCTCTTGTGTTGCTCAAATCACCAAATCCAAATGTGTTTTCCAGGACCAACAGATGAGGATCATAGCCTCTGGTGATTTGCATCAGGGACTTTATATTCTTCATGATGATTCTGCTACAGTTTCTCCACATGTAAACACTGTTGCTGCAAAGAACACCACTCCTACTTCTTGGCATCAAAGGCTAGGCCATAGTTCTCTTAGTAGTCTCAAAAGGATTGTACCTCTCTCTTCCATTTTCAATTCAAAAAATGTAAACACGGATTCTTTTACCTTGTGTGGCATTTGCCCTTTAGCTAAGCAGCATAAACTTCCTTTTCAGCCTAGTAACATCAAGACTACATCCTGTTTTGAATTGATTCATTATGATCTCTGGGGTCCTTATAGAAGGACTACAATGAATGGATGTAGATATTTTTTAACTGTTGTAGACGATTATTCTAGAAGTGTTTGGACATACTTAATGTCAACCAAGACTCATGTGTTCACTTTTCTTAAAAACTTCAATTCTTATGTTCATAATCACTTCTATACCTCTATCAAATTTTGTAGAATTGACCATGGCACTGAGTTTTATAACTCAGAGGTTATTCCTTTCCTTTCCAGCTTTGGTATTGTCCACCAAAGCTCTTGTGTGGATACTCCACAGCAGAACGGTGTAGTGGAAAGAAAACACTAACATTTGTTGAACATGGCCAGGGCTTTGAGATTCCAGTCAGGTCTCCCTATCCATTTCTGGGGGTATTGTTTACTTGCTGCTACACATATCATAAATAGAATACCCACTGCTGCTCTCTCTTTTCAAATACCTTTTGAACTTCTACATAAAACACCTCCTTCCTATGATCATCTCAGAACAATTGGATGTCTTTGTTTTGCATCAATTCATGATTCAGATAAGTATGCCCCTAGAGCCATTAGAAGTGTTCTCCTTGGTTATCCTACTGATCATAAGGGTTACATATTATACAATCTTACAACCAACTAAGTTTTCATTAGCAAACATGTTATCTTTCATGAATCCATCTTCCCTTTGCTTCAAAAGGATCCTACTGATCCTGGTTTACCTTTTGTTGAAACATGTCCCATGATACTCCTTCTCCTTGTCCTCCTCGGTTAGTTCATGATGGTGCCTCAGGTTATCATCCAATTACTCTTGGCAACTCTTCAACCTCATTGCCATCAGTTCCTTAACCACCACAGTCTTCTATTGATCCTCCATCTATCCCTTAACCATCAGTTACTTCTATTCCTCTTAGAATTTCCAGTAGGTTAAGAACCCCTTCTGTGAAATTAAAGGAGTATGTTGTTTCCTCTTTCATTTCACAGCCTTCTTCATCTTCCAGTCCCAAGTTCTCTCATTCTCAGTTGCTTTCCTATGACTCTTTTCATCCTACACATCAATCTTTCATCAATGCATTATCACACACAGTAGAACCATAATCCTATTCTCAGGCTATTCAAGATCCAAAATGGATTGATGCTATGAATGCAGAAATTACAGCTCTTAAGGCCAATAATGCCTGGCAGTTTGTGGCTCTTCCACAAGGAAAACAGCCAGTTGGGTGCAAATGGGTGTATAAAGTTAAGTACAATTTAGATGGTAGTGTAGAGAGGTTCAAGGTCAGGCTTTTAGCCAAAGGCTACACACAAATAGAGGGAATGGACAATTCAGAAACATTTGCCCCAGTGGCAAAAATGGTCACTGTTAGAACTCTCTTGGCTATAGTTACTGTTAAAGGCTGGGAAGTCCACCAGCTAGATGTTAATAATGCTTTTTTGCATGGAGACTTAGATGAGGAGGTTCATATGGTTCTCCCTCCTGGTTACAAATCACAACAGGGTACCAAGCTTGTTTGCAAACTCACCAAGTCATTGTATGGTCTGAAGCAAGCCTCTAGACAGTGATTTGCCAAACATCACTGAGGCCTTGCTTCATCTTGGTTTTCATCAGTTGACTATTCTTTGTTTACTCTCAGTCATGGTGCTCAATTTACTACAGCCTTAGTTTATGTGGATAATGTCATAGTTGCAGGGAATGACATGGTTGCTATCACTTCTCTTAAGCAATTTCTTTATGACAAATTTAGTATAAAAAATCTTGGTCCTATTAAGTATTATTTAGGCCTTGAGATAGTAAGGTCTTCCCAGGGTTTTCACTTGAGCCAGAGAAAATATGCTATGGATTTGTTGGATTCTGCTTAACTTTCAGATGTCAAGCCCCTCACCATCCCTTTTGACCCAAACACCAAACTTCTTCTTTCTAATGGCTCCTTATTAGACACCCCTTCTCTTTACAGACAGCTTGTTGGTAAACTTTTTTACCTTACTGTTACCAGACCTTACTTAGCATTTGTTGCCCAATGCTTAAGTCAGTTTGTTCAAAGCCCAAAGACCTCTCATCTTAAGGCTCTACATAGAGTTCTTCGATATGTCAAAGCTTCTCCTGGTCAAGGTCTTTACTTTCCATCTCAGAACAACTTGCAATTGTGTCATACCCCAATTCAAGCATCCAAACAGAGCCTAAATCCGGGCATGAATCCATAATACACAATCATAATAATCACTTGTTTAACACAACCTCATCATTTACACCAAGACATGGTAACACGTCATTCAATCTCATAGCAAGAGAGGATACCACAGCGTTTACAAAACTTATTTAACTTACATACAACCTAAATTAAAAGGCCTTCAGCCCTTATATACAATGTCAATGATACATAAACAGAACAATAAAACCATTATCCTCCCATATATACAAATCAAACCAGTCTAAAATAAAGTCAACTATCTGTTATTGAACCACCAGGCCTACAGCCTCAATAGTGTGACTCCGTCTTGCACCGCTTCAATCTAAGGAAAATATTTGTGAAAGAGTGAGTCACTTATGACTCAGAAAGATTCCACTAAACTTATGCATGTTATACATGTATGCAACAGTAATTGGATGCTAACACATAGCAACATGTAATCAGTATAACCAATAATCAACAAAGTCTCATTACCAGCGCAAGAAGGATCACGACTACCAACTGTCCCATACTAGTTGGAAATAATGACCAACTTATAAGTAATGAGCTAACAACATTTCATATCACGTATTAACAAGTAGTAACATCACGTGATCACATGTATCAGGATATAATAGTCGAGGTACACCTCCGACTACCAGCTCCCCTTATAACACCATTCGGCTTTGAAGTTCATATCAGATCATTGTAACCATATAATTCGTATTTCAAATATTCCGCGGAATAAGTCAACATGACCCAAGTCCCTACAACCTTGGCATCCATGTGACAACACCACTTTTGTCCAACAATTTACGTGGTGTACCCTATTTTGGCCAGAAATAGGGAGACAGGCCGGATTAAGGTCGCCACAACCCGACTATCACTGCACTCCGCTCCATGACAATCGGTAGTCAACCAAAACCCCCTGAAAGTTAGTATTAGATTGTGCACAATCTGTTAACCAAATTCACATTCACACTTTATTCCGTACTCGTTTACAATTTCGATATTTCGTTTATCCTCCAAAGATCAATTTGAGTTGAAATTTCACAAACCAACATAATGAACAATTTAACCATCTTAAACAATTCGATATCACGTCACAATCATATAATCGCAGCCATGTTACACACTTTGTTTAGGTCAATTTCTTGCCAATTTCACAATTTCAAGCATACACATGATTAACAATACTTTCAAGGTTCAAATATCAACTAATACACCTTATGAACACATACCCATAATCATATTAACATATTTAAATACTTTACATGGCTGGAAATCACAAATTCTCCATAATAACAACTTAGAAATTGATAATAGCCGAAATAAACCGATTAAACTACAACATAGATAAGCTAGAGGTTCCTTATCAAATCAAAGAGCTAAACCACCAATAAACCATGAGGTGGCAGCTTGAAATCAGTCCAGAATCGAGCTGGCAAGTTTCTGGCCCGAAGGCGGCGCGGTCGCTTCAAGAAGTAGGCGCGAGCGCGCTACTGTTCACTCCTTCCATTCGATTTTGCTGTTTTGTGCTATTTCCTAGGTTCAATCACTCAGGCACTCCTAGGTTTGATTGTACAACACTTATAACACATCAAAGGATGTCCCTAAAGGTTCGATATCATCCTAGGATCAATTTAAAGTCACGAAAAAGTTTACGAAACCGAAAACAACGTCGCCAACTTCTTCGTTTTGTAACTTCGAATTAACACAACATATTTCACTTTTTCAAGGCACAATTTAAAAATATCTATATAACATCAAGTATATCTAGGTGCAAAGTATCATGATTCATCCTTTTCATTTCGGTTTAATTTACGCTACGAAACAATGCAAGAAAGTAACGTACCGAAACATGAAATCATGAGTTTACGACCCATCAAATCTTAATCATGAACCACGGCAATCAACTTAACAATGCATGCACATAATCACAAGATTAACATGATAATGAAATGCTCGGTTATTACAAATTGAGAGCTTTTGTGATAGTGATTAGGGTGGGAATCCAAATGATCATAGATCAATCACTGATTTTTGTATGCACTTAGGGAGCTCTTTTATTTCATGGCATTCCAAAAGCAATCTGTCATTGCTAGGTCCTCTACTGAGTCAGAATATCGTGCCATGGCTACAGCTAGTTGTGAGGTTCTTTGGCTTCACAGCCTCCTTAAGGATTTACAGGTTGTCATCCCATTACCTGTCCCACCTCATTGTGATAGTTCTTCAACCATTGCTATTGCATCTAATCCTGTTTATCACGCCCGTACCAAACACATCGAGTTGGATTGTCATTTTGGTCGTGAGAAGATTCACAAGGGTCTTATTGTCCCTCAACATGTTTCCACTAGGTTGCAGCTAGTTGATCTTTTCACAAAGTTCCTTGTTTCACTGGTATTTTCTATCCAAGTTAGGGGTGTTCTCTACTTACACACCCACAACTTGTGGGAGGGGGGGGGGAGGTAATAGAGATAGTAATGCTAATGTCAAGTTGAATAGTGTATATATGAATGATGATGACAATCAAGGCAAGCAAAGGGAACTCAAACAATTCTTCAAGACATCTGCCTCACATATTACTTCTACTTGGTTGTAATATTTATTCATTATTAAGGGTAGTTTAGTCCTTTATTCTGAGTTTTTTTGTTAGGCAGTTATTCTTCCTAGTTATAGGTTGATTAGCATTGTTGAGCTTGTTAGAGCCTTTTTCTTCTAAGTTTTCGTCAACAGAGTTCTTCGTAGCAACGGAGATTAATTCTCAATTCAAACTCTTCTCAATTGAGAGATTCATGTATTCTTCAATCATTTTTGCAATTTGACGAGTACACAAATGAATTTGATTTAAGCACGAGTCAACTGTGAGATTAAGTTTAAGACTGAGTCAAGTTTGCATAATCATCAACACTAGTTGCGTTTGCGTTTGTATAGGCATCAAAAATGTGCTGAGCAATCTCAATTCAGTTAATTTCCCAATAAAAGAAAAGATGTACTTGCATACTAAGTAAAGCATTTGCTAATCAAATTCGTTGCACTTGTTTGATACAAAACTTTAACGAGTGTTCGGTTTTCGTTAATCAATTCAGTTAATCCATGAAAACCAATTACTATGGTTTTTCGTTGCGCAGAGTACACGCAGCCACTCCTCGAACCGGGCCTTCTCAAACCTTGAATGAATGTTTTGGAGGGTAGGCTTGCAAGCTTTAAACATGGCCAAGCGTACAACCCACAACAGCCATATGGCTCCAGTGTCAGCATGAGGACCAACAACAGTAGCAGTAACATATCCACGGTTCATAAAAAACCCACATTGCTCACCAACAGAAGCTTGAACATCAAAAACATCGAGAGCATAAGAGTCACAAACAGTAACAAATTTACGTGGGTAATCAATCCCTGTAATGCCAGGGGAATTCCATATTGCTATTGTCATCAAAGACGACAATGCAGAAGGGGAGAGATGCACGGCGGAAGCACCAGCTGTTAGCACAGACGCCCCTCTTCAAATTATGCTCTAGAGAATGAGCAGCCCATAAGTGGACTGTGTAGGTGTGTCTACCCAAAGGGAGCAAGGCGCATCGCTCGAGATGAAAAAACACAATTTTAACTATCGTGTGAGCTCTAACAAACCTAACAGATGAGCTGTCAGGTGCATGCATAAAAATGATCAAGCAATCCCCTAAATGTTGGACCTCAACACCCTTCAAAAATTCTTCTGCGAACTACAAGCTCGGGAAGAGAAAGAGATGTGTAAAAGGACAAAATAAACAAGGGACACAGAAAAAGGCCAGGCAGAAACCTATATTGGCTTCCATATCTTACCAACTTATAACATTATTATAGCATGAGAATATCACTGCCAGGACTATACAAGTAGGTGAGTATGTAACAACCATCAACTATGGGAAGCTAAGAAATGTAAGATTTGGTAAGCAGTGGGAGGAATTGTCCATGTATGTAGCTCTGAAGAGTCTGATGTCAGTATGTCACAGAGGTTGCTATATATATAAGGTAAGTTCGAAAGAGTCAGTCAGAATTTGCATAGGGGACAGGATAACTGAGTTTGAAGAAGAAAGGTTCTATGTAAACTACAAGACACAAGTGTCCACCATAATTCAAACCAGTCGTTGCAATAGATTAAGATATAGAAAGAGGTAAGGAACTCATCGCAACCCAGATTTAGCAAGTACCATATAGATTTTTAAGGAAAAAAAAAGAAGAAAATAAAGATTCAGGAAGAGCACAATGGACCATAGATGAATAAACACAGCCACAGAGAATGAACCAAGTAAATGAGAGTAAAACAACAATATAGAAGTTAACATTACAGGATGGGGGGGTTTTAGAATGTAAACTTAAATGTGGAAAGGGGTGCATCCAGATCCAAAAACAAATATATGTAAGTTAACAAGCATACATCTGTTTGAACCCAAACGTTCATATGGAAAATATAAATATCGAAAATCATAAAAATTCAAGGAACACAATGAAACGTATTAGCAACTACACATGCAATATGAACGAGTTTAGACTAACCTAACATTTGCAGAGAAGAAGCGAAAAAGGATACACAGCTAATAGCAACTAAATTGACACCAACCTTATAGTTACAGAGAAAAAGAAGCAGCAAACAAGGGTTTGCTACACAAGTGAAGATGTATTAAAAAGTTGAAACCATAGAATAAGACCATGTCAACTCAACTCAGCCTTTTTCCCGATCACAGAATAAGACCATGTATCCCGTTTAAAAAGAGATAATAATAAACAAGATCATCCAAGAAGAAACTGCAGCCAATGTTGTTAAGTTAAGGTAGTGGGGCAGCAGATGGCAATTTAAAGGTATTGTGGAAGGCGAACACCATCTTAATATAAACAAGATCATCCAAGAAGAAACTGCTGCTGCATGGGACATCGCTAGCGAATTTGTCTTACCTTAGAGCACAGGAAAGTGCATTGGGCTTACCTTAGAGCACAGCCGCAGGAGCACGAACCTATTGTCATGGAGAATTTTAGAAATAAGCAATACAAGGATGATGCTCAGGGTGATTTTGGGAGGGGGGTATCAAAGGAAAATAAATGACATTAAGATTTTTATTATGTGTTTTCAGGGAATGCACTAGATGAGTGGGTTTTAGCATCCGAGGGGTTTGTGCTGTGTGTTTCTTCCCAAGCATGTTTTAGAGGCGGCAAGATGGTTTATGGGTCGAGTTGGTGATGTATCTTGCGCTGACGCTCTTCTAGTTTTGTTGGTGATATTTCCTTTTCTAGGCTAATTCTGCAGCTGTTCTTTGTGAGAGTTGGTAATAATGGTGGGGTGTGTGCGTGTCATTTAATTTCCATTTTTTTTTTTGGCAGAAAGAAACAAAATATACACTTAGGCTCCGTTTGTTTCACATAATATAAAAATGTTTTCCTAATCTTCCGGTCTTCGGTAGTTTCAAGAAAATGAGTCAACCGTAGAATGTCTGTAGAATATATCTTACAGGTCAAAGGATATCATCCATTCTCATAAGGAAAATGACTTACGGATTTGAGCTCCGTAAGTCATTCTCCGAAAAATGAAGCTCCTCTCCCTCTCTCTCCCACTTTTGTCTCTATTTATATTCATTAAAAGTTATTCTCCCCCGTTTGTTTCAATGAAAATGACTTGACCAAGACATGTTCGGGTCAATTTCCTGTGCATGTACCACATATAAGAAAATGAAGTACTTTTACATGAAAATGACTTCCCAAAATGAAATCAGCAAGTTATTTTCTGTGAAACAAATGGAGCTTTGGAGAATTGAGGGTACGTGATATTGGAAGCAAATGTATCTTCATCAGTCATTTTAAATACTGAGAAGCATTCTCTTAATCATAGTAATAGCTTTATTCCACTTGTATTTGTAGTTCTCCCTACGTCCCTAAATGAGTATCATTGTTTAGGTTTGTACGGAAATCGAGAATGTCAGCTATTTCAAAATCTATGAACCAATTTGCATAAAGAATACTCCCTTACCAAGTCACTAATGATTTAAAAACGAATTTAAGAGTACATTGGTACATTTAGCTATGTAGACGGTTTATTTTCGAAAAGTGATACTCATTTACGAACAATTATTTTTTCAAAAATGACAATCATTTTGAGACACACGGAGTACAATTTACATGTCACCATGTTAGTGCCTAGTTGTTTAGTGTATAAACCATTAGAAAAGAGAAATTCCTAAAAGGATTCCCTTTCTTTTCTTCTTTTTTTTTTCTTGCTGTGGGGGTGAGGAGAGACCGGGATGCCTCTACAGAAACAGCTCTGAATTAGACTTTTGTTCCTTTCAAAAGTTAAGATTAATTCTAGGGATCCCAAAAAATTACCCAATTGTCACTCCCAACTAATGTGTTAAGCATGTGATTGGCCAAAGGCCAAAACCACTTAATTTAGGGCCTCATATTAACCAATCACATGCTTGACACATTAGTTAGGATTTTGAGTTGAGAAATTTTTTATTGTTTTGGATCCCTAGCAATTTCAAAAGTTTAAAACAAAACAAGTAGTCTAACTTACACTGAAATCAAAATTATGGAAGAAGATTATACCGATGGATAGACTAGTATATGTTTCTTCGTAGTTCATATAAAACACGTAGACATCAATTGATTAAAGATGTCTTTTTTTTTCATTTATATATAGTATTACTAAACTTTTTTTTTTTCCTTTTGTTACCCAAATACAGCCAACATAATGGATTAATGCTTCTAACAATCAACAAATCTTATTATCTCATGAGAATATATCTTATTAAGTGAACAATGTCATTGGTACAACATTTTCTTTTGGGTGTTAGTCCACCTCACCTCTACTCATTCCCCATGTGATTCACCATACGAAAATTACATTATCACCTCAAAATGTAAACGACTAGCAAACCAACAAGTACATGACGAAGAGAGAGAAAACTGGACAAAAAGGCAGAATTAGTGAATCACAGCTCTCCAATTATTCAAAACCAGTAAATCCCTGAAAGCCCCCATCGCCAATGACCATAATTAAGCCATAAACTAGATCTTTCCTTCAGCAAATTGAATGAAAGAACCTTATCCCACAATCAAGCATTCTTCTCCGAATAAAGACCCAAACTATCTCATTAGACTTCCCTAATTTTATTTGTTGTTGGGATAACGTGTGCTATCTCAAGAATACGATTATTCTAAATTTTATATTCTCTAGTTTTTCTGGACATCCAACTTAGCATTCTCAATTCACCTACTCTCATTTTTAAACATGTTCATCCTTAGTCGCCCAACATTTCGCACCACAAGTAAAACAACTCTGCCATTTGTCCTATACATCTTCTCTTAACTTGATGGGTACACACCGATCACATAAAACTCCAAAAGCGCCTCTCTACTACACCCAATCTAATTTTATTGTATGACTACATCAATCCCACCTCTTCTTGACTAATTGCTGCCGCTGAATTATAAATTGATCCCTTTGTGGAATAAAAGGAGATAGGTGAAATCCGAAAACGCGAAACAAGACAAACTAGACATTAAGAAAGTTCAAATACCTACTAAGTAAATATAACGAGGAAAATACAAAGCCTCTCAAGGTAGTGATAAATAGTCAAAAATAACATCTTTCAAAATGATCCACCCCTCTTCAATTGAAAGAACAAAATAAGAGAATGAAAGGAAGAAAATAATGAAAAGACAGATGAATGTAACTAAACTCATTACTTTTCTCACATTCACATTTACTGTCCAAAAATTGAGTTACATCTTTGCTTCTTCTTGAGCTTATTAAATCATATATGCTGGCATCATATTACATGAATTAAACAATGAGGCGGCATCAAGTATCAAGTTATTCAAAATTTTGCCAAAATAAGCCCTCCAAATCCACACAGTTCTTTTCCAGCAAACAGTGGTAAAACATTATAAGTTCGCACCACAGCTTTGAATGTCAGGTTCAAGCAAATTAGGGAAAATAAATACTACCTCCTTCCCGAGAAAAAAAAGGTCCACTTTCTATATTGGAAAGTCAACCTAGGATAATGTCAAATGACTCAAATCACTATTTACTATACACTCATTATGTTTTAGGGTAGCAAAATTTCAACTGAAACAATATCAAGGACAAATAAATATTTATAAATCTTACGTCAGAGTTTAATGAAGTTGACCCACCAAAGTCAAAATGAAACTTCTTGGGGGTGCGGGGTGGAGGGAATATGCAACATGCTTTGAAAGTACCTTGTAGAGGGACATGCTGGTAGGTTCTGCAACCCCTCCACATGGCAGGTGCTTTTAGGTAGTGTGAACAAATCCTTATAGTACACATCTAGAATGTTTGTCAAGCAGACCTGCAAGGCTGCAAATGCATGGAGTGAGAGACTTGATTACGGGTAACCATCACTTTTGTAGATATTTATCATTCCACAATAAGATTACATGTTTTTTTTGCTCTTCATAATATTTAAAAGCTAATACTCAAAATAGTCAATAACTGATCTTAATTGCAATCTTAATCTAATTTCCAAGACATCTTCCTTCAAGATGTGAAATCATCTTAGTCGCGTCCAATTCATTTTTGGTGCACTTCATGATGTGACCGCATGCAAATCAACTTCAAGATTTGAATAGCACCGAAGCCAACTATGGACCTCCATGTATCATGAAACTAAATGTAGGCATCGGTGTGTAAAGATCCCTAAAACCTACATCAGCACCCAAAAAGCTTTTTGCTGATTTTTTAACCAAAAATTTACCATGACTGCTATAAACCATGCACAAGCAAGAGACAACCTACAGATATAGACCGTCACTTTTGATGTACAACCAAAGAAAAATTGAAAATGTTTTGGTTGGAAACATCATCTTGCCAGATCACTATACCATAGAATTTAATTTCCAATGCTAGCAATGCAGCCTAACAATTCAAACTGAGGCAAGTGACTGATTATCAGTTCAAAGTGCTTCTTTCCAACTAATTTGCTGTGGGACTTATTTTCATCAATGGCAGCAAATGAAGTCAAGGACATATTCACTATTTTATAGTGCCCGTGTTTTAACAGTATTAAGTAGGTGCACTATCAAATGCTATCAATTGGCAGGGGAACATCATATAATTATTTTCCTCTAATAACATATTATGAATTCGTTATACACAGGAATCCTCCATGTTATATTAAATGGAAATGGATATTGAATTGAAACTAAACCACGATCACCAACTAGTGACTAACTTGGACTTGTAGTTATTGACCAAGCAAGAATCGCTCATCTTTTAGATGCAACTGAGTGTTAAAATGAGTCTTGCTCTTAAAGCAAACATTTTGCCAAAAGAGAGTCAAAAGACAAAAGGAAGGATGTGAGTGTGACGTACCATTTGGGAGTGGGTCAGAAGAACTTCCCACCTATTGTCTGCAGATACTTTTCCACCCTTCAACATTTAATTTGTCAAGTTTATTGCTATTGATTTGCTGTATGTAAAATGGAACATACTCACTCACCCAAGTACAAATTTCAGAACCACCAATATTTCCCAATTTAGAGTATATTGACAATGTCTATCAATTGACCTTCGATCTTTTGCTACAGGCTTATAATGCGGTCCTTCATTGAATTAAACTCTTTCAGTAAACTTTTAGCATTTCCCACCAGCTCATCTTCAAAAAGTTTGTATAAGATCACAGAGGAATCTTTCGATGTGATTCTTTCAGGCTTGTGAAACAAATGAACAGATTATTTGATGATCTGTCCAGAGAGTAATCAGGAAAACTTATTTTCCGATGATCTGAAGGTGAAAGATGAAGGGACCTGCTGATAGGAAAGGAACAACACAGCTCAACCAAGCAGTATCACGTGCAAGCGCGCAAAACAGATGTTAAATATGATAGTATATATAGTTAAACAGTTGAGTGAAAAAGAAAAGAAACAAAAAAGAAGAGCATGTCTAACCTTTCTTGCATTTTCAAGACCTTTCATAATTCTCTTCGTTTCCGGTTTAAACAATACAAGTTCAAAATATCGAAGCTCTTGCGGAAACACTTGTCCAGATGTTATGGCAAGTATACTTGCGGATATAGTGATCCAACGAACATCTTGACTTTCCCTTTAACTTTCTCAGTGAGCGAGATCAGTGATATCTGTCAAAGCAGCAAAGTGACAGCAAACAATTGTGAAGAGGGGTCATCCACCTATTACTTGATTCAATGCTTTCCAGCAAAAAAGGAAGCACAATTGATCTCTAACCCTCCACAAGAGAGAGAGAGAGAGAGAGAGAGAGAGAGAGCGAGAGAGCAATAAATATTTCACTAAAACTAAGTTGCCCTGAAAAGCATAATGTTTAAGCACTCGAAACAAAGTTATAAACAATACACTGCAAGAGAAGAGAAATCCACGCACGTTTAATACAATAGATGAAAATTCTCAATCAAGAAAATGCAAAATGGGTTTAAACCTCTTATATTAGTAAAAATCTTATTGTACAAGATATAAATATATATCTCAGAAAAACACTGCTCTAAGATATACATTACCTTTATTTTGTTCTAATATAAGTGAATACTTCTCATTCAAAGTTGAAACTAATCTGCCTGGTTCCATATGAAAAAGGGACAAAAAACAGATAATCTACAATATGAGACAAGAGCATCTGAATCTGATCATTCTTCATCTAAGTTTCTCAACAAACAAAAAATCCAGTCCTATCAACCAAACCATCATACAATCATTACAATTAGTAGCACTAATCTCTGTTAAACATAAAATGTTTTTTGGATAATGATTTCCTAGTTTGGGTAATCTTTGGAAAAATGACAGAGAAAAATATTTCCTAGTCAATGGAAAATAACCTCTCTCCTCAGTAAATTGCCTGCTCAAACCCCTTCTCCATAAGTCAATTTGTGAAGCCAAATCATGGTTGAAATTCAGAAGGCAACAATAAGATTCCTCTTTTCTCTGTTCTCAGAAAAAGAATGAAAAGACCATTGCCGACGCCCGAAGAGAATCCATGAAAATCACTCTACTCCACAAGAGCATGAACAACAAAGCCTGATCCTGGAAGCTCGCTCACATCCAAATGCACCAAACAAACTGCCAAAGCAAAGCAGTATTCCCATCCTTCCGAAAAACCTCTAGCATGCAACTGAAGGAAGGAACTAAAGACTCTAGGCTAGACCAGGACTCTCCAACCACCTCAAACAAATGATTCCAAATATAATGAGCACCACCACACTTGAGGAATAGATGATCATGAGATTTTCCAGAACACTTGCACGTGACACCCCAATCTAAGGAGATCTTCTTATTAGGCCTACGCTTTTGCAACATTTCAGTAGTATTGAGCTTATTAAAGACCAGCCACCAAACAAGATTCTAATCTTAAAGGGGACCGGCTTTAAAAAAAAAAAACAAACAAACAAAAAGAAAAGAAAAGGAGAACATGAAGGAGAAGGATAAGGAGATTGAATCAAGTGCGCTGAAAAGGAGTGGCAAGAGCAAATCCTAGACCCTTCCAAATGCCAAACCTGGGAATCTTGACAAGGAGAAAGATGCACTTAAAATCTAAAAGTATCCCAGATTCAGAACCCACATAATTGCGAAAGTTTGAGCATACGACTGAAGGCTGGGATGAGAATATTATTGTTGCCTCACCAATGAAGCTCTTGATCTTCTTGGTACCCTTTCCCAAGTGCTTTCTCCCCCAAAGAGCCTTAGTTTGATTTCTTTAACTAAACTTTATCCTTTCTCAATGTGAGATCGAATCTGATCTCAAATTGAGATCATAGCAATTTTCTGTACTTCGCAATGATTATTAATAAGTATACATCAAATATTGATTGAAAACATTGTCATGTTGATAGTTCGTTAAACAAACAGCCAAAAACATTTTTTTCAAGAAGTTAACCAAACATTTGAAAATAGATTATTTTCATTTTCCAGAAATGGTTTCCAGGAAATCATTTTCTAGATTTTCCTTAAAACAAGCTGAATCTAAACTCACTTTTAACTATGTTGGAGCTTCTGGCGTTCTGAGGAACCAAATGTTTCATAAATTTCTTCTTCTACTTTCAATTACACGAACAACATCAAGGGCGCCAGGATTGTTCTCAGAATGCCAGTCCCATACGAAAATTAAACTTCAGAGCTAGCTCGACAACAATTTACACTTTGATCCTCATATATACATGCGCTCGCGCATAGATACGCAAATACCAATAATAGATACAAAGTACATAAATATATATAGGTGCGGAAAATGAACAGACTAGTGGGGTGAAAATGGTACTGTGATCATCGGAGGAGCGAGGAAACACGGTCTCGGCAATCACCAGCGGGATACCGGAAGAAATGTGCTCCGCAGCGGCATTACCGCCACCGGCGGCGGCTGCAGTGAGAGCCCGCTCAAAGCCAACTGGTCCGATTACAGGCAGCGGAGCCAAGCCTTTCTCGTGCAGTCTCATGCCTGGAAGGGACTTGACGTCGGAGCCATCTGACTCTGCGATGGCATGAGGATTTCTAGGACGGGCAGCTTCGGAGCTAAGTATGGAATGTATTGGAAATTCGAGAGGTCTTCAGGGGTATTTTGGGGAATATGGTTAGGTTTCGTGTACGCAGAGAGGTGAAATGAGTCAAGAATGCAGCAATTTCGAAGAGGGAAAGATTGACATACCGCCATTAATGTTAGGGTAGTGCTATTCCCACCCCCCGTTTTTGCTGAGTATACCCCCCTTTCATTATTACAAAATTGCCACAATTTTAAAAGACTATATTACCCTTAAAATTTTTAAAAATCTTAAGATATCGTGCGGCACCCCCACCGACGCCCTAAGGTATGTGCGGCGGACACCGACGCATGTGCGGCATGCCGCACATTCTAGGGTGTGCGGCATGAGGTGCCGCACACTACGCAGCTTTCTCAAAAAATTCAAAAATTATTAAAAAATTTAACCAAAATGTGTGTTTCAAGAAAGCAATAGAAATGGGTTGAATATTTCTCTCCATAATAAATGTCTCATTTTTAATGTTCCTATATTGCTTACTGTAAAAAATATATATAATTTTTTTTTGAGTTTTTAAACTCAACATCAACAGTTTCAAATTGGTTGTGGAGCTGGAGCATCTTACGAGAATCAATATTGTGTGTGAATCACTATATATTTTCCAGAATTAATATTGTGTGTGAAAGAGAGGTGAGGCGGGGGAGAGGGAGAGGGCGGGGTGGAGAGAGAAGATGGAAATGGAGAAGGGGAAAGAAGAGAAACAGAAGAAGAGGGGGAAAGAAGAGAAAGAGATGGGTTAAAGGGTAAAATAGGAAAATAAGGGGGGTATACTTAGTAATATAGGAGGTATAGAATTTAAAAGGGAGGGTAAACTTAGTAAGTGGGTAGGCTAAGTAATTTTGGGGGTGGGAATAGCAACACCCTTAATGTTAATATGCTTCTTTCAAGCTTTTGTGAGAAGACTCTGTATTTCTCAGTAATAACGCCTGTGTATCAATGCGTTTTCTCTTTCTCACTCTTATCTGAGAGATGCTATTTACCCCCCAACAAGACACCCCTAATATTTTTAATCTCTCGGTACACCCCCCTATTTTATTTTACCCTTATCAATATTTTTTCTAAAATTAACTAATTCTACCAATATTTTCTCTAAAATTAACTAATTCTACCAATATTTTCTCCAAAATTAACTAATTCTACCAATATTTTTTCTAAAATTAACTAATTCTACTAAGTACATCCCCATCCCAAACAAAACATACACTCTAATTTCTTCTCCTACCCCCATCAAGCTTGCCTCTCTTGCCTATTCCGCCACCTATCCCACCTGCCTTGCCTATTCCACCACCAACTCCACCACCTTTACCTATGCCTCCACCAATGCCACCTCCTTTACCAAACCCACCACTAGCTCCACCCCCAAAACCACCACCAACTCCACCTCCAACTCCAAACCCACCACCAAACGCACCCCCTTACCACCACCCAAAAACTTCTCGTCATCAGTATCCCTCACTTTTCTCCCAACTACTAAACTCATCAGAAGAAGATGAAAACAAAGTAATGATAAAACACCAACTCTCATTGTCACCGTGTTTCATATTCAAGAAATGCCTATATAGAATTGCATGAAATTAAAACTCCTCACTCTGATGATCTTTTACTTTAACACCACAAGGGTTATATAGCACCACTCTCTCTCTCTCTTTCTCTGAGTTTTTTTTTTTTTTTAAGCTATTCGGCACTGTGGGACCGAACACTCATAGTGGTGTTCGAAACCCACTAATCAAACATTATTATGGTTGTTCGACACCTCTTACCGAACAACTTTAACTGTGTTCGGTAAGGGGTTGCCGAACAGTTATTCAAAATAATTTTTTTAACCTAAAAAAATGAAAATAAATAAGGGCATTTAAGTCAAAATTTATAATGACATTTTTGAAATATACGAGGGGTGTACTTAGAGGGTTGGGGGGTGTAAATAGCAACTCTCATCCTTTTCAATCTCTCCTAATTTTAACTTTTAGAACCCATTTGGTCGTGCGTTTTGACTAAAACGTAAGGATAAAATGAACTTATTTGCAAAAAATATGTTTCAATGGTGTGGCAAAAAACGCTGCGTTTCCAAAACGTTTTAAAATGCTGAAATTCCCTATTTTTTCCCAAAACGCAGGTTTTAAAACGCTTCTAGGAAGGAAAAAAAAACTACGTTTTGAAGTGATATCTCAAACGTATTTATAAAAAAAAAATTTGTGATTTGAAAAATCTCCTTTATAAAAATGCTGCACTAACGGGCTCTTAATCTTAAAAAAAACTTCCAAGCCAAAGGGGGTGTTGTTTCGTTTAAGTAATGTTAGAGGAACAAAATTGATTTATAAATTTAGTTTATCACTAGCATTAAAGTATTCTATAGTATAATTATAGATGTCTTGGTAGGTTGTATTGTACAATATTATAACATAGGCATTAAATGACGCACTCAATTATGCTAAGCAACGCACCTTTTTAATGAAAAATTTTAAAATATGATGAAAGTGTCCTTGATTAGTATTAGATATAATTAAGATTAGAGTTCATATTAATGATAATGACAAATAAATACATTGGTACAGTTCGAATAAATTTAACGGAAGATGTATAATGTACTATCTATATTACAATACAAGGGCTTTCACACGTGCACAATTGACAGGAGACAACTGCCGGCCAGGATTTAAAGTTTTACCGAGATCCATCGGCCATGATTTAACTCAAATCTCACATGTGTGGAGGACGGTTATCCCATTCTCACTCTCCCCAATCAAACCCACGTTCTCACTCGCACTCCTCACGAGGAACGACGACACCCAGCAAGTCGCCTTCTTCTGCTTCTCCTTCTCGGCCGTCACTTCCTGTCGGACCTCCTCTTCCTCCGAGTCTCCTTTCCCATCTATCTCTCCTTCCTCATCCATTCCCCAGTTTCCTTCGTTTCGGATTGCTCATCATACGATCGAATCAAGTATATGTTTCTGTTTGTTTTCGTTATTTGAGCAACATCAATTTGCACGTGCCGAGCCATCATCTTCATCTACATATATTTGTTCATCTTCATATAATGTATATATATATATATTTTTTTTGGTACAACGTTGTTAATTTTGAACTTTATAGCAATTGTTTAAGACGTGGTTTTGATTTGCGGAGGAATTGGAGAGCTTATTAGAAGATTGCCCTCATGATGTACATATTCTCACATGTTTTTTTTAATACCCTCAAAATACACACACGCACACACAGTTGATTCATGCTTGCATGAATCAAATTGGGTATTGCTTAGATTATCGAATTTCTTGAATTCAGAAGATTGCCCTCATGATGTACATATTCTCACATGTTTTTTTTAATACCCTCAAAATACACGCACACACAGTTGATTCATGCTTGCTTAGATTATCGAATTTCTTGAATTCTGAATTGGGTTTTTGATTTGTGTGTGTGTGTACAGCAAATCAGGCATTTGAAAGAGTGGCAAGTACTGGGTTGATGCCAAACATGATTTTGTACTTTATGGATGAGTATCATCTGAGTATGCCTGCTGGTACCAACATACTCTATTTCCAGTCTGCAGCCTCCAATTTCATACCATGTGAACGGTTATTAGGATTCTTCAGAAAAGTAGCTTTAATGAGGCTTGGTTTGTTCATTGGAGAAGATTCTCATTTTCTATGTTGTATCCATGTAAACGGTTATTAGGATTCTTCAGAAAAGTTTGTGCCATTAGACGTTAAAAGAAGAAAGGGAAATTAGGACTTCATTAAATTTGGGTATTGGGGTTTCTGGAAATTCGCAAAATAGGCCTTTACAAATTGGTTGCTGTTGTGAATTCGACTGAGATAATATGAATCTTTTGTTTTAGGATCTCATGCATGTCTCTCAATTTCAAGAGAGTTGTGTCAAGAGGGTCCATGTCGTATCCATGTAAACTGTTCTTAGGATTTTGTTTTTGTGCCAAGACAAGGTCCTCGCAAGTCATTCTCTTCACACGCACTTCACTCTGGGTGAGAAGAAGTTTTATTTAATAATGATGTGCTTTCTTTTAAGTATTTGTTGTCCCATTTTACTTTAGTAACTAACTGTTATAAATGCTGTGTTTTCTTTTAAGTATTTGTCATTCCTTTGTTTTATCTTCTGGTGTTCTCCTTAATGCTTTTTTGTGGGATATCAATGAAGGGATAAAATGTGAGTCAACTGCTCGATTTGGTTGTCAAGGCAATAGTGAGTTTGATATATACAATGGGTAGGTGCTTACAGGGCATGTAGGGAAGAGGATGGGATGGGCCAGTGCTCATATGCTATTTCTGTCCAATATGAGAAAATTTTGAATGTGATATTATTTGAATCATAATCGTATAATGCATTTACTTATAATATTTCCTTTCAAGTGTGTAGTGTATATCAACTCTTTTTCTTTTTGTGGTCACTGCAGCATACTGTGTGGTTCCAGTTGAGTCTGGCGAGCAAATTCCCATTGCTTTCCTGGAACGCGTTAAGGAAGACTTCAGCAAGAGATATGGTGGATGCAAAGCTTCCACGGCCGTTGCCAATGGTTTGAACAAAGAGTTTGGGTATTTATCCATATCCAGTACTCTTAGAGAAAATTCTTATATGCTTTAATGAGGCTTGGTTTGTTCATTGGAGATGACTAGCAGAAAATGAGAATCTTCTATGTGTACCTTTCGGTTGTTTTGTTAGCTTCCTGAAACTCACTTAAAAAGGAGAAGAAAAGCATAGGAATTTAATACTCCCTCCGTCCCAAAAAAAATAGTCTCTCCTTCTTATTTAGTTTGTCCCAAAAAGATTTACCGTGCAACTAAAATCCAAGGGCCAAGATCAAACCTTAAATTCACGCGTGCCAGCGTCGGTTATTCTTACTTGCAAATTCTTGGTTTCTGCGTGTTCTTCGTTTCTCTGAAAGAAGATTAAGTTTTTTTTATTGAGAAAATAATAAAGTAATTTTGCTTTCATTTTTATTACAATATTTTATTATTGATTTTGTTACGAAATAAATAAATTATACTTCATTATTTTTGTATCATTTAGTCTTACTCACCCCTTACAAAATTTTGAGCATACGTTAACCTCGAGTATATAATAATCTGATCCCTACTATCACCGTGCCATAGGCACGGGCACAAAATCTAGTTTACTTACACAAACAAGCATTTATTATTAATTATAATTAAGATTAAAGTTCATATTAATGTTAATGACTATTTCACGGTACGTTTTTTTTTTTCATTTATTTCATTTAATTAAGGGTTTTTTTTACTGGAAAATAGAGCCGGCCCGACCCTATAGGATATAGCCGACCCGACTATATAACAAAATGTCGGTCCGGCCATTTGTTATATAGCCGGCCCGGCTATATCCAATAGTGCCGGTCCGGCTCTCCCAAATATCAATCTTGTTTTTTTTTTTTTTAATAAAATTGTCTTGGCTCTATTTCTTTTTTTTTTTCTAAATTTTTTTTGTTATATTATTTGTATTCAAAATACAAATAATAACACACTTTATTCAATACTTGTCAGATTTTTTTTTTTTATGTTACATTATTGTTTACACGATGTTCACATCGTTTATGATTATACGGAACAGTTCCTGATGTGTCTCATATTTTTGCGACTGAGCATGTGTTTGATATGTCTAATATTTTTGCGACTGATCACATGTTCTAAATGACAATAACAATTACAAATTAACAATGTTTTTTAAAAGAAAAAGGCCAGTCCAGCATTTTAAAAAAGAGTCGGGCCGGCTCTATTAAATAATGCTGGTCCGACATTATTTAATAGAGCCGGCTCGGCTCTTTTTTAAAATGCCGGCCTGGCTATAGAGTGAGGGAGAGATTAGTGTAGGATTTGTTTTTTTTTTAAATAGGATGAAGGGTATTTTAGTAAATGTGATATAAGTGGGTGCAACGCTTAGCATAAATGGGTGTGATGTTTAGCATCCACCTATTATAATAATAATTGAAAATTAAATATGTAGATCAATTCTATTGCTCTCTCATTTTCCTTTTAGTTTATAAGTACTTTAAATATACATTAGGTTAAAGGTGAATATATTAAATTCTTATTTTTTTGTTTTTAGTATAAATATGTTTACATGTTTAAATTTAATTTAATTCTACTAATAAAAATTTATTATTTATATTATTATTAAATTTTAAAAATTAAAATTCATCATATTTTGAGCTAAAAAAAGTAATTTACAAATATTAATTTTTTATACAAATCAAATACTTTTTAAAATTTGTATAAAATAAATACTTTTTTTGTTCCTAGATAATTGTCTTGTTTAACTGGACAAACAAATTAAGAAAATTTAAATAATACAATTATAAATATTAAAAAAATACAAATTTTTTCTTAAAGTTTATGTGCATATAAAACTATTATTAAAGTAAGGATAAAATAATTGTAGTAAGAGTGTTTTCCTAAAATGGAAATTTTAGAATTTTTTTTTTAGAATTGACAAAAAAAATTAAAGCAGGACAATTTAGGAAGGAGAACTGCTATATATTTTATTATCATTTTACATTATCCCAAATTACATAGGAAACCCCAAAATTAACTTTTAAAAAGTGTTTGATAATAAGATCCACTCCATCACTGAATGGATGGCAGTCAATAACTACATATACCGTTTGTCCATCCGGACCATCTCCAAACAACATAGAGTGCTAGGGTTTTCTCCACACGGCTTTTGCCTTTTACTCTGATTTCTCCACTCGGATCGATACCGATCAGGTTGATATTCTCTTTCTGTCGCGCGATTAAATTCATTTCCGATGAATCAATTTTTTCATTATATATTGTTTCAGGCCATCTTTTTTACGGTTTTCGCAGACTGAAGATTTTTCCGATCCATTGTTCTTCATCGATCTTAGGTCGGCCTTTTATCGGTATTTATGTCATCTGCGATCTAAATTTGTATCTTTTTTTTTCTTTCTTTTTTTTTTTTTGGGAATTTTTCGTCAAATTTTACTCTGAATCAAATTCAGCCTTTTTCTTTTTTCCTTTTCGTATTATTGTTCATCGCTCTTATTATTTAAATAAATGTTTTCTTGTTTTTTCTTTGAATTTCTCGTACAGTTCATTTTTTTTGGTTTATGTTGCTCCTTAGGTTTGCATATTTTTGTATATTGCTAATCCATAAACAGCACTACCTCATAGATGTAAGGTTGATTTGGGCCTTAGGCAAGGAAAATTAAGTTGCTGCATCTTGTAATTCATATATCTGGGAGCTGAATTATCTCCCCCTCCAACACCCCCCTCCCCCAACAACTGAAAAAAGAAAGTATTTTGAACAAGAAAATGAACCATTTTTTTTTTCTTTTCTAATTTATATCAATGAGTATGTGGTTCAATTGAGTGTTGGATCAGCGAAAATTTGATGCCTTCTCTTAAATATTGTGGTGAAGCACTTATGTGTGTGTGAGAGTGCGTGTGTGTATATATATATATATATATATATATATATATATATATACATGCACATATTATATATATTGAAGTTTGCGTTGGACGGTATAACTTTCTGTATGAGTAGATGATAATGGACTGTTCATAATAGCAAAGAAATTATTGTTTGGCTGTTTCTGTACTAACTATGATTCGTTTGTGATTGTTTTATATATTGTTGTTTCATGGATCAGTCTTACAATAACAAATAGTAACAATCTGGTAAGTTTTACTGTACTAATGTCTATTTCTTCTCTGTCTCTTGCACTGGTCCTGGGGTGAGATGTGTGCCAGGAGTGATTACGATCCAGATAGGAGAGATAAGAGGAAGTGTGAGCTGAATATATGTTAGATTGAGTACTTATGGATGTGAGTGAGAACATCAGGCCTCATTTCTTCGTCAGAATTTTTGGCCATAAGTATTGGTTCAAGAACCCAAGGTTGGGTTCTCTTTTGCTACATTGGTAGTGATGCCGGACGTATGCACATGCTAATGAATAGTAGCTATATTGCTGGCACAAACTTGTTCAAAGTGAATCATAAAGGCAAATATGTTAGGTTGCGTTAAACATGGAATTGCGTGTCCAAGTTGTGCTCTTGGACTGGGCAGTCTCTGATCCCTTGAGAGGTTAGGCATCTTCTTCTCTCCTTCTAGTGCTTTCTTCACCTTTCATCCATTTCCTATCATTCATTATTATTGCTAACCATCTCGCATCAGCTTGGTATCAGGCAGAGGAATGTACAATTTCTCTTACCATTTCTCTTACCAGTTGCATGTTGGTGTGTTGAACCAATTTATCTTCTGGTCTGTTCCTTTCCAAGGATTCACTTCATCTCACCTTTGTTTTCTTAGTCACCATCAACTTAAGGCTCTCGTGAGAGAACTTACAAAAAGCACCACTTCTTGTTACCGAGATTTGCTGGAACATGCGACAAACTATCTTTAGTATTAGTTCTCCAAAAAAATATGAACAGGAAAAGAGTATAGATTGTAGTATTTTATTGACAACAGAATCAATCACTCTTCAAACTGTAATTTTGTGCAGTTGTCTTCACTATACTTCTTTAACTTTCACCTTTGCAGTGGCGTATTAATCTGCTACATTTCTTCTGGAGAGTTCTCATTTATTCCTTTGCCTCTTAGCCCACGTTTGCACCACTATAGGTAGAGCACATGTACCAAAATATCCTTGCCAGATTCTGAAATAGATAAGTAAGGTTTATTTAGGACGTGTTGTGTCTTTCAGTACCCCCACCAGGTACCATTGTTGAAGGATCACTTAATATTTGAGCCATCAATTTGAACCAGTAATCCCGAGTTCCAAGCTCTTCCACCTTGGCCCACCCTTCCGCCTAATTTTTGAGCCATCAATTTGAACCAGTAAGCTCGAGTTCCAAGCTTTTCCACCTTGGCCCACCCCTAACTCCAGATACCTTTTTTTTTTTTCCTTTTGCCAAACCCCAAACCCACGGATTAAAGTTAGCTCCTATACGACATTATTTGAAAAATTAAAGAAAAATAATACAAGTTTTTTCTCTTCAGATTTTTTGTCCATTTGAAAAAGAGAAGATTTCTTATCTTCCAGAAAAAAGGAGGCTTAAATACCATTTTTGTCACTCTACTTTCACCCAAAATTCATTAAGCTCATTTTACTTCTTTTTTTTCACACTTTAATCACTCTACATGAACTGAAGAATTAGTAAGCTAACTCAAGCCATTTCCGTTCGTTATGTTGGGCGAAAATCTTTAAAAAGACTAAAATGCCCATTATCCTTGGTATTTAAGCATTTTATAAAAAGAAATCAGTAACATTTCTTCTTAAAATATGTTCTATCACCTAACCCTTCCCCCACCCACCAACCAGAGCATCCCATCCCCAGCTTCAACCCTTCACCCCTTCCCCCTTCCTCCCTCTCCGCCGGCAACACCAAATTCCGACTTAATTTTTCTTCCTTTTAATATCAAAACCCTCTCACTTGTGGTGGTCTCCCTCCCCCTACTCATTCGTTCTACCATCTCCCTTCCTTTTACTATCAAAATTGTTTCTCCGGTCCAAGTAGGGTCCAAGTAGAGTGATTAAAGTGTGAAAATAAGAAGTAAAGTGAGCTTAATCAATTTTGGGTGAAAGTAGAGTAACCAAATTGGTATTTGAGCCAAAAAAGGAAAGGAGTCTCTAAAATCCATTTGCCAGGATTTTTTTCAAGAAGATAGAATACTGACTAACATATGCAACTTTAATGTGGGTCAAAAACAAAATAGATGAGAAATCATCCCAGAATGGTCCTTTAGCAAGGTATTTAAATCTGCTTCAAGATATTCAAGAAAAAATTGGTGTGTAGTTCTACTAGTCATGGTGCTTTTGTCCAACTTGTGAATCATGGATTGAATATCTTTATGTGCCTGGTGATGATGAAAGTAACAAGTATTCTTTTGTTTGGGACAACACACATCTTATTCATTCCCGCCAAGGCCATAAAGAAAGTTGAACCAACACCAAACCTCACATGATGTGATCTGGTCTAGGCACCCGTCCACATCTAATGGGACTTCTCTATTCATAGTCTTGGTGGATCAGAGGGGTGTTAATTTCAGCCCCTATCCATACTTTGCAACCAATTTATTTTGTTTTATCTTAGCTTAAGTCCAAGTTGAACAACCTGATCAGTCGAAGGGGAGCTTTGTGTTGACATAATTAAAGCAGAGCGAACAATTAATGAACCTGAGTTAGTGATGAATTTCCTGTTTTAAAGAAGACAGAAGTCTTCATGATGGTTGAGCTAGCACATAGATTCAATGTTTCCTCATAACTTCAATAATCAACCACGTCGTGTGTGGTTCATGTCGTAATCGATGCTATTTCAAAAATCTGTACTCATGTATTATACATACAATTTTTTCCAAGCATTGGTGGATTTTACTTTGATGTTAAAACTTGGGGTCCAGTTTCTGAATTCTGGAAGAATGTTGTGGAATGTGTACACGCACAAACTAATTGTATGGGATCTTTTATTTTTTGTTCTTTTGGGTTCACTGGACTTGTATCCGAACTAACCATCTCTAGGGAAAATGATTCCCATTCTATCTAAAAGATCAGGTAGCTAAAGACTTGCTAATCAGAAATGCACTGAGCGGTGGATGTCAACCTTTATTAGCCTACCTTACGAAAATGAAGAAAATCTTTCCATATCATTACTTGAAATGCCTTGAGAAGGATGCACATAAGCGTAGCTCCCTCCTTTGCTAACCAATCAGCACCTTTACCACCTCCCTAGAGACATCATGAACACTACAAGAACTTCACTACCTACAAGTAAATCCTTCTTCATGTTTACCTATCACCTCACCAATACCTTCCAGCAGCAGCACAGCTACTTCAGAATCCATTTCAAGAACAACCTCCTTGATCCCACATTCCCCTGCCAAACATAGCCCTTCCTTGAATTCTTGAATGCTTTTAAACTTTGGAAAACATGTAAACTACCTTGTCTTGTTCATTGCTATATATGAATGACTATATGACTTAATTGAATTCTGCAATATTATTTTTATGATTCTCTGTAGCAAGATATACCCATATGCCCTTTACTAAGGTAAGAGTTGATTGAGATGTGGAATCTTCACTTGCAGAGTTAATATTTCTCGAAGCAGTTTAGAGTAGTTTAGCAATCTTGACGATTCTGCTTAGGGGTATGGGGGTTGGAAGAGACTAAAGCTGGGTTAATTGAATTTTGGATCAAACACATTCATAATTCAGTATTTCCTTGTGATTCTTTCTCTACTTCAATATAATAGTCGCTTTGCTTCCTCCTAAAGTCTTTTTTGTTGTTCATATGCTACTTATCTAGTTAATTATGGGCAAGAGGAAGTCAAGCGCAAAGCCGGCTCCTAGGAAGCGGATGGACAAACTTGACACTGTTTTTAGTTGTCCCTTCTGCAACCATGGCACCAGCGTTGAATGCCGCATGTAAGTCATTTGTTTAATTAGTACCATCCATTGTGTGACCATTTCTTCTATAGCTGACAAAAATCTTTAAAATGACGCATGCATTTGAGCAGTCCATCTTCAATTGGTCATGTAAGACCAAATTTATGGTCACCACTTAATATTTTTGAAGTGACTTACTAGGTGGACTTTCACAATTGTGCTACATTGAAATGCAAAACATTGAAATGAAGAGATTTTGCTAATCACTAGTGGACTATATTCTGTATCTAAGCCCATGGGTTTTGACGCTCACCTCTAACACTGTGTCTACTTTCAGTGATATGAAGAACTTGATTGGTGAGGCCATTTGCAGGATTTGTCAAGAGAACTTCAGCACTACAGTCACGGGTATATTTAGAGCTGATTTCTTTTTCTTATAGTAATCCATAAGTTTTGGCTTTAGTACAGGGAAGTTGCGGAGAACTTCCTGATGAAGCAAAACATATGGTGTAAGGTGAAAAGGGGGGGGGGTGGGATCCCACAAGGGAAAAAAGTGAACAACACTGCCGCGATGTACCTTTTTTCTTTTCTTTTTGTTCCTGTTTTCCTAAGTATTAGATTAAATCCATTGCCATGATCATTGAATTCAGGCCTGGGATAATCATTAGAGGATATCTTCATATTTATTTTTAGCTCACACGATTCTAGTTCGTGTCTGGAGTTGATTAACTTGAAAGTTGAGGCATTTTATATCTTCCTTTGACTTCATTGTCAGAAGCATTCAAAGATTTGCATGATAACTGTTTTAAGTGTGCCCTAGTGATCCTGATATACATACAGTATTCTGTTGCTTAGAGCATCTCCAATGCCAATATGAATGTGAAAAAAAATGGGTGCCACCTAGGATTGACATCTTCTTTGGAAAAAAAAAAACCTTTCCAATGCAAATGTGAAGAAGACTTGTGAATATGACATAGCAATAAATTTTTTTCACATTGTGGATGAGAATGTGGATTTTTCACATTCTAGTTGAGGGTGTAAAGACATCCTAATTATTATTTTTTAAATTAAAAAATAACTAGATCTCATCTCTCTCCTCACTTTAGTTGTGAGATCCATGCTACATGGGATCAAATTCACATTTGCACGAAGACGTCTTTTCTAATTAAATGTGAAAGAAGATATAAAAAATGTCACATGTGATTGAGGGTGTTAATTACACACAATCATGTCAGATCAAATCCATGGTTGCATTGGTGATGCTCTTAATGTTGGAAGATTTTTACACGAATCAGCTCGACTGAAATTTAGCTAGAATTTAAAATAATAAATTTCAAAAACATTTCTGACTATTCCTTTTGTTCTCCTCTTGGTTGCAGCTTTGACAGAACCAATAGACATGTGAGTGCATTTATGATATGTACTTTTTACCCTCTTGTTATATATATATCTAAAATGCTTTTACTCTCTCTCATCGTGCACATGTTGGAAACATGCAGATACAGTGAATGGATAGATGAATGTGAAAGAGTCAACACACTTGAAGATGATGGGGCTGCTGTTGAAGATGATGTCGAATAGGCGATCATGATACCCGGAGAAACCTGTTTCACCCCCGGATGAAGTACCTAGAACGGTTTGAAGCTTTTTTAAGCTTGACTAGACTATAGCTTTACTTATATTATGTTTTAAGTCAGTACTCACTGGAGATATGAATGCATGAAAGTCAACTTACATTGCAAACCTAGTATGATAAAATGTTTTCAAGATTTAAGAATAATGTTGTTGTAAATATTATGCTTATTACTAAGTATGAGAAATAACTGACTTATCTTCTTGCAAGAAATATAGGATGTCTTGCATTCTTAGGTATATAACAAGGCCGATTGATGCTTTAATCTTCTGCCTCCTCTTGAGGGAAAAGGTTGCGAAACCTGCCTGGTTTCGCAAATTCATATGATGTGACCTAGTGTTAGGGTGTGGAGACGAGGTATCAAAGTTTAGGCAATTCTGTAGTGGCCATGATTGTCCAGGGTAACCATCTGTTTGGTTGACAGGCATGGGATTGAAACTGGGCTGGCCGTTGTTCTTCCTTTATTGCAGTTGAGAAGGACCTGGACAAGGGTAACCCTCTCCATAACATTTGTCTCGGTTTAGTTCAAACGAGACTATTTTTTTTTGGACAGAGAAAGTATAATTTTAGTTGTAAAAGTTTGGGGATGCCGAGTCTTAAGATTCTACTTGAACTGAGACATTGAGGCCGAATGATTTTTTAGAAAATAGATGCAACAATGGTGAAGAAAATCCATCTCCGAAACAAATCTTTGAATATAAAGCAGTGTTCTAAAAATTGCTAGGCGGGCCTAGGCGGGGACTAGAAAAACATAATTACCTGATTTTTGAAATATTTTCTTAATATAACCTAATTAACAACATTAAATTTTCAAATATACTAATAATAAATATTACCAAATAGGTAAATAATCTAAATATCATTTCAAAGTTCAAAATAACACAACTATAATCAACAACTCAAAATACCATAAGTCTATAACACCTGTAGCAATATAAATATGATTAAATAATTCAAATAATATAAATCATTTTTGGTCAAAACTTTTTAAAAATAAAAAAAAAATTAGTAATTTGAGCGCCTAGGCGCCTGTGTGGTGCCTAAGCGGGCGCCTAGACCTTCTTTTAGAATACTGATATAAAGTTTAATACTAATATGCTCCTTTTATAGAAGCAAAACTTGTATTAACAAGGGTTAATTATATCATTAGTCCCTTGATTATAGACTATTTCATCAGTAGTTTCTTAACAATTTTTTTTCAAGTTTCAGTCCCAAGAGTTTCCAAAAGTCACGCGACTAGTCCTTTTGATGGATGTCGTTAAAAAAATTCTGCTAACTCTTCCATGTGCAAGTCACATGACTTTTTCTTGGGCATTAATGAAATATCACCTACCCCTAATGTTATTAGCCCTAATTTTTTCTAACCCCACCCCTCTCTCTCTCTCCAGCCGCACCCACAAATCCCTCCATCACTCCAGACCTAATTTTTTTCTAACCCCACCCCTCTTCCTCTCTCTCCAGCCGCACCCACAAATCCTTTCATCACTCTCGAATCCACCAGCAAATCCTCATAGCTAGTCCCTCACCGTAACCACAACCACCGCTATCGAAGACAATCAAAACGCTTAACACATCTCTCCGACTCGATTCTGTCCAATTTGGCTCAGTTCGACGCTGATGGATTTAGGGAAGACGATGGGCTTTACGGTAAGCCGTTGGGGTCAAGATGTATTAAGTGTATTAAAATTGTAGGGACAACGTTGACCTTATTGGATGATAGTGTCGATGGAAAAGGAATTGAAGTGGAGGCGTGAACAGGGGAGGCGACTGAATGTTGTGGCCAGGGATTGATGATGAAGGTGACTGCGTGAATAGTTGTGGCGGAGCTTGGCGTTGTTGTGCTGGAGAGAGAGAGAGAGAGCTCGACGAAGGGTACTGAAGTGAGAATTTCATGAGAATCGCGAAGGTAGACCTGCGTAGCTATTGTAGAAGGAGGCCGGAAGGTAGCGCTTGGGTTCATAGTGCTTCAAAAGATACCAACAGTTTCAATTCATTGATTGGTTTTTTCAATTGTTTTAAATTTATTACAGGTTACAATTACGATGGTTTTGATTTGTTGTCAATGGCGAAAATTCGTAAAATTGTTACGAGGATAAAGACTCAGATTTTTATTGAAGTGGAAAGAGTGAACAGTGATTTAACACACATGAAAAATAAAAAAAGATTAAAATTTGTTATAATTAAATTCCTCTAGGAATTTTCCATAATACCCTTGAAAAATGACATGTGCAACACACATGGTTGACTTAACGGAATTTTACTAACGACAATCATCAAAACGATTAGTCGCGTGACTTTTTAAAACTCTAGGGACTGAAATTTAGAAAAATAAATCTTAAGGGACTAATTGTGAAAAAGTTAATAGTCAATGGACTAATGATGTAATTAACCCTAAAAACAATGAACAATAAAGCATGTTAAAGTTAATGTAAATCTATACCAAATTACTAAAACTTATGGCATTAAAGTTAATGTATTTAAATGTTAAAGGGGTTAGTTGTACATTCAAATTTCATCTCAATTCGGGATTTCTTCATAAATAGCCTAGTCAAACCCCCTAACATCTTATATGGCCTGACTTATTCCAAAACAACTTATATAGCCTCTTTTTACTTATAAACCCGAAAATACCCTTATTTTTTGAACGACTCAATGCATAGTTTAAACTATTCACGGAGTCGTTTAAACCATTCACGGAGTAGTTTAAACAATTCACGGCGTAGTTTAAACAATTCACGGAGTAGTTTAAACAATTCACAGAGTTGTTTAAACAATTCATGGGGTCGTTTAAACAATTCACGGAGTAGTTTAAATAATTTACGGGGTCGTTTAAACAATTCATGGAGTCGTTTAAACCATTCACGGGGTCGTTTAAACAATTCACGGAGTCGTTTAAACAATTCACGCAATCGTTTAAACAATTTACGGAGTCGTTTAAACGTTTCACGAAGTCGTTTAAACGATTCACGTAGTCGTTTAAACGATTCACGGAATCGTTTTACCGATTCAAAAGGAGACGATGGGACAAAGACGGAGGACGAGAAAGATAGGGCTTCATGGTAGTAGATGAGAGGAAGATGGAGGAAGACTTACCAGATCCATGACAGTAGAGGGAGACGATGTGGTAGGAGACGGAGGAAGACAGTGACGATGGGAGGAAGACGGATGTGGTTTGAGAGAGGAAGCCAAGATTTGAGAGAGAGTAAGACTAAGTTAGGTTTTAAGGGCTTTGGAGTATTATAGAAAGTTTGTGTTAATTTTTAGTCAAAGGTCATATAAGTTGTTTTGTCGGGTCAAAAGGTTATACTTGATATATACCACTATCATCTCTATCTATCCAGAAATTAGGATGACAACGGGTTGGATTCGCTATTTACCAAAATAAACTCTAACCCGCTCTGCCCGAAACCTATAAGCCCTTACCCTTGTCCATCTCAAGTGGTCCAAACCTTTTGAGTTAAGTCTAAACCAAATAGATTCAGATTAAATTAAATCCAGCCTACTTTTTTTTTTTTTTCTTAAAAAGAATAAAGAGAAACATACAGTATAATACTCCCTTCGTTCTACCCAAAGAGTCCACGTTTGAAAAGTCTAATTATTAAGGAATATATTAATGTCATTGAATTTGGTCATAATTACAAAAATATTTAAACATAACCAAGATGATTACAACACAAGTGGAGGGTAAAGATGAAAAATTATTAAAATTGTAAGCATAATTTTTTAAAAGTGAACTCTTTAAGTGAAACATCCCAAAATAGTATAGTGAACTCTTTACCTGGAACGGAGAGAGTAAATAATTAAAAAGTAAAATATTATAATGAAGTTTTATCACGATCCACTTTTAGTTCTAAAAAAAGCTAAAAGAGTGCAATGAAGAGCCAAATTACAAGTAGGGGTAATTTAGCCAAGTATTTATGTATATATTGCCTATAGGTCGGGTCGGGCTGGGGTTAAAACCAAACCTGGCCTAAACTTGTCCAATTTTAAAAAAGGGTTACCGAACCCGCTCTATTAAGAGCGGACAATTGCTCGTAGGACCGTAAATGGTTCGATCCAGTTCGGTTTAGCCTAAAACCACAGATCGAACCGCTCCCATCGGTTTAAGATTTTCCTAAACCGAACTGAACCGCACACAATCTCAAACCGAAACGAACCGAACCAAATCGTGGGATATCGATTCGGTTCGGTTTGATCCGAAAGTTTGCAAATTTTTGAAAAGAAAACTGGAGAAAATAAATGGAGGGTCTTTTCGGGAATTAGCTTGCCCATGTTCTGTCTTCCAAGGAAAGAGGGATCGGATCAACCATGAGAAGAGAAGAGAAGAAATAGATGAATAATAGTGTACACTTATCCGAAGCTTTTAATTTCGGCCGACATCTTACAACATTTTTTTTTATTCCATAATTTATTGGGGACACATCTTCTTGCTTAGTTCGTCAGGTATGTGGACTGAAAGCAAAGTAATATACGTGGCATACCCGATCTCTCTCCTTTTTGGGAGGAGATAAAGACTTCCACTTGGCCACCAAAGAAGGAAACTTAGCCCCACAGAGAAAACCATCACTGGAAGGAAGAGAGGAGATGTCCCCGATGAGGGAGATAAAGGGAGGATTGACGAGAGAGAGGGGGGAGAAGAAGGAAACTCAGCCCCGCCGAGAAAACCATCGCTGGAAGGAAGAGAAGAGATGTCGCCGGTGAGGGGGATAAAGGGAGGACTGACGAGAGAAAGGGGGGAGGCATAGAGTATAAACAAATGATTTTAGGGTTTGTGTTTTGTGTTTATATATGGAATCAATGAATGGTTTAGATTAGATTTAAAATAGATGAATGGCCAAGATATTACCAAAAAATATAGAAATAAAAACTCGGTTAGGTGAACCGCGGTTTGGCATGCTGAATGGTAAACCGAACCGAACCACTCGGTTTACCAATTTCTAAAATCGAACCGAACCATTGATGATGAGAAACTGAATCAAATCGTCCGATTCGATTCGATTCATCGGTTTATACTTACACCCCTAATTGCTCGTTTGAAGCAAGTTCGAATTATTTGACATCCCTATATCTAACTTTCACGCTTTTTGTTTTTTCTTCTTTTACATGTTACAATTTCAACCATATACTTCTATGAAATGATATTTAGTACTCTTTGTTATATAAATTATACTATAACTACTCTATGTTAAAGTTTTTCTATCCCGAATTCGAGTGGGCTTCATGGAACCCTCTGGTTACAAGGTGGGTTTGCCCAGATCCTAATGCTCCTATGTGCTACGTCCATTATCTTGAAACCAAGTTTAAATAGTCATCACTCAGTTTCTCTCTTTCGAGGAAGACCTATCTTTGTCCAACATTACACTCGGTTTACTTTGACGTCAATTATGTTATGAAGAAACATACAATCAATTTGTAACGTAAAATGTGTCGGAGCGGAAATCAATACGTACCAATCCTAATTTCTTTCGTTTTTGCTTTTGTCCTTTTCCGCATTTGTAAGAGGTCTTTTGCAAAGTTTGAATGCTTATTTTTCATTGCTAAATTACTGGAGTTAGCTCGATTAATCATGTACCAACTCACAAAATTAGAAGTCAAGAGTGTCATATTCTCGTAAAAAGTGAGATAATTGATTTAACTTATTTGGAGTGACAAAAATTTGAAAGGGAGGCGCTAAACACAGCTCCCCTATATGCTAAATGCAGCCCCCTGGCGAAATTATTAACTTGTCATCGTCTTTTTTGCTGTTATTATTGTATTATAATGTACATTTTTGCAAAAAAAAAAAAAATTTACAAATTGGAGTGACATGCACATGTTCAACTGGATGTGCGTCTGGTCCAGGCGCATGTTGCATACGAATTCACTGGTTCGGACCTTGAATCGAACTAGGATTTGCACCCCCTGCGGGCGCGCGCGTAAGAGAGCCTCTATGCTATACAAACTTACTCCTTACAAGAATGGAACTTATAAATAAATTAGTCTTTCCTTTACTTTCATTTTAATGTGGGACAAACTCACTTATCTAATTTTAACCCACTACTTTAGGCACCAATATCTCCATCATCCAAATATCATTTTGGACGAATAAATACATGATTTCGATGTTTCCACAAAGTAGAGCACATTTCCACAATTATCTTTGTCATTCGACTAAAAAATTTAACACAAAATATATCAAAAACATATACTTTCAAAGTAAATAAAAGAGAATTTTAAGTTGAATATTTTTTACATATAAAAAGACGAAAACAAATTAATAATTTTATAGAGAGTAGACTACATTTAATGCATAGAGGAGCTGCGTTAGCGCCTATGATTTGAATAGGGGGAATGATAATCTTGATATACTATCCGGGTATTGATTGAATCTCTAATCTCTCTCTCTCTCTCTCTCTCTCTCTCTCTCTCTCTCTCTCATCATTAATTAGAAGTGGATGACACCATTTAAGCTATAGAGTGAGGGAGTCGCCCACTCTCTCTCTCTCTCACTCTCTCTCTTAAAGGACTTTGTTTTTTGAATTTTGACTTCTTATCTTTGATCCTACTAACTTCTCTCTATCTTCTTTTGACTTTTTTTTTCAATTATTACAAAATTAAAATTTTAAATTTTAAATTTTAAATTAAACCTCTAAAACTCCATGCCAAATACACCCGATCTAGAGTGTCAGAAAAATAAGTTTCTAACAATTTCAAAAGGCAAAATTTATATTTGGGTCTTCTAACTATCTATAAAGTTATAATTTGGCCACCATAACTTCAAAAATGTTAATTGAGTCATTGTACTATCGTTTTCTTGCAAGCGAGCTTATTTTTTGAATGGGCATTAGTTCAACCGTTAACTTTGAGTCAAATACATATTTTACTCCTGTTAATTGCTGCACCAAAATCCAAATCTAGGACTTGATTTTAGGAAACCTTTTGAATTAACTGTACAACAATTTTTGGTGAAACTGTTGCAATTTTTGGTGCACAATTAATATGGGAGTAAAATAGGTATTTGACTCAAAATTAATGGCTGAACTAATGTCCATTCAAAAAATGGGCTCACTTGCAAGGAAATGATAGTACAGTGGCTCAAATAATATTTTTGAAGTTGTGGTGACTAGATTACAACTTTGTGGATGGTTGGGTAGCCCAAATATGAATTTTGTCATTTCAAAAACAATAGTGTAGTATAAGATCGAAGTGAAGATAAGTTGAAAAGTTAAATCTTATTTTTTAACTTTTGAAAAGATAAAACTTAAACTTCACCCAAAAAAATATGATATTACATTGCTTAGTCCATGATGATGATATAAAATGTTGATGATAATAACAAAAGAAAAAAAGAAATGACTCTGTTTTACGGTAAAACGGTCTCATAGAAGAACTACTCAAAATGCAAACGAAAAATGGTAGGAGGTTGCGATGAAAGTCAAATAATACTCCCTCGGTCCCGAAATTATTGTCTTCCTTTTTTTTTTGGTCCGTCCCAGAATAATTGTCTTGTTTGAAAATTTTCTTTTTTTAGGACATCACTTTTACTATTTTTCCCTTACTTTAATTATGGACCACATACACATAGGCATTAAAGGAAATTACATACTATACCAATATTAATAATCAAGTCAATTATTTTTTCTTAATTTGTGTGCCGGATCAAATAAGACAATAATTAAGGGACGGAGGGAGTATATACTACTAAAAATACTCATTTAGTGATGTTAAATGAGTATATAATAATACCACTACAGTGATTTCATAAACTAATAACCTGATGGCTTAAATTGACCTAAATATATAGATTAATTGAACTGATATAACTAACCATGCTCGGAAAGAGGACTTCTTTTTTCTTATAATAGAGCGAAAACACGAGTATGACGGAGCTACGTTGGACCGAATTACATGTCTAATTAAACAATTATAGGGACTTGCCAACCGCACATCGTCAATGGATCCGGGCAAAATTAGAGACGTAACCTTTGTGAACCGGGGATATGCGAGTTACATATTTCACATTCTCTCAACTAACTCTGACACTAAAATATGGTCCGGTAAGGTCATTTTACGTCGAGCACCAAGTCAGGCACAGCCATACGTCGAGCACCAAGTCACAGCCGGATAGGGCCATTTTAAGTAAGTTAAGGCCGTGTAGGGCCATTTTACGTTGAGCACTAAGTTCAAGGCCCTGTACCGCAGGTCATTTTACGTCGAGCACCAAGTTCAAGGCCCTGTAGCACAGGAAAGAGGACTTTTACTTTGCAAGTTGTAAAGTCAATTTAGTCATAGAGCTTTGAGAACAAATTTTTCAAGAACACCAGGTTCCTTTCGTGACTAATACCACAGATGTCAATATACTATCTAAACTTTCATTGTACATGATGTTTCTGTTTCAATTCATGTAACTGGTTAGTGAGCAATCTTATTATCTAATACTACCTCACTTATCAAGCTATGTTGTAGAGAATAAACCATAAGAACAAGACACCAAGTAGAAATTTTGTTATAGGACCATTTACATATAATCGACAATGTTTTGGAGGCAGATAACTCAAGAGGTGCAATTTATATACCCCAGACATTACATTTTGCTGCTAATTTCCTACCATGAAGACTGCTCCCAAGTCAATTAGCATGGAAGTCTCGAGCCTATAATTCAAGACATGTTATAACTCTACTACTCCCACCATACCTAATTATGGCAACACTTAACAAGTGTTAGTGTTCGCCATAATCAATGAAACAAAACAAGTAAAAGAGAAGCAGCCTTGCCTTTTGTATACCAACTTCCAACAGTTAGAATGTGCTCCCGCATAAAAATCAGGCACTGCAATTCAGTTGACAATGAACTATTGACATATCCCTCAAGAGTAACGCAATGAGGTTTGCTTGACCACTAGACTGAAGACCAAAAGACGAGAAACCAAATGCCATTAAGGCCAATAGAGTGAGTAGACCTCAGGTCCTCAACTACATATCCTACACAGACAAAATGCTTTTATCCCACATGCCTCAATTTCTTCAACTACGTTAAGTAGTAGCCACCCATATCCTCAACAAGATAGTTATATGGTGCATTTGCTCCATACTCGAACCCATTACTTGCTGGTACTGTTTGGTTTGGAGCAGTATAAATATTTGCAGTATTTCCATCTTTCAGATTAGCTTTTCCTCTCCCTTTAACTGACCGTTTATTATTAATGTTCTCCAAGGGGAACTCGGCAGTAAGTCTCCCCATTTGTTTTTGAAGATCAGCAACTGAATCATTGACATTCTTTCCCTTGGGAGTCTTCTTCCCATCAACAAGCTTGAGTTCCAGTCTATACAAGGCGCAAACATCACATTTACTAATCTCATACTCATAGAGGTGCCATTCAAGATTTTTCATGGGTTGTGGATCCATATAGTAGGATCTCTTCAGCCATCCAGATTCATTAACCACCTGCTTCCTTGACTCATGCCAACCCCTTCCATTATAATCTGGCAATGACCTCTGCTTTCTATTTCCACTCTCAAATGCCCTTCGAGGCTTATCGAAAAATAGCCACTCCCGAATTGTTTCACCCTCAAAAACTGAAAGATCAAAGAGGTCTGCAATAAAAGCGGGAGAGAAACAGTCAACAAACTTCAAACATACATCTACCTACATATCTAAATAGAGAGAAAAAGTCAGCTCGAGACATTTTCCCGTGAAAATAGTCACACACAAAAAAAAAACTAATACATACAAGAAGACTCACCTGGAGCATTCCATGGGGATTTTGCAGTGGCAGCCCCTTCACATTCTGGAACACCAACGTCTTTTCCATGTGTTTTGGCACTAAGCGCGGCAAAAAGCAAATTATCCTTCAATTCAATACCCTTTGGCCGAATAACTGGAGTCATTCCCGGTCGACCTTCATTCTGAGCGATTGCAGCATGCAAGCTGCTGCAATAGTCTGGGCACCACCCTTGAGCAGGCCTCTCAGCACACCAACCTTGAGCAGGCCTGGGACAATCCCAAAGGGCACATTTTGGTCCTAAGAAAGCAGAAGGCGGAGGGCAAATATTTGGCAGAAAACCACACATCTGAGGTAAAGAATCCTCCCCTCCACAAAGACCCATCCCATCGAACCCACTGAAGAATATCTGCTCCAACTCTTGATAATCGAATGCCTGATAGTCCAACTGAGTTGCAACACCCACGTTATGAATTCCCATGTTCTGAACTCCCATATTGTTAACTCCTGAAGGAGAACCTTTGCATTGATCAGCCAGCTGAAACCCTTGTTCTTGCGCCACTTGTGTCAGGCCAAAATTCTGCAACACAACCATTGCACAATTCGAAAGTGACAATAAGTCACAATTCTCTCAAAACACAGACATACATATGTGCATGTATATAGGGGTTTGTTAGTGACAGGTTGGGGACAAAGGAAAACTGTTGCCTAGATGTCAAAAGTGAATGTAGAGAAAATGAGAATAAATAGAAATGATAGGGGAAAAAGCATACATCGATACCATTTGTGCAGACTTGTAGTAATGAAATTATCACAGATAAGATCCTTATAGAATCGAAACAAAAGTGACCTTTCTAGTGAAATGTGGGTAGATCAGAAGCCAGGTGAATGACGAGTGCAACCTTCATAAGTTAAGGAAGAGGAAAAGCACAGACCTTAATTAAGTGCATTCCAATTTCAGGAACCAAAGCACATATCCATAACAATAGATGAATTTAAAAAAAAGAAAAATGAAGATAACTGGCTCGAAAAGCATACCTTGATAGCATAGAAGGTGAGACCGTGAGACTTGTAATAATAAACTAAAAAGGCCAGGGGGTTCTAGGAAAAACCAAACCACCAGTCATGCTTGATAGCGTAGAACAAAGTATAGCGAATCCGCTGATGCTCAGTGAATCGAGGAAAAGACCTCAAATTTTCCTATATTAGAAGACAATGATATTTCATTGGCAAGGCCTCATCTATGAAGCACTGATACGGATGTGGGGTGCGAGTATGGCGACACAACAAAATCCAAAAATATAGGATACGGGCACGGCAGGATATGGCACTTTTTTAATACAAAATATAGGTGCTATATTCCATCTCTAAATGATTCTCCTAGGAATCATATAGATTAGTACATCATAAAGAAATGTTATTGTGACGTCTTACATATCAAAAAAAAAAAAAAGCACAATATACCTTCCAGGAATATATATTCCTACTTACTTTGAAAACTACCAAAATCCAATCAGCAATACATTAAAGGAGTACTGAATCTAAAAGCGGATGAAGGGAGAGATGAAGAGAAATACTAAGGAAATATATTTGGGGAAAAAGGACGCTTGGGCAGCATTTCTAAGAAAATATATTTGAAAAAGGAAATGAGAAGGGAGAGATGTAGAGATAATAAATAAAAATAGAGAGAAAGGAGGAAACTGAAAGAAGGAAAAAAAGAAAAGAAAAGAGAGTGCGAAAATAGGAGATGGAGTAGGAGAGAGTTTCGATCGGAGTAGAAGAAGAAAAGAGAAAGCGCTAGCTTCTATGGTCGCTTTCTTCTTCCCATGCAGTAATCTTTGATATATAAAATCTAAAGGAAGATATGACAATGTTGACTACCCACGCAGATATCATTTTATGATGACAAGATTTTGGTCTTATATTATGGGGAAATTATCGAGTGCACCTCAGTACAAGTATCACTTAACAACTAAAATTAATTGTAAAGAAGCCCATGCTTTAAAGAACGAAGACAAAAATACTTTGACCCGAGGTATCCATGCCGTATTTGAGCCGTATTGTTGACGTATTCAAGCAAAAAAATAAATAAATATTAATATCTGAATACATACGGAACATATCCAATATGCAACCCAGTCGTATTCCCTTGTATCAGTATCCTAAGTGTATCCGATATCCCCATGGAGGCCATTTTGGTATAACGGTGCTTCATAGGTCCTCACGCAGACTGAGGTCACTACATCATGAGCTGTAGGTCACAGCCTGGAACTATGGAATCAATCGCATGGCAAGGCGGTTTAATGTGACAAACTTGTGAATCTGCTAATACATTGAAATTCTCAAGAGGGAGTGGAAATGTTCTTCGAACAAAGAAAACCATCTTTCCCCTAAAGAAATGATGGCAGAAACTCATCTTGGTTGTATGGCAAAAGAAACATAAATGTGCCTAACCCCAAAGAAGGCTACTAACAGAAATGAGAGTCGCAACTTAGAATAAAGTAATGTTTATATTACAACACCAAAAAGAGCTAGGTTGGAAAGAAGACAGCGACTTTGACCACAGCCCACAATACAAGAGCAAATGCAGAACACTATGCGCATGTTAGCACACTAAGACAAGATCCTGTATGAGAGTTGAAGCGCTGTACTAGAGCCAAAGAAACTTATAAGCTGAAATATCTCCACCTAAAAAGACATCAAAAAGGCCTTGATTGAGCTACACAATGGAAAAGCAAAACCTATCAAGTAGCTCACTGATAATCAACACAGATCAAATGAATGAGATATCCCGTGAGACAGTTTTATAAACTCATAAACAGTGCCCAGGTAACTAACTATAGAGACAGAATGTTGAGGTTCAAATAAAGGAGGAAAATCCAATATAAAATATATATCAACTAAATGCACTTCTTTTCAATGTAAGTATCTTTCGATCTCATGTTAAGAAAGTGAATTCAAGAAATCTAACACGCAAATTATAAATTTTCATTGTAGAACAATCTAGAACTCAAATGTCAGAAGATCTAATTGAGTGATACAAATGCCCCATGAAACTTACTTCTTGTCACACAAACACAAGATTTATAAGAGTCAAGGCTGTAACATAGCCAATCGACCCATACTACAAAGACAATTTTTTCCTTCCACTTTTTGTTGGTGCAGGAGGGGGGGGGGGATCAAAGGAGAGAAGGGACTTTCATTATTCATGAGAAATCATAACTGACCCAGTATATTCAACCCACTGGTTCGACACATGTATAACATAATAACATTTGATAATACTGTAGTCGAAAATTACATCCTTACATAATTAAAAAAATTCCACATTATACATCTCTCTCTCTCTCTCTCTCTCTCTCTCTCTCTCTCTCTGTTTGTGTGTTGATGTTCATGTTTGGATTCAAGCAATAATAAATTCACCCAAACAAACAAACAAACAAATAATCTTAAGATTATTCATAGGAAAAAGGTATTCACCTCGTCAAAAACAGCACTATCACCAACTTTTTGCGCATCTGGGTCTGGCTTTGGGGGAGCTAATGCACTGGTAGCATCATCTTCCTCCGGCTGCCATAATCTACGAATGTCTGACGAAAAAGACCCATAACTCCCACCCTACACAGCCATCATCAACATAGTCAATCCACACATTCACAATCCCAAAAAAAAGGAAAAGAGAACACTTAGACACACACATGCACCTCTCACAATATCCATGTTCAAACGCAACAAAGGAGCTTGATAGAGTATCAGAAACCTACATCTATGAACATCTAATACAAAATTTGACACACACACACACACACAAGATATATCCATAGGGGTTAAGCTGCGAACCTGTTGCAAAGAAGAAGCCGGAGAAGGCTCGTTAAGTTCATTCTTCCACTCGCGGAGCAACTGCTGAACTTGCTCCTCGAGCACAGCCACATCAATGGAACGGCTCTCCTTTCTAGCAGACTGCAGATCGGAGAACATGCCCTGGAGATCATCAACTAGGTTCTTTGCCCTATCTTTAAAGATTTGGTGGGACGCTGGCTTGCATCCACCACCACCAGTCTTGGAACCTTTCCCCATCGCAGTCGGTAAAACCCTAATACCTCTCTTTCCTCACTGATCGCCTGAAAAATCAACACTCAAAATTCACAAGTCCAGACTGCAAAATCACACAATCCAGACTTAAAATCGCAAAACCCTAGTAAGAAAATCAGCGGGAACCGCTGGGTAAAACAATATTCCTCCCCATGATTAAGAAATTGTATACAGAATTAAAGTCAGCAAAATTGGGAAAAAGCCCAAGAAAATTACAGGAAAAGGGGTACATATTCTTTGAGATATTGATCGGAAGGCAAATTTTCTAAGTACCTTGGCTTCGGAGAGAGAGAGAGAGAGAGAGAATTGTTTTCGAGGTTGGTGTCTTCTGTGCGTTGGGCTTTTGTACTACTCCAGTAGTAGTTTGTTTATCCTCAAATCAAATTCTCACTTTCTAAAGATTAACCAGCACAGCAAGAAGTGTACGCACGTATGTACGCGGCAAAAGAACCCATTGGGGACCGGAGGGAATAAATTAATAATAATAGGAGAAAAATATTATTTAATAGTTCCCATAAATTAAATGTCGGTAGTTAGTTGCTATTTCTTTTAACAATACACTATTATCACAACGGTGTTAAAATAATTATTGTTTTAAAAAAATAAAATTTTCTTTTAAAATAATTATTATTATAGAATTTTAAGAGATATTTGTTTATATTTTGTCAAATTTGCTCTTATTCATTACTTTTATTAAAGAGAATTGGAAAGAAAAAATAGTAAAAATATTTCTATAATAATTTAACTTAAATAAGGGTAAATTAGTTTTTTTTTTAAATTAATTTATGTATAAATTACTAAAATAACAATTATTTTAGAACGAATATAGTATAATATTTTCTTCATACTAAAATACTTATAAAATAAGTTTTAATTTGAGCCAATTTTGTATCCGTTTGGCACTATAGCGTACCATTATTGGTCATTGGCTTAAATTTGACAAGTTGGGTTGGATTAACTCCCTCTCCTCTTAAGTTTTGTCTAATAGCAACTCTCTCCCCAAACATTTGGAAAATAGGTTGGAACACCCTATTGACTAAATTTATGTCAATTTTGACATTTAAGTGAAGGATTAAGTAGTCATTTCAGAGATTTCCAGATCAAAGAGAAAATGGGATGTGATATTTCTTATATTCATGGGTATCGATTTGTGACAGCGCTGCAAAAAATATGGGAAGTGTGGTAGGTAAAGCATGAGGTGGTACTTTGACAATCTAAGGTTGAGAGATGGCGGCAGGGAAATTGTAGACATTGATAGTTACATTAAGTTAGATGATTCGACTGTGGTATTCTAGTTGTGTCGTGGGATGTTATTGCTATGAATCACTTTGAAGAATTTGGTAGTAGTAATGATTGGGATGCATGGGTCATAAGGAGATAGGATAGGAAGTTGGTCTTCACATTAACAATGTGAAACTCATGGGCGACTTGATTCTAGGGTGAATTACATGTGAGTCCCTTTTTGGATATTTGTAATCGCTCCAGTCTACTATACTTTTTTTAAAATCGAAAAAAGACATTTTTGGGGTGAAATAACGGAAATGTCATTAATGAAATTTGATCAGACACGCGCTGCATCGCGATTCAAAGTCGATGCATCGGGATGCATCAGTTTCTGCATTGTGATGCATCCATTTATTTGGGTAAACTTCAGGCCGGTCTATTTATAAATCGGGATGCATTATAGTTCATGCATCGCAATTAAAAAATCATGCATCGGAATTCAGAATCCAAGAAAATCAGTTTTCTTCGCTATAAGCTATTGGAATGGAAAGGAAAATTTACCAGAGAAATTTTAGAAAATAAGATTCACCAAAGAAATTTTTAGGAAGAAGATATCTACAAGCAAGCAGTTGAGCACCCCGTACATCCACAAAAATCGACTTTTTTCACTATAAGCTATTGGATTGGAATGAAAAGGAAGATTCACCAGAGAAATTTTAGGAAGGAAGATTTATCGAAGAAATTTTTGGAAGAAGCTATCGTATATCGCTACAAGCTATTGGAGTGGAAATAAAGATTCACTAGAGAAATTTTAGGAAGAAGTTTCATGCATCGCAATTCAAAAATCATGCATCGCGATGTAAACATAATTCAAAATCATGCATCACGAAGGAAACATAATATCATGCATCGCGAAGCATCAGTTTGTGCATCGGGATGTATCGGCTTTGATTTTTCACTCACTCTGTTTTTTTACATTTATCTCCCAAGTTAGATAGCATTGACTCCCGGCAATTGATCACCTCCTATATTTACGAAAATTAACTTTCTTCACTACAAGCTATTGGAATGGAAACAAAGATTCACCGGAGAAATTTTAGGAAGAAAGTAAGATTCATCGGAGAAATTTTAGGAAGAAAGTAAGATTTACCGGAGAAATTTTAGGAAGAAGCTACCGTATATGTTATTGCGGGGCATTTAAGGAACAATATTATCAAAGTGTCCTTCACTGATTATAAAAAAAGATGTGTGAACTGGAGTGGTTAAAAACTTGAAAAAGTGAACCAATCAGCAATTTCCCGTTGATTCTAAGGCATTGAGCCCAACAACATTTATTGCCAGGATTTTAGATCTTAGTGGTGTAATGACACCAGTGTCTTTTAACAAATGCCTATGTAAAATGGTTCTCCTAACCACTTTTTAGGCAACTTCCATTAAAGGTGGCTATGAATTTCTCAAAGAACCCTTTATTGTGTTTATTCATGAGGGCCTATGAGAACGCAAGTTTTTCAGTTTGGGAGAGAGTGAGAGTGTTTCTTAATGGGTCTCTTCATTTTAGATCTATAGCATGACTATAGGAGTATGGTCTTCTTATTGGCACGATTGATTCCATCATTTAATGACAATGTCACTTGGTGATCATCACCAATATGACTCAATAAATCATCATCTTCCTCAAAAGACTCGAACAAGCTCCATGAATCCTAATGGCTTTGACTAAGAAGAGGCAAACTAGTTTACAATTTTCTTCCTTGAAGCAACTTGGTTAGTTGGCTTTAGAGAGAGAGAGAGAGAGAGAGAGAGAGAGAGAGAGAGAGAGAGAGAGAGAAATCCTTATTAAAAGTCAATGTTAACATTTTTTTGGTGATAGGGGTGTCCTTGCCTTTTGTGCAAATGCTTGGGTGGGACTGCTATTTAGCAAACCATATGAGATGACAATAAAATTTAACCCTACCAAACTCTGAAGTTTTGTGTTTATTCAAGTTGGTCGCGTAATTTTGGATTAATGTCAACTACGTTTCTAAAGTTGGGTTGAATATCATATAGATCCATCTTTTGCTTGGATTATCTCAATATTTTCCCTTGTTATTAACAAAGGCCAAAGAAACCTAATAGACTTTCTATTGGATCATAATGCACTCATTTTAGCTTATAATAGAGTTATAATAGTAAGGCTAAATTTCACATAGTCGAGGTCTTGTTTAGATAATCTCATTGGCTTACTTGTTAGAAATGAAAGCCTTAATAAAATGAGTAGGAAAAAGAAACAAGCAAAAAAAAAAAAATTTATTTACTTTCATCACTATGAAAAAAAAAATAGGGATCAAGAATGAACTTTAGGAAAAGCAAAAGGAAAGAAAGAGAGAAAAGGATGAAGAGAGATTGTTCGTTTCGATTTTGTGAGGTTGAGTCTCACTGGAAGCAAGAAGTTGTTTGGTTTATTCGGGTGGAGACAGACTTGGAAAAGAGAAAGGCTAACTTCTATTGTGTAGTCTATCATCATTTAATGAAAAAAGGAAAAATTGAAAGGTAAAAGAGAAGAGAGAAAGACTAATACACAAAGTAAAAGGCTTTGCAATGAGATTATCTAAACAAAATGAGATCTACATAATACAAGTAAACTTGAGGGGAGGTAGATGAAATATACTTTCCATTCCAAAATTATTGTCTTGCTCTCTTTTTTTATCCGTTTCAAAATAATTATTTTGTTTGAAAGTTTTCTTAATTATTTTGTTTGAAAGTTTCCTTTTTAGTACAATACTTTTATTATTTTACCCTTACTTTTTCTTCCTACTTTAATTATGAGGCACATGTATAGGCATTAAAGAAAACTACACATTATATCAATAATAATAATAAAGTCAATTGTGTTTTATTAATCCGTGCTAGGTCAAACAAGACAATAATTTTGGAACGAAGGGAGTACAAAATTAATACTCTCTCCATCCCTAAATTATTATCTTCCTTTCATTTTTTGTCCGTCTCAAAATAATTGTCTTGTTTGAAAATTTTCCTTTTAAGGACATTACTTTTACCATTTTACCCTTACTTTTTTCCCTACTTTAATTATGAGCCACATACACATAGGCATTAAAGAAAATTATACATTATACCAATATTAATAATCAAGTCAATTATTTTTTCTTAATCTGTGTGCCGGATCAAACAAGACAATAATTAAGGGACAGAGGGAGTAAATTATAAAGTACATATATCATATAGTATATTTTTATGAGTTGACTCATGCGCAAAATGTTGTACTCCCTTCATCCCTAAATTATTGTATTGATATATATATATTTTTTGTCTGTTCCTAAATAATTATTTTGTTTGAAATTTTCCTTTTTAGAACATCACTTTTACTATTTTACGCTTACTTTTTCTCTCTACTTTAATTATGGACCACATACACATGGGCATTAAAGAAAATTACACACTATACCAATATTAATAATCAAGTCAATTGTTTTTTCTTAATCCATGTGTCGGATCTATCAAGACAATAATTTAGGTATGGAGAGAGTATTAGGGAAAAACTGTTTAATTGACATCATCATCATCATCATCATCATCGTCGTCATCATATATATATATATATATATATATATATTCTTTTGGTGATGATATGGCAAAATGTGATTGGGTGAAAAGGGGTGGGAACTTTGCAAAGAGCAACCACATCCATGTAAATAAGAAGTCCTTTTTGTTGGGGGGAAGAAAGTGAAGAAGGTGAGTAGAGAAAGAAAGGCATAAAGGGCACAGCCCACTACCCATTCAATAGATTCTTCTTGCTTTGTCAAATTTTGATGGCTCTTGAGATACAAAGTGTCTTAAAGCACCAATTTTTATCTCTTTAGAAGAGCATAACAAATATTGAAGACAATGAGCATCTTGTGACCATCCAACTTTGATTTTCCAAAAATATCTGATCGATGATCTTAGAAAAGAAAACCAAAAGGAAAAAAGAGAAGAAAATTCTTTGAACACGCACGGTCCAATTATCTCGATAGACATTTTTGCCTCTATCCCTGAAAAAACAATTGTCAATTTCAATAAACACACAAATTCTAAGAACATAGCATTTCACGTTTTTGTATATCAACTATCTTATCTGCTTCCACCGGTTTCAACTGAACGTGCCATTCTCTAACTCGAGTTGTTGAAACCATAGTATAGAATCCATCTATGAAATGTAAAAAGAGAAACACTCTTGGAAACGTTCTACAATTTCTCCTATCAAAACTTGAAAATGCTATAATAAATCAACCTTCCATTCTCTATTTTTTGGCCACCAAAAATGGAAAATATCTGTTTATTCTGAATCTACCATCATACTGCTACATAAATTACTTGGGCAGAAGTTATAAATTATAACAAACTCAGGTAACCCTGTTGGATATTTTGACATACAAATTGAACTGGCAGAGCCAAGAAACAAATGGCAGGGTCAGTACAGGGGTCAAAAATCAGCCGGAACAACAGAGAATTAGGGGCTTCCCTCATGGAGCACTTGAGCAAGCCATACCAATAAGGTACTACCAAGAATTTGCACTAGAAATCTTCAAGTGTATTATTTGGAATCAAAATCATCAAGAAACAGATTTTGCTGACTTGCCATCTTCAGTATTAGTATGTTTGAAGCTGAAAACACCAGCAAGACCTCGTCCCATGGCAAGCTGTTCAAGCTCCTGAATTTTTTCTTTAAGAAGTTCAACTTCTTTTGCTAACTCTTCGTCTCGTTGCATCATTGCCTAAAGACCATCAACAGAAAGGATTAGCGACTGGACTTTGTAAAACTTGAAGGACATCTTCCTCAGAAGCACCAGGACTGGAAGGACAGACAAGAAATCATTTTTAATACAAGCACCACTTAACATTGAAGAAACAGGAAGGAAAAAAAAAACCCAAGGAGTAGATATGAGGCTGAGACTAAGAGCCTGCTCCATGGAAGCTTGTGTTACATTTCTTGGAGTAATCCACCAAGGATTCATCTTGAATTTCCCGATCCTTGTGGGAAGGAAGGAGGGCTAGACATTTCCTGAGGGTATTGGTTGGGTTCTCTAAGAGCCTTTGAGATATCCTACTAACAAAAACTTCAAAGTGTTTGTACATATAATTCATGAAGCAAATAGGGGCTCCTGTCAAATGTCAACTAATGCAGCAAGAATGGAGTATGAGTGAGAAACTAAAATAGACGTGGTGCTTCTGTAATCTGCTGTGCGTTCCTCGAGCAGATAGAGATGCAATCAAATATCAGATCTTGCCTTAAAAGTTATGCTATATAAGCAACAAAATTTCACAAACGCTGTTATTTACTCTGTTGATTTTCTTCCACCTCGACAAAATTCTTACAAGGCTGTAGAACAATTTTTCAAGCCTAACTTTCAAAATAAAGGAAGAAAAAAGGAAATTGAAAAACCGTCTCTAGGAGCTTATATAAAACTTGGCTCAAAACAAAAGCAATAGAATCACTAAAATGCATGGTTATTAAAACAACTAGGTGGCAACAAGCAATGATACTTCCCAGACAGCAAGCAATCACATAGAAATCAACAGTTTTAGATCCAAAAGTAGAATTTGGCGATCCCCCAAACATGTATGGGCTCTGGGTACACAGGCATTAAGACTCGCCCGAGCGAGTACTGGGCCCGCACAGAAACCACTAATAGATGGTGACTAGGCAATCAAAGTGGTTGCATGTTGCCCTATTACTAACTGGCTCACTACACTTCAGGCCTTGAGTACTGTCAAGGTGTCTCGGCAAACGGCCAAAATAATAACAATGCTTAAAGGAGTGCGATGTTTTTTGACCAGCCGATAGCCTAACTTCTTTAGTTAAACTGTCCTTATCTAGCAATTCAGAATAATTTAATGTTATCCAAGCAAAAGAGTTCAAGGAGATATAGATGCATTATTCAATCTAGAAGTAACCTTTTAAGTAATTAAAGGAATAGAAACACTGCAAGAGTTACCAACTTACCATTGTTGAGATGAAAATAGGCTGTAAATTAGGAGTAATTTGAAATCCCTTTAATTAAGGGATTTGATTAGATAGGGCTTAAAATTAGATAGAGATTAAATCCCTTAAATTGAGGGATTAGGGTAGATAGAATAGTTACCTATTTTAGAACAATTTAGTTACTGATTTTTCTCTTGTAATCTTCTATATAAACAGTGTATCATCAAGCTAGAATATATGAAAAACTACAGAAATTTTCCTCCTGTATTTCTTACATGGTATCAGAGCTCTAGGGCTTTCCTAGGGATTCCACTTGTGCAGCCTTCATTGCTGTCATTTTTTTTTTCCCACTTTCTGATCAGACAACCTTAATTGCTGCAAATTTCCTTCCTTCATCATGTCAATCTCCAATTATGAGGAATCCAATTCTGTTCAAAAAATTGGAGAGTTGCAGAATATTTGGGCCTCTTATAGGCTCAATGGGAAGAACTACCTCAAGTGGTCTCAATTTGTCCGCACATACCTCAATGGCAAAGGACGACTGAGTCATCTTCTTGGAGCAAGACCAGCAAAGAATGATCCGAAATTTAAAGCATGGGATGAGGAGGATTCCATGATAATGTCCTGGCTATGGGACTCGATGGAACCCATGATCAGTGATACATGCATGTTTATGTCTACAGCAAAGAAAATTTGGGACTTTATTCATCGTACGTATTCAAAGGCCCGAGATGCCGCTCAAATGTATGAGATCAAGATCAAAACTGCAGCTACTAAGCAAGGAAACAAAGATGTCACAGAATATGCAAACCTGTGGCAAGAACTTGATCATTATCGAGTCTTTGAGATGAAATGCCCTGAAGATGCTGCCATTTTAAAGACCTTCATAGAAAGAGATCGTGTCTATGATTTTTTGGCTGGACTAAATCCTGAGTATGATCAGGTCAGGATTCAAATCCTTGGCAAGGAAGACACACCGTCTCTAGAAGAGACAATTTCAGTAATTCGGGGAGAAGAAAGCCGAAGGAACATTATGCTTGAACAACAAACTGTGGATGGATCAGCCTAGAAACAAAAACAGCCCATCAAGGAAAGCAGGATTCGGCGAACAACTCGTGGAAAGAGAGCAAGGATAACCTGTGGTGCACCTATTGCAAGAAACCGAGACACACAATAGAGAAGTGTTGGAAGCTGAATGGTAAACCACCAATCCGAGAGTGGGAAAACCATGAGAGGCCGCAGAAAGCACAAGTACATATGGTAGAGTAGTCCAAAACCGAGGTAAACCCTGTGCCAAGAGGATTCAATGGTGAAGAAATTGAGCAGCTGAGAAGCCTGTTAGGGTCTCTTGAGAAACCATTTGGAGAACGTCGTTCTCTGGCACTTTCAGGTAAGGCTTCCATTTCTTTTTCCTTGAATGCCTCAGAAATAACTTCTGTCAATTTTTGGATAATAGATTCGGGTGCTACAGACTATATGACTCCCACATCTCAGTTTTTTCATACCTATACTCCATGCCCAAGTAGAAGAAAAATTGTGGTAGCTAATGGCTCTTTAGCTACTATTGCTGGGTCTGGAGATATACATATCACACCTACCTTTATCCTACAAAATGTTCTCCATGTACCTAAGCTATCGGCCAGCCTTGTTTCCATTCAAAAACTTACCCATGATCTTAAATGTTATGCTTTTCTTCCCCTCTTACTGTGTTTTTCAGGAATAGGTCTCGAGGAGGAGGATTGGACTTGCTAAGGAACGGAGCGGTCTTTATCATCTTGAACCATCTCAGAAAACTAAAAGTAACTTGCCTTCATCTTTCCTTAGTTCCTCAAATAAAGAAACCGTTTGGCTTTATCATCTCCGCCTAGGTCATCCATCCTTCTGAGTTTTAAAAGTCATGTTCCCTCCGTTGTTTAAAGGACTAGATATTTCTGAGTTTCATTGTGATATTTGTGAATTAGCGAAACATACTCGTGTATCTTTTCCTATTAGCAATAAAAGAAGTTCCCATCCTTTCCATCTAATTCATAATGACATATGGGGTCCTTCTACCATGCATAATATTTCCGGGGCCCGTTAGTTTGTATCACTTATTGATGACTGTACTCGGGTTACATAGATCTTCCTTCTTAAACAAAAACATGATGTTAGCACTGTTATACCTAATTTCCACTCAATGATTCAAAACCAATTTCGGGTCAAAATAAAGAGGTTTAGGACAGACAATGCCAGAGACTACTTTAACCAGACTCTCTCACCATACTTCCAATCAGAGGGCATTATCCATGAGTCGTCATGTTTTTACACACCTCAACAAAATGGGGTAGCCGAAAGGAAAAATGGACATTTGCTCAACACCACCCGAGCCTTACTTTTTCAAGGAAATGTACCTAAATCCTATTGGGGAGAGGCTGTTCTTACTGTTGCATATATTATAAATAGACTTCCCTCACAAGTGTTAGACAATCAAAGTCTCATAGAGATCCTTAACAGTTTTTATCCTCACTTCAAGACCTCTAATGGCCTCACACCCAAGGTATTTAGATGTACTACCTTTGTTCACAACCACAATCAACATAGAGGCAAACTAGACCCACGAGCCATTAGATGTGTCTTCCTTGGTTACTCTTCTACTCAAAAGGGCTACAAGTGTTACAATCCCTCATCTAGCAAATTCTATATTTCTGCAGATGTTACATTTGCTGAAAATGCTATGTTTTTCTCCAAATCCTCTCTTAAGGGGGAAATTTCAATGCTGGAAAATAATAATTGTGAGGATTTTGAACCTCTTAAAACCCTTGACCTCCCTCCTATTCCAGCACGTGAGGCTGAACTTGAGTCTAAGTCCTCTGAGCCACCCATATTTGAATCCCCTAAGTCTAGTTCTAAGCCATCTCCTACCCCAACCAGTGTCACTGAAAATTTTCCAAGGTTCTCCCAAGTAGATTCAAGAAGGAAGACTGTTCCAGAATTGCAACAAGTCCAAGAATCCAACTCAGAATCTGGGAATGAGTTCACGGTGAGATCTGACCAACCTTTACCCACACAAACCACTGCAACACCGGCTCACATAATAGCTCCCGTAGAACTTACCATTGCTGTTAGAAAAGGTATTAGAGAATGCACTAAACGACCTCTCTATCCACTGATAAGCTTGAAATTTCCCTTTTATTTTCACTATTTTCCCAAGATTTTATTGATTATTTTGAGCTTGGTTGAGATTAAATTGTGTTTGAGATCCCTATTTTATGTATTTTGTGCTTCATGTAGGTTTCTCGAAGATATTCAAGGTTTTAAGGCCCAATGTACGCAAAATCGAGGCAAATCGGAGAAAGAATTGAAGTTGAACAAGGCTTGTGCTGAGTTAGGACCAAATTGCGAAGCCTGGGAGGAAAGGGATTTTTGGAGCCAATATCATAAAGTCAGGGGCACCGGAGACAATTCCGAAAGATTAGGGGCACCGCTGCAAATCCCCAAAGTTGCTCCTTAATGTGTTGTCAGCTGGAGAAGCCGCCACGCGTCGTCCTCCTGCCCCAGCCCAGGATCCGCGCTCCCTCAGTGGTGCTCCAGACCCGGTCCAGCTTCCAGCCCATGTTACCTCACATTTCGGTCCGAATTTAGCGGATAGTCCGCGTGTTTTGGAAGAATGGGCTGCCCATGTGCAGCCGTGACCCTAACCCGTTTCTCCTCTCACTCCAGTCCGCTCCAGCTCCCAAGCCCGCACCCATTTTCATCTCACAGCCTGACCCGCGAGCCCTAGTGGATAGTCCGCGCCCTTTGCCTTAGAATCTTCAAAGTTTTGGACAATTCTGCCCCTCATTAGCTTATCCAATACTCTAAGTTGGCCCTGGGAGATGATAAAAAAGGGTGGGAGAGAACAAAAACGGGGGAGAGCCCTTTTCTCTTCATCTCTCATCATTTACTCTCATTTTTTGTCCAAGATTAAGCTAGGGGATCTCAACTACTCTCTCCATTGAAAGTATTGTACACTTTAATCTCAACTTTTATTTAATATTAATGCTTTCTATTAAAGATTGTGGTTGTTATTTTACTAGCATCATGAACTAAAATACTTGCCTAGGGTTTTGACATGATTTTGGCTTGAATGTTGTGATTTTAATTTGGGATTTTTCTATTAATTGCTATTCTCTAATTTTTGGGTATTATATTGTGTTCTTAATGCTTGTAGTAATTTGATCAACTATTACATGATTTTAGAAATTACTAGGTGCACGAAAGTGACTTAGAGATTTTAGAAAACACAATATAATTGTCTTTTGGTTGGGTTAGTCAACGTTACTAATCCTCTTTAAGATAGTCAATTGGGGTTTTGTGTTTGGAAGCGATTAATAGTATAAATTCATACGTAGCGAAAGCCCGTGATTTTATACTCTTAATTAGCACCGTTATACGAAGCGAAAGCCCTTAACGGTGATTCTTGAATCCCCGACTTCCAAAAATAGAATAGCATTAATATAAACCCCTCATTAAATCACAACGAAATAGCCATTTGAAAGTCAAAACCCTAGATCCTCTCTCATTGAAATCAACCCCATTTTAATATTGTTTTCTTTATTTTCTAGCCTAGCACTGTTAATTAGCTAAATCACTTAAATTCAATCGTCTAGATATAGTCAAAATTGCAACGTACTTGGTAATCATCAAAAACAACCAATTTGCTTCCTCGTGGGTTCGATACTCTACTTTATCACTTTATTACTTGTTTCGACCGGGTAATCTTGCCCGAGTGTGCGTTTTACGTCCAACATCCACTATCTCATTATGTCTCTCTTAAGCACATGTCACCAGCCCACCAAAAATTCATTGTTAGTTTAAACACCATATCAATCCTTAATACGGTCTCGGAGGCATTGTCAAAAGGGGAATGGAGAGCTGCTATGAAAGAGGAGATGAGTGCATTGAAAAAAAATAAAACATGGGAGATTGTTGAGAGACCAAAAGGAAAAAACGTTGTTGATTGTAGGTGGATTTTTACACTGAAATACATGGCTGATGGATCCCTTGAGAGGTATAAAGCACGATTAGTAACTAAAGGGTATACTCAGACTTATGGGATTGATTATCAGGAAACCTTTGCCCCTGTTGCAAAAATGAATACAATGAGAATTCTATTATCACTAGCTGCCCACTTCAATTGGCCACTTCTACAGTATGATGTTAAGATTTAAGAATGCATTCCTTCACGGTGACTTGAATGAAGAAATTTACATGAACATCCCACCAGGATTTAGGGAAGGAACCGGTAACAAAGTGTGCAAGTTGAAAAAGGCTCTATATGGATTAAAACAATCTCCTAGTGCATGGTTTGGAAAATTTGCAAAGGTTATGAAAGATTCTGGGTATAAACAAAGCCAAGGTGACCACACTCTTTTCATTAAACACTCAGCTACTGGGGTGACAGCTCTTCTAGTATATGTAGACGACATCATAGTGACTGGAAATGATGAGAGAGGGAGGAATGAATTAAGGTAGAGACTAGTGAAGGAATTTGAGATAAAAGAACTTGGGAGACTTAAGTACTTCCTCGGGATTGAGGTGGCACATTCTACACAAGGAATCTTCGTATCTCAACAAAAATATGTGACTGATTTACTAGTGGAAACAGGGAAAAGTGGATGTAAGCCAGTCTCTACCCCAATGGATCCAAACCATAAACTGGGAGAAGCCAAAGAAGAACCAGCTGTTGATAAAGGAATGTACCAAAGGTTAGTTGGTAAACTAATATATCTTCTTCACACTCGGCCAGACATAGCATACTCAGTGAATGTGCTCAGCCAATTTATGCATGATCCGAGAGAACCTCGTCTTCAAGCAGCGTAAAAGGTGGTGCATTACTTGAAAGGCAATCCAAGGAAGGGAATCTTATTCAAGAGAAATAAGAATCTTGCTATAGAAGCCTATATTGATACAGACTATGCAGGCTCTCTAGTAGATCGAAGATCAACTACAGAGTATTGTACATTCTTTGGAGGAAATCTGGTAACATGGAGAAGCAAAAAACAGATTGTAGTGGCAAGGTCATCTGCAGAATCAGAATTCAGGGCTATAGCTCAAGGACTGTGTGAACTTCTCTGGCTGAAGATTATCCTAAATGATTTAAGAGTCAAATGCGAAACTCCTATGAAGCTTTATTGTAACAACAAATCAGCAATCAATATTGCTCATAATCCTATTCAACACGATAGGACAAAGCATATTGAAATTGATAGACATTTTATTAAGGAAAAATTGGAAGAAGGGTTAGTGTCCATGTCCTATGTTCCATCGAAGAGTCAATTAGCTGATGTTCTGACTAAGGGGCTTAGTAGTTCAAATTTCCATGATTTTGTATTCAAACTAGGAATGGAAGATATCTATTCCTTAGCTTGAGGGGGAGTGTTGAGATGAAAATAGGCTGTAAATTAGGAGTAATTTGAAATCCCTTTAATTAAGGGATTTGATTAGATAGAGCTTAAAATTAGATAGAGATTAAATCCCTTAAATTGAGGGATTAGGGTAGATAGAATGGTTATCTATTTTAGAACAATTTAGTTACTGATTTTTCTCTTGTAATCTTCTATATAAACAGTGTATCATCAAGCTAGAAGATATGAAAAACTACAGAAATTTTCCTCCTGTATTTCTTACAACCATTATGTTTTCTGATTTTTTCTTTATAAAAAAAAAAACTTGTCATTACAAGAGTAATAGAAGTAGGAGAAGACCAAAACTAATATAGCCAACAAAATTTACAAATCATATGAGCGTGGTTTAACCGATGATCATCCATTGGACCAAACAAAATGATGAAAAAGGATTCATGTAGCAAACCCCAAGCAATTGATATGGCTCAGCCTAGTTATGTTGAGCAACTTATATCATTGATTTAGATAACACTGATCATGAGATCTGATACCTTTATAATCAAAAGAGGTTGCACCTACAATCTAGATCAAGTTGAGAAGTCGAGATAAGAATAATAACCATGAGATTAGATATGAAACAATAATCACCTGTTCCAAAGACTGGAAAACTCATTTAAAGGAGTCCTTGATAACAGCTGTAAGTTAGTTTCCATTTTATTTTTATTTTTTTACTTTCTCAAACTAAATGGTTTTGTAGGTTGTGTTAAGATTCAATAGTATTGTAACAAAAGTCTTTCTATGGGGGGAAAAATATAGAGATTCAATAGTATTATAACAAATGTCCTTTTGGGGGGAAAAAGAAGAGAGAGAGAGGGAGAGAGGGGATGGGAAATTTGCTTAAGAAATCTAAGGAGTAGGAGAACAAATAATAAGAATAACTGAATAAGAGACAAGTGTATTAGGTGGATGACAGTTTGTTGACGTAAGTGGAGTTTTTGTGTTAGCATTTGATGATTTGGGTATCTTTTGCTTACATGTTTAAGTGAAATAGTAGCACTCCACTACAATTTTGTTCAAGTTATTTCATGCAACCTAAGTTCCTGTCCTAATATTATGAAATGCCTATTTGGGTTGTGTTACGTCCCCGAGGACGTTCAATTGCTTCTTATGTAAAGACAATTGGTCACAAACAATGACATCTAAAAAACATTTATCAGAATCGTCCAAGTGGAATGAGACCAATGCTCAGCCTCCACGTCACCTGGGACACGTCATCTTGCCACCTGGAAATTGCAAAGAACCCCCGGCCCCCCCTCATCCATGAGAGAGGGGGGACCCCAACTAATAGCACCACAAGAGACTCGGCTAGAGCTTGGTCATATAGCCGTCCGGGAACACCATCAGTGAACCTACCAAACGGAGGACCTAGAGCCAACCAATTGGAGCAAGGGTCACCTCTATTGGTACATGTATAAAGGTGCTCACACTCACACGTGCACACCTTATCACATTGAATCAAATACAACTTGAGGTGGTAGAATTTCCCATGTAAATAATTACTTCATCCGTCCTAAATAAATGTTCCTACTTTCTATTTTGAGACGTCCTAACTAATGTTTCTAAAGACTTTTGATGTACATAATATCTACCATTTTTTTCAATATACCCTTCATTTAATATAGCACATCCTAGAGAAATGCAACTATTTAGAATAGTGAAACTCAATTAATGTTCATGGGTATTATCGTCAAAACACATTTTACATGACATCATTAATTACGTTTTTTAATTTCTATGTTTTGTCAACTAGGAACATTTATCCGAGACACGGAGGGAGTAATATTAATAATATAAAGGTGTCTTCCAATAAGACACCTATACTGGAAAAGACACCAATAGAATGAAAGAGTGTCTTTGATACCCGTTGGTATTTATATATATTCAAGTTCTTACCAGCGCAAATCACTTCAATTCATTCTATCCATCGGTGTCTTAAAGACGTATTGTCTTCTCTGTTTTCCCCTTCTTATTTACGTGTGATATTTAGCCTAAGAGAATTTATCCACCATCATCTTTGAGATCTCTGGGATCCTTCAACCTCCCCCATAGTTCCCACCACAAGGGACCCAGTGAACTTTACATCAAGCACCCCCAGGAAGGGCATACACAAGCGCATACACTGGGACACAATGGAAGGCCTCCCAGGGAGGAATGTTACTCAGGCAGCGCAGCAACTTGGGATTCATTGGGTTCTGGATTGGTGGCTGAGATCGAGAGTACGATACCATGGGCCCTTCTCGAGGACATGCTGGTTGGCAAAGAGAACTAAAGGGGACCCCCTTGTGGAACGCGTGTCATGAATCATGAGCTAATACGTCTACCAACTTGTTGCCGCCACGAGGCAGATCGCGATAAACCATCACTATATATAGTGATGATTCAAATTGTAAATCGCTATTCACCTACCACAATTGATTGACATGCAGAGAAGGGTCTCCCAGCAATTGCCCTCTCTCTCCTACTTAGCTTCATCTTGATCTTCATCCCACTTCCATTACCTGATCAATTCCACGAACTGATAGAATGTAACGCCAACTACATCATCAAGGACCACCTCAAAAGTACCCTTAGAGTACCAGGGTCCCCTTCACCTAGACTTCAGGACCAATGCGAGACACTTCCATCCTATAGACCGTAGTCAACAGACAAAGTCCGGCTATTGTTCTCACAGAGACTATACAAAACACTGAAAAACGCTGCAATATATCATAATATTCACTCAAAAACAGAGAATAGGTATACACTATATTACCTCCATTTCCTGCCTCCGTTTTTCCTCCTTTTTAGCATCTGACATATACGACCTTGTCTTCTCAAAAATCATGGCACCTCCTGCAACCTAATTTTAATTTAAACACGTAAGTAGTAACTATGCAATTGAACACATTGCTTTGAACAGCATAAGCAGTTAGTTTAAATGAATCTATAAGGGTGGTAATAAAAGGATCTTGCCCTTCGTATCTAATAATGCATGCAAGCGCAGAGTTAAACCTGGTCATCTACAGGCAAGGCTGGAACATAAATTATTAGTTAGAACTCCATTATATGTGTGTGATGGGATAATATGGGTTTCATTAGGCCTGTCAATGGTTCGGATCGGATATAGGTATATCCGAATCCAAAACCGTATATTGTCAATCCGATTCGATCCATTAATCCGACGGATCAAATGTATGTCAATCTATAAATCCGTTACTAATTGATATATCCGACTAAATATCCGATCCGATCCGAAATTCTCATTAATGAAATTTTATGAATAAAATTAAGAAAAAGTATACTACTACCAACATATATTCAAGATTAATGTATATATTATGTATGTGTATAATAATAAATACGTTATTTTCGGATCGAATTGGGTTCTTAACAAAGCAGTAGATGGTATATTCGATCAACTAAGTAAATTGATTATCGGATTCGGGTTATTGTACCATTGTAAAAATCCATATCCGAAATTGTGCATCGGATTCGGGCCAAAATTCGGTCCATTGACAGAGCTAGGTTTCATTCAGGTGAAAATTGATGTTTAGCACAAAAAGAGAAACAATTAAAGAGGAAAAAAGAAAAGGGTATAGTTCAAATTTTGTCCATTTCGGGGCTGGATCTTGTTACTAGCCGTGTATTGCACTGCATCATAGCAGGGTCCTAAGCTCTTAAACATCACACTGAAAATAGTATGATTGGTTTTACTTGCATTAGTTAACTTATGGCCACTTACCTATTCTATTTTTCTTTCTTCTATGATACTTAACCACACACTGGAATGTTTTAAGGTTTCTGAATTATTTAAGCACCAAAACGACAAAAGTAGCTTGGAGAATGTGTGTACCGAGAATACAAAGACTTCCCCAATAAGGTCGGTAGCTACTTGAACAGCTTTCTCCTCATTTAGAGGCCGGATTTCAACATCTATTGCATGTCCATAGTAACGTCTTTGTAATCTCGTAGTGTACCGATGATTGGCCTGTTGCATTACATAGTGCAAAGAAGAACACACGGTCAAATTTGTTAATAATGAATGAAAGGACGGATTGAATTGCAAGACAAGCAGCTAATGGAAGTAATTTTGGCACCATAACATTATAGCATTTGCACCTAAGAATAACTGGAATGTAGACACATATATTAAAGTAACGTAAATTTAAAAGGAGTAAAATAGAATATATAGAATGCAACTTTAGCAGCAGGACTATTGGTGGAGACAAATTTAGGTAAGATGGTCAAGAAATACCACAAGGTGAGCAATTTTGATACTTGGGATTAATTATTGATCAAGATGGGGAGGTGGGATGTGATATTAGTCATAGAATAAAATGAGGTCTGGTGAAGGGGAAGCGTGCATCGAGAGTGTTACGTGATATGCGTGTACCCTTCGGTAGATAGAGAGGGAGTATTTTTCTTCTTTTTTTGACAAAAAAAACTGCACCAAATAATACAAGGCAACAGCGACTGAAAAATCCTAAAATTCATGCAGTTGAAGAATAAACTCAGCTGCAAGAACAAATACTACTAGTAATGTGCCACACAGTATACACAGAAAATGACTATAATCTAATGGTTAGAACTAGGATTCTTGAATTCAATGGAATTACCAATCAAATTTGGGAAGAAAAACACATCCTACTAAGTTATAATTAGTGGAAATGTTAAGACCTAACGCAATTTGTAGCATTCCATGGCAGAGAATCAACTAATACAACTTGAAAGTATGAAACATAGCCATCCCAAGAAAGCCAATTCCTTCACCATATTTCAGGTGATCTCTAAAAAACCCAAACCCCATATTGAAATGCAATCGATCCAAAAGCAAAAACAGTTACACAATTACCTCATAAGACCATTTTCAGATTCTTTCAACACAACCCTAAAACCAAATAAGCAAAGAAAACAAAATTGTGACAAAACAACAGCAAAAAGCCAAACTAATTTAAAACCCCAAATATTCAATAAGTAAACGACTAATCATTTTCACATACACAACAACTCATAAATTGACAAACACAAACACGCACGCACACGCAAGGATATACCTGAGCGATGCGGACGATGTAAGCTCGGAATTTGGGGTGCTTGGCAGCCTGACTTTTAAGGCGACTAGCAATGGGTTTGCTTAGTGTCTTCAGTCCGAGCAGGCATAGATTAACGAACGGAAGAACAACCATTCCTCTTCGATCTAAATAATTTATCTATATAAATTGAATTATCAAATGTTTCGATCTCATACAATGAACTGAAATAGCAGAATTGATCGGGCCAAATTTTGGGGGCGGGATTGGGTCATTTGACTGGTTTATTTTCTTGAGAAAGAAGGCAGAAATGCGTCAGAATGCGGAGGAGCGAAACAGCGAAGGTAGGAGAGAAGAATTGGTGTGAATATTTTTATACACAGAGACCTTCATCTGTTTCTATCTGCGAATTGGTTGACCATCCCCCATTGCTGGAGGTCCTGGACGGGAGCGTTAAATATGGCGTGACGTACCAAATTTGTTACCATTTTTAATTTTGTGGGGTTGTAAACTTGTACTCCCCATTACTAATTGATCTGTTTTTCTTTTTTATTCTGATGATGCCCCTTTTTATATCGTGATACTGTTGAAAAATACTCGGTTCTTTTTTATTCTGATGATGTCCCTTTTTATACCATGATCCTGTTGAAAAATACTCGGATGAAAATACTGATAACTATTTGATTGCGAATATTAGTGGGACAATATTATAGACAATCCAAAGGGATCCGTGATATAGTGGATTGCGACCCGCCTCGAGAGGGCGGGGGCCTCTCAATTCGTATAGCTAGGCCGCACAAGAGGCAAGCCATGGAGGCAAGCTGCCAAGTGCAGCCGTCTTGCCCACTCAAGCTAGTGGTCCGGTCTTACTTCATCATATCACGCATATGAGACTATTTTCGACATATGTTGTGTATTTTTTATTTTTTATTTTTTTTTTATGTTCTAAAGGGGCGTGGAAAGGGATCGAACTCGATACCTCACACTTTATGAATGCGCATATGTTGTGTATCACGGAACTATATCCGAGTAAACTACAGAACTATCTCCGACTGAGTATAATCCTACAACGCTAGGTTCTCTATACTAAGTTCTTAACGGACACGTTATCTTGACCCGTAAACTACAAGATTGTACGATATCTTTCACACCTGAAATTATCTAGGACTACAAACTACTCCCTTATAAATATTAGTATCAGAGACAGGACGAGGTACGCATAATTATACCCTTTTTGGCACCCTCCATAGCATTATTCAATCTTTGATACACACTGCTAATTCTCACATCGGAGAGGCTTTGCAGGGATCCTTGCCTAGTAATTTTGTTATTTACTTTTCATGCTAATTACAGGTCATTTTACCGGAGCATTTTCCAACAGAACTACGGTGCAAAAATCGGCATCATCAGTGGTTCCGTTGTCGTGAACGAATTGAAAGCCAGATACCATAAACCAAAAACATAGTCAAAATCTCAACCTTTTCGGCGAATTTGGCAATTAACACAACAACCAAGGGCACTAGCAACGATCCCGCTAAACTAATAAGTGAGTCGATGCCCATCACCACTGTTAAGCACAAATTGACAATAGACAAGGGGCCTCGGACATGTTTAATTGTTGCCGACAACTAACGCGAGCAAAAAGACGGAACAAAAAAAAAGTTAAGTTAATAGGCAAGACAAAAGATTAAGGATAAGACCCTTGACAGGCACCCACGATGTCGAAAAAAGTCAAGCTAATAGGTAAGACAAAAGGATAAGGATAAGACCCTTAACGGGTACCAACGATGCCGAAAAAAATCAAGCCAATAGGTAAGGCAAAAGGCTAAGGATAACACTATTGACAGGCACCCACGATGTTGAAAAAAGTCAAGCCAATAAGTAAGATAAAAGGCTAAGGATAAGATCCTTAACGAGCACCCTCAATACCGAATAAATCAAGCCAATAAGCAAGACAAAAAGTTAGGGATAAGACCCGCAAACATCGGGCTCCCATATAAAAGCAAGCAATATGCTTGCTTAAAGGTAAGACCCATAATGTATGGGCTCCCATATTATTGCTCGCACCCACTTATGGTGAGTGTTTCGTTGGACAAGGTGAGACCAATTTTATACTAAAAATAAAGCGAGGTCGTGCACATGCTAAAAATGAAGCAAGGTCGCACATAAGGATAAGACTATTAATAGGGTACCCAAAATGACAAAAAAACTCAAGCCAAATAAACAAAACATATAAAGCCGCTCGTATGCTATTAAATAGCAAAGGCTATGTTCACATTAAAGCCAAAGCAAAAAAATACAGTTTTGATAGGCAAGCTTCTCCCGCGGGCAAACCGCGTCCCATGAGTAAGACAGAACTTAGCCTCGTGCTCGTGCCCAATATTCTTAGTCAAGCCAAATGGATTAGCATGATGTCAGGAATGGGTACAACCATTCAAAACGTTTGCACACTTCAATACAACGAAAATATTTATTCAGCAATGGTTCGACTCAGCAATGAATTGGCGGAGCAATTACAAGCGACAACAATCAAACCCACGAACCATCTTGCAGCTAAGGGGGGGGGGGCAAGACCCTATCATATGCGGACCATGTTAACCGCATTCAAAGAGAAGGTTCGCGGGTCGGCACTTGAGTTTCAGAAAATGCTTTCTTTTCTCGAGGAGCGGGTTCCATAGTCAACTCAAGAATCATTTAGTTTCATTTAATGCACATTGAAGATGTTTGAGCTGCTGTGAATTAATTTATACATTGATTATGGTAGTGGAGCATGGCCCGCACTAGATGGGCTGCACTTATTTGTAAGGAAAAATTATTACTTTCTGAGATTATCAACAGCTTAAATTCATTATATTTATTTTCAATCGTTTAAGTCTTTTTAAAGTGATAAATTGTTAGTTTTTCCCCGTAATAACCTATCACATATTTTTAGTTTTTGCGATTTCTTTGATTTTCTCCTTTCAATCCCATATTTATCTCCATTGTGATTTTTTTCTAAAATTCTCATTCACATCAACTTGAAGAAACTTTTTAAAAAAAAAATTTCCAAAGCAGTTCAATATCGAATTCATTGTGAAATCGAAATCAATGGATTCAACAAATGAAAGTGCTATCATGTTGTTGCTGAAATTCAGAAGAGATACTATTGTTTCGAAAATTTAAGAGATTTTTAGCTTATCTGAGTTGATCGAATGCATCAGACGTAAATATTCTAATTTTCAATCGAATAATTGTACTTTGAAATACAGTGTAGGATTACACAACAATTGTTGTTTAACCAACGAGGAAGATTTCAAAAACATTGTGACATTGACCAAAATTTTATTAGTTTTTATTATCATTGTTGATGTGTTTGAAAATGATATTGGTTTGAGTTACGAGATTAATAAAGAAGAGAATTATGGAGATGAGATTGCAGAAGACACACACGATGTAACTGATTATGAAGAAGATGCACAAAATTTGTATCGCGATGCACAAACAGTACTTTTTGTTGTACTATTTGTGCATCGCGATGCACAATTTTGTGCATCGGAAGTGTAATGTTAAAAATATATATATATATATATATATATATATATTGCGCAATGTAATCGACACACATCCATAAAACTGCATATGAAATTAATTATAAATTAGTATTAAACACCACAAAATGTATTCAAATATTTACATGTTTTCAAATACTAGAAATATAAGGATTAATATAAAATTTGGTCCCTGAACTTGCAACGTTTACCTGATTAGGTTCCAGTACTATAATATTTTCTATTGTGGCACTTGAACTAAACATTTGGGCTTACATTTAGTCCCCCATCTGACGGGAGTTAACAGAAACGTTATGTTTTATTTTAAAAGACCAAAATGTCCTTATTCCTTGATGACTATGTATCCACCTGGAGAAAAATGCTGAGATGGAAATTTCGATAAAGCAACAAAATTATTCAAAATTTAACTACATGTTCATTCAAAACATTAAATCGCTCAATTTATAGAGGGATGCATTTGATAATTTGTCTTCACCAGGAAATTCTGTCAGAGTGTCGAGATTTCGCAGTTGTCGGGGTTTTCATTTGCAACCCACTCTCTTTCCTCTCCCATTTTCGATCTCTCTCAATTTCCCCCACACTCGTCTAGGGTTTTCTCGATTCTTTCAACTAACAATAGTTTCCCCTAAATCTGCTCTCGTAATTTTTCACTCGAAATCACTCAGAAAGTCAAATCGATGTCAACTTCGACAGTTTCCGTCACGGCGAACATCGCCGCAGCGCCAAGGCGAAGACCAGTTGTAATTGGAGAGAACAAGTTTAGCTTGGATTTGGTCGATAGCGATGAAATTGTTGTTTCCCCTGGTAATGATAAAGTAACTAGCGGTGAGATTGGTAAAGATCTAAGCCATTCAATTAGAGGTGAAACTGTTCGTCAAGATTGGAGTCGAAGGTACTTAAGGAGGCGTCGATCTTTCAAGATTTCTTCATCTGGGTGGTTTTAGTTCTTCAAATTTCTGAAATTTCTCTTTTGGGTTGGTAAGATTTTCTTGTTTCAACATCTGGGGTGTTGGTAATTTCTTCGTTTGTGTTTTGGTTATTTTTCATACAGTAGTTTGATTTAACGAGCAGTGAGGAAATTGATTTGCTATTGTTGGTGGAGTTTCCCGTTGGAGACGATGTTCCATATTCAAGGAGCTTCAAAACACACTTGTGGCGTCCTTGTAGTGTTGTGTGAGAGAAATTCCCGAAATACGCAAAAAAAAAAAAGGATGCGCAGGACACTGGCCGGAGATTTTCCTTCCTGGAAATCAGTTCTTTAGAAAGTTTGGAGGATTTGGGTAAAGGTATGATTTAATTGATTTGATTTGGCCGGAGATTTTCCTTCCTGAAAATCAGTTCTTCAATTTTGTCAGTCAAATTAATATACTGAAACTAGATGAGAGAGAGAGAGAGAGAGAGGATTTGGGTAGAGGTATGATTTAATTGGTAAAAATGAGGTTAACTAAAAATTTTGATGAAGAAGGAAAGATAAGTTACAAAAAAACTAAATTAAATAAAGTAAAAATTATTTTTTTGTTGCTTTATCATCACCATTTCCATTTCATCATTATTATCCCGCGGATTCCAATTGGTGAAGGAATAAGAGCATTTTAGTCTTTTAAAATAAAACATAACGTTTTTGTTAACTCCCGTTAGATGGGGGACTAAACGTAAGTCCAAATATTTAGTTCAAGTGCCACAATAGAAAATATCATACTACTGGAATCTCATCAGGAAAACGTTGTAAGTTCAGGGACCAAATTGTATATTAATCCAAAATATAACACCACAAATGCATCTAAAAAGTTTAATAACTAAGAAATATATCAAACCAATAACTATTGTTGTTCCATTGGACTCTTTGCACTTCCTCTTCCATGTATTCAGCTTAGTCATTTCTGGTTTTCTAATTTTTTGTTGTTTTTCAATTTTAGCTTGATTAATTGTTTGACTCACATCTTCTGCTGATTTTTGTTGTGTTTGAGTCACACATTCACTTGCAACTGCATCAGTCACCCCACCCCTCTTATTCGGTGATCCCCTAGGTGCAGTTGTAGTATTTTGTTGATCATTTACAGAGGCCTTACCAAAATTTTCCATGTCATTGTTTCTCTTTACCCATAGCAGTTCCTTTTTATTATTTGTTGTTATGTTGAGAAAATCATCAAACTTCTGCAAAAACTATAAAAAAAAAAAATTAAAAATAGTGTATAAAAATTGTGCATCGAAAATAAGGTTGTGCATCGCAATGCACAAAAATAGCACCTTTTTAGTACAATTTTGTGTATCATGATGCACACCTATTGTGCATCGCAAATGTAATGTTGATATTTGTAATATAATACTAATGTGCCATTTTAAGAAGGTTTTTGACCACTCATCTGATTTGTCATGATCCTTACAAAATTAGATTTATCCAATACGCTTGACAGTGCCCTCAAATTTCATTTTACAAACATTGGGATATAAGTTTTGTGAGTCTGTTGCACAACGTTACTCTTCTCGCACAATCAATACTGCATAGAGGAATTTAACAAATTTAATATAATCAAATCAACATGCATCATACACAAAAATTGCATATAACAATACCAAATGAACTTAAAGTTATTGGTAGCAGCATCACGCATCTCTCTAGGTGGTCATCAGATGTAGTTTCCAAACTTTCTAATAACAAATCAACGACATATTTTGACCCGTTGATATTGTGTCCAAATTAAACACAAGGATTGTATATGCCTACAGTATATAGGATGTTTTGATTGCAATTAGCAAGGTCGAGAGAACAAACAGGGTCGTCAAGCTAGCGACGCATTCGATATCTACTTGATCCAGACTCTTTATCATTTCCTTAATTCTATCAAAAACCAACTTTGGCTTCAATCTTATGTTTTTTGATTTCTTTGACATTTTTTTCCGAGAAGCACCTTTAGAGGAAATCGGTGCGATCCAATTTGTAAAACGATATGTTTATATCCTCCTTTCCATTGTTTATGTCAAATATGAGCTTCGCATCTATTGGTTGAAGCTTCATCATTTTTCTCCTAAACTGGAAACACTGTTGCCCATTGACGTAGAATTTGACAATAGTCCTTATTATCGAATCGTCCTTCTTACAATGATTGCGGACGACATCATCAAAAATTATGCTCATTATAAGGTACCAAAAAGGTATTTTCTTTAGTGCTGTTTTATGCTCATCCCTGAGTTTGATATTCTTAATGTAACTTATTAGGGACTGCATATTTGATCAGTATACAATCCTGGCAGGATTTTTAGTCATAACAGCTGCATAACACGTATATTGTGGTTACAGTCACATAATCGAAGAATTACAAAAAGAAGTAAAACAGTTTGCAACAATTGTGCATTGCAATGCACAAAGTCATGCATTTCGATGCACACATTGATGCATCATGATGCACAAAATTTATGCATCGTGCACCCGATGCACAAAAATGATACATCGCGATGTACAAAATTGATACATCGGGATGCTCAAAATTTTAAACCATACAAACACTGTTTTTATTTTTCAGTGAACGCGATGCAACATTTTTTTGCCAATGACACCATGTTTTTTTTCAAATAATGCATCGCGATGCATCAAAAATAAAATTTTTATGCAAATGTATACAAATTTCACTCTATTCAGGAAGTTGTAAACAAAAAGTACATCTATAAAATGTATTACATATCTGAAACTTTGATGTTACTTGATGTTGCTTGCTTTTGAATCATCTTATGTTTTACGTTTTTTAAAAGTTTAGAGGGTTGTGTGCGAGTTGTGTTAAGCATTCAATAGCATTCTTTTTATTTTTGGAGTAAGAAGCCGATGCATCGGGGTACGTGTTAGAAGAAAGGGCATACACATTGCATCATTTTTTATTTTTGCGATGCATAGAATGCACTGTCCCATATTTTTAAAGGGCATAGATAATATTTCACAATAAAGATATCATTTTCTAGTTTGAAAAATTATAGTAAACTTAAGCAGTTAAAATTTATCTAAAATGTACCGACCCAAATTTTGCCCAATTTGTAACCAAAGCAATTTCTTTTGATGAATGGCATATGCCACTAAATTACATTGCTGACAAAGCATTAAATGAAGCTAGCTTCATATGAAGAGCATTAGACAAAGTGGGCCGCATATTATAAAGGCTTCAAATTTTTTATCACACTTTCTATCACACCTTCTATCTCATTAAATTTCAACTCTAGATATTTCTTTGTAAAAATTGTAAGAAGAAGACAAGTTAAAATAACAAGGATACGTGTATGGCTAGGATTAAATGGGACACGGAGTGTGATAGGGGGTGAGATAGAAGATTTGACGCCTATTATAAAGAGATGAACCGCATGGAATATGCCGCATAAAAATCCTCTTGCTAAAGCCGCGAGTAAGTGGCCTGCATGTTCATTTATTTGTTAATAATATAATTTTGAGGCATTTTTTAAATATACTCTTCGATTTGAGCATACTCATACGACAAAAAATAAGGAGTTACTGAACTAGCCAAAATTATACACGAGTGTAAAAATGACAATATTATAGACAATTCAAAAGGACTCGCGATATAGTGGATTGCGACCCGCAAAAAAGGGTGGGTCACTCAACTTGCATAGCCAGGCCACACAAGAGGCAAGCCGCCAAGTATGGACCGTCTTGCCCACCCAAGCTGGTGGTCCAGTCCTACTTTGTCATATCATAGATACGAGACTATTTTCGACATATGTTATGTATCACGGAATTATTTTCGAACAAATCACGAAACTATCTTCGACTAAGTAGAATCCTACAGCGCTAGGTTCTCTATACTAAGTCCTTGACGAATACGTTATTTTGATTCGTAAACTACGGGATTGTACCACATTTATCACGCCCGAAATTATCTAGGGGTACAATACTTCCTTATGAATAGTATCATCAGAAACAGTACGAGATACGCACAATTATACTCCTTTTGACACCCCCATAGCATTATTCAATCTCTGATACACAATGATAATTCTCACACCAGAGGGGCTTTGCAAGGATCCCATGCCTAGTAACTCTGTGCTCTTTTCTTTTCAGGCTAGTTACCAATCATTTTACTGGAGCATTTTCCAATAGGACTACGGTGCAACAATCGACATCATTATATTCGTTTCAAAAAATTGTCTTATTTCATAAAATTTTCTTTTAAAAAAAATATTTTATCAATATATCCTTACTTTTACTTTCTACTTTAATGACGATTCCATATGTACATGGGCATTAAATATTTTTTTTACATATTTTATCATTATTTATAATAAAGTTAATTAATTGCTTTTAATCGGTTTGCCTAGTCAAACTGACAATTATTTAGGAGGAGAGAGTAATGTATTAGAGTAAGTGTACCGCGAGTTCGATCTATTTTATCTTTCTTTGCCGGTCAAAACTCATTTGATATTTTTAGATTGTTATTTTCAAATTTGAAATATCAAAACTCATTTGATTTTTATTTCTCTCTAAAAGAAACAAAAATCTTCAAAATGCACTGATTCATTGTAAATGACAGCAATTTTTCTCGCTACTCTTACAGCTTTTAGAGCATATTTTTTTGGTTAGTCGCCCGATCAAAATGATTCAAATAATATAAATTTCTTTTCAATTTATAGATGAGTTTTATGAATGTTTCCTTCGTTTCGGGCAAAGAGTTTATTATTTTATTTTGAGATGTTTCACATAAAGAGTCCACTTTAAGAAATTATGCCTAAAATTCATAATTTTATAACTTTACCATCAACATGTGGTATTAACATATTAACTTTGCTTTAGCATTTATGTAATTATAACTAATTTTAATGATACTTATATATATATATATATATATATTCCTTAATTATTAGACTTTTCAAATGTAAATTTTTTGGGTAGAACGAAGAAAGTATTTTATAATTGTAAGCTAATTTTTTTAAATAACACATGTACTAACAATCTACCATACCACGAGTTTACGTTCTGAAAACAATCTACTTAGGAAGAGTTTTGGACTTGATTTATGGATAGTAGAACAATTTATCATTTGGTGTAGTGGGCTATTAACATCCCCACTCGCTCGAGGATTCAACGACAAAAGTTGGGGTCGGTGCACTCGTAGATAAAGGTTTGGACTTGTTCTATGGATTCTCTCACATGGTAATAAGAGTATTGAAGATATTGTTTATGTTTTCCTCTTCAATTTAGTGCTTTGTTTGTGGATTTAGACTTTCTCTCTTTTAGGTTACATCAATTTTGTTTGGTTTTACATTTTCTTCGATCATTACCAAAAAAATAAATTAATTAAAAACCCCTCAAATCCCCAAAACCAAACTCTAAACCACAAAGCAAAACGCACCCATTATGTTTTGTGTGTTTATTCTTTTCTAATTTCTTAAGACCCTCCCTCTCTTCTTGAAAGCACAAATAAATCAGCTGTGAAATAAATTTTCTCGTCAAAGATAGTCAACTTCTACATGGATAATTACAAGAAAATAAAAGGAAATTTTTGCCCAAACCACAGTTAAGACTTTGCCCAACCGAAGAATCACATCCCATAAAATCAATCGCAATTAGCTTTTTCCAATGATCGTTGCAACAACAACCAAGTAGCTTACGAAAGACATCACTGAAAAATATAAAATAACTGAAAACAACAACAAGCTCTAAAAAAAAAACATGTTTCAATGACCAAACAAACACAAATAAACAACAAATATCAAACCCACAAGTCCACAACAAGCCTAACTCAATAAAATGGGCATAAATTCGGACCGGTCCCTTTTAGACAATTTTCATTCGCTAAAGTCCACTATAATTGTTTTCAATCGAATAATGAAACTTTTGTTGCGAAATGTGATCTATGCCTTTTAAAAACACGAAACAGTGCACGCTATGTATTGCAAACACAAAAAATGATGCATCACAACACAACACGATGCACATAAAACACGGAACGACAAACTGTGCATCGTAAACCAAAAACGATGCCTTGCAACACAAAATGATGCACAAATTACCTTTTTACCCTTGGCATCAATCCCTGAATAAATGTACAAATATTGAATGAACGAATTTGTACCTACAAGGGTTAGTACGAACAGAGTATGTACATAATCAAATAATTACGTACCGAAAAATGTATACACATAATATTTATATGCTACAAAAATAGCATTTTAATCATGTTATGAAAATTAAAACAAACTCGCAATATTTAAATATGTGAGCATGCAATCATGTAAAAAAAATGAGTCTAGCTCTCTTTTTTATTTAAAAAAAAAAACAAATGTCCTCAGCAGAGTCGTCACTGTTAGCGCCCTGATCTGCAGATCGCTCCCGGGTCTTTTCGCTCTGGACTCTCTCTATGATGGTATTGTGATAAACGCGCAAAAACACATTTATTTTAAAAACAGAGTCGTCACCCTTGTTTATAAAGTAAACGAAAGAAAAACTGAGATTGTAGGTTCGGGGGCCAAGTTACGATATGGAAAGGTTTTACGCACTCAACTCGCCCTTTCGGTCTTTACATGCTTGCATGTTCATATTTAATTATCGTAAGTTTGTTATTCTATGTGACTGGAGAAAATGTATTACGGAGATTTATATCTTCGTTTATATTATAAAGTATATACATGTTTTATTATAAAATAAAATGATTGTAATATATACTTAAACTTTAAATTTAATAAGTATAATACATGTATTTATATATCAAATATACTAAAATAAATATATATACACATTTACAAATTAAATGTATTTATTTACATATTGAAATGGATAAATAAAGTAGTGAACGGCAGGGGATACCTTCTGTCGTTTTACAGAATTCGAGCCAAGTTCTAGGCCGTTATGTTATATTTGATCAAGCTAGCTCGTAATTTGACCGTTGTGCTTCCACTGCTACCGATACGAGGAAAGGAAGACTAATATTTTTTATTTGTGTTGTGTGTATGTGTACGTGAGTGAAAGGGAGAGAGTCTAAAAACTCTCTTTTACTTTCTTTTCTTTCTTTCTTTCAACCATGAGAGAGAGCTAAAAGATGGATTGTTGATGGTGTGTCTTTCTTTAAGGGAGAAGGAATGTATTTATAGGTGGGAGAGAGAGAAATATTTGTGCGTTACTCTTAGGCCCAAGCAAGGAGGAAGCTTCGTTTGGCTAACAGCCAAACAACTTGACTTATGAGGTAATGTTGGCTTTGGTGAGTGGCGCACCAGGCATGGTGTCCGCGCACCAATGCCTGATTTTGGTCTTTCGGCACACCAAGCTGGTCAACCGCGCACCAAAGCTGTTTTTGTCTTTTTCAGGCTTCTGTGTCTTACACTGTGGCCCCTTTAAGCTTTGTATCTTCAGTTTTGACCCTTGATGTTAATCTAACTGAGTGTCTACACACGCCGATCAAACAAAGTCTCACCACGCCGAGCAAAAAGTCTCGCCATGCTGAGCAATCAAAGTCTTACATATCCTAAGTAGCTTGGTTCAAAAGTAAGATCTCCCAATATCTTGTCGAGCTCTACAAACTCAAAATATCTCAGATCTCTTAGGTAACTTTGCCTAAACCGAGGAGCTCTCTAGCTTTGTAGTAGCTCACCAGGCTCTATGCACTTATGAAGCTCTTGTCATATTATTCATGCCTCTTGGCACTTATGAAGCTCTATTCAGAAGCGACACCTCCCCCCAAATGCATGGAACAAAGGCCCCAAACTACAAATTGTCAAAAGTATCAAAGGCGAATTTGACAAGGGTAAGTCAACATCGGAAAAGCTTGTTTCCTCTCAAAGAATAAATTGTAAAGGAAAGAGTACAAAAAACATGGACGGGAAATCAATCCAAAAAGAAACTGAAAACAAAACGAAACCAAAATCAAGACTTAAGCAGCAACAAGGGCTCTTATCCCTTGCATTGAAGCCCAAAGAGAAGCGGGCGAGAACCAATCGTGAAGTCTTCTCATGGTCCAAATGCACCAAATAGCATAAACACCACAATGAGATAAAGGCCCTGTTTGATTTGTCTTATTGGAATGAGATTACGGCTTATGACTTATCATAAGTCATTTTTAAAGTGTTTGATTTAATTTTTGGGAGAATAAGTCGTAAGTTGGGTACAAGCCTTTAGAAGCACAATCGTCTCATAAGCCATAAGCACCTGGGTTGGTGCTGATGACTCCTCGGGCAAAAACACGAAAGGGATATGAGTTTTATGATATTTTCATAATTCCAAGATTACCCTTCTTCAAACTAGGGTTCAATTCGCTTCTCTTTTTTTCTCCAAACAACAGCGCACATAGCAACAGCCGTACAGGAGCAACAGAGCGCTGCCAACCGTCCCCACCTCCGTCCATCGCTTCCAGGCCAGAAACTTTATCACGACGGTCGCAACAGCTCCCCACCTCTCTTAATTTCTTCGGTCTGCAATCCTCGTCGTCCATATTTGAAGCCCTAAATCACCAAGAGCTCTTCTGCGAGCAACTGTGATTTTGATGCAAATCAACCCTCTTTGTGGTAAGTTCTTTCCTGCACATCCCCTCTTTTAACTGCTATTCTTCAATCTCTCTCTCACACACACACACAAATATTAATGATTTTGTTTTCATGATATTTTTTTTTACTCTTATGTATGTGCTTATTATATTACTTTATGAATATATATTTTTAATTAATTTCTCATTGTTTATAGATGTCTACTAGTGGAAGGATTCAGTGATTGGGGAGTGTTAGTTTTCTACTTTTGGATTATTGTCACTTTTAAAGTTTATGCCAAATCTAGATGTTTGCTGTGCCTTTAAAGTGTATGCCAAATTTACTAAAAGAAGGTGACATTTTCATGTAGTATCTTCTAAATCTCAGAACTCAAAACTTGATACCAGGACATAAGGTCTAATGTAGACTATTCATAATCAAGATTATAATCTGCACTTTTTTTGTTTATTAAAGATTGGATTTACAATTGACTTTTTGCTTAGTTAACTTCAATATCATACTTATCTTAATGCTTAAGTATTGAAGTTCAAACTTTTGATGACGAGGGAATTTTAAATTACTTTTTTTGCAGATTGGTCTTAGTTCATGAAGATTGGAGATTTTAAACTATAAAAATACTAGTAGAAAATTTCACCATTGATCTTTGCCTTAGTTAGTTGCTTATATTTGAACTAACATGACAACTTTTTTTGTGTGATACGTATTAGAAAAGTTGAAAAAATATAAAGATTTGTAGCTTAAATATTAGAAGTGAGACTTTTTCTGGGACAAACAAAAAAGGGAAGTATGACTCTCTTTGGAACAAAGGGAGTATAAAGAAGAAATTAGAATACATATCTACGTGCATATCTGTAGAGCTGTCAAAATAGTTTTGGCCTGTGCATATCTGCATATCTGTAGATTTTTGCCATAAAATAAAACTTGATAATTATATACAAGATCCTTGAGTTCCCTGATTTAGATTTTAGCTTTTGAATGTTCAATACTTTGATATGGTAACTATTATCTAGTTTTTTCTTTTACTTTTTATCTGTTATTTTATTTCTTTGAAGAAATTTCTTTTGTGCAATCATGATTGGAGAAGTGGGTTTGTGTTTTTCATGGTGTTAAAAAGAAGAATGACATCTCGAAAAGATCAATCGCAAACAAAAGCGAAAGGGAAAATGCCATGCACGTCACAAGGAACAAATGAGAAGGCCAATTGGGAACCAGCACACCATGAACTTTTTGTTAATTTTTGTGCTGAACAAGTTTTAGCAGGAAACAGGCCTAATACATGTTTGAGCAAAGAAGGATGGAAGAATGTAAGGAACGCGTTTAATGGACAAACAGGAAAACAATATGTCCAAAAACAATTTAAGAATCATTGGAATCAGCTTAAGAAAGATTGGAGTTTGTGGCGTTCTTTGCTTCATGGAGAAACTGGACTTGGTATTGATCACGCTTCGGGTACCGTCGATGCTTCAAATGAATGGTGGGAAATTAAACTTCAGGTATATATTGAGATATGATATATATATATATATATATATATATATAACTGAGCATTTTATTGAAATGGTACTTTTTTTTTAAACATGTATTCTTATATATTTTTGCTAAAATTGCAGACGGTTCCTGAAGCAGTCAAGTTTAGGAATAATCCATTAACTCATCTTTCAAAATTGGAAATCATGTTTTTGGATACCGTTGCTACCGGGGAATATGCATGGACCCCTAGTTCAGGTGTTCTTCCACCACACATGCGTGATGCAAATAGTGACGAGGATGACAATATTCAACCACTTGACGATATTATGGGTGACATAGAGAATGGAGCTGAGAAGACAAGAAAAAGAGGATCCGTAAGTGTATCACGTCCGTGTAAGACAAAGGCAAAAAGAGTTACTACTGCTGCTAAGTTGTCTAATACACTTGAAAAAATTATGGAGGCTGTTGATAGTGTGTCAAGTGTTGGAAATTCGGGGTCTCGATGTACCATGGGCACTTGTCTTGACATCATGAGCAAGATTCCAGGAGTCAAGATCGCTGATCCATTGTACTTGTTTGGGGCACATTTGTTTAAAAGAGCTGAAAATCGGGAGATGTTTGTTGAACTACCTAGTGAGGCACGTCTTGCATGGTTGAAGGCTGAACAATCTATTTTCAACCGTTGAGTGACAACAAGTGATTAACCATCCTTTTCTACATGTTTTGTTATGGTCAGACAAGAATTATGACTTTCTTTATTGGCGAACAAGTTTTGTCGATTATGTGTGTTTAGAACTTTAAACATGTTGTTATGTTTCATATTATAATGAGTACTTTTTATTTAGATTGATGATGGTTTAATTAGTATATAATGAGTACTTTTTAATATTATTTTTTTATAGTTGTAATGAAAAATAATCATGAAGATGACGTGTTCGAGAATAATGAAATTGCTTCCAATAGGAAGAAAAAAATTTGCTTTGATGGGTGGGCTTATTGGTACTTATTTATTTAAAAAATATGCAACTAAATCTCCATATAAAACATCACAAGTAGGAGGGTGGAAGTTTGTTTCAGGTGTACTTTTGTTGAAGGTTGGGAGTAGAGTTTCGCCATTGAGGGAAGAATGCGGAGGGTGGTTCGATGCAAAGAGCGATTTTTTGAGGAGGGATAGGATGTTTAAGTCACACTCAGCCTCGATCTAAGAAGAGAGAGAGAGAGGGGGAAGTATTCATATAATGCCTTGGTGGGTCCTGCATTAGAAATGACTAAAAAGTTTGGCATGGGATAATTAGTAATATTGTGAGTTTAGATAAAAAAATATTTTATTTTAAATACCATTATATAATTTGGTGAATACTTTGAGAGTTTTTCATATTTTGGCCTTTTAAAAAACTTAGCAGGACAGCAAATACAGTATCACACTACGAAGAGAACCAAAGAAGCTCCTACAAGGTACTCCATCCATACCATAATTATTGTCCTATTTAACCCGGTATATAGATTAAAAAATAAATAATTGACTTGATTATTAATATTAGTATAATGTATAATTTTCTTTAAAACTCATTTGCATATGACTCATAATTAAAGTAGGAAGAAAAAATAAAAGTACAATGATAAAAGTGATTTTCTACAAAAAAAAAAAAAAAAAAACTTTCAAACAATATAATTTTTTTTTTTAAAACGGACAAAAAAAAGAAACTAAAACAATAATTTTGTGACAGAGGGAGTACTATATGGGTGCGTCTAGTGGATTTACCGTTTCCTAAAAAAGAACAACTCAGTTATCTTCCTAGTCAATCAGTTAGTGATAGAAGTTGTACAAAGAAGAGGACAATAAGTAAATGCCAAGTTCACTAAAAAATTTACTTTCAGCTTCGCCAGTAAAGACCATGTAACACATACGTTGTTCTAAGAAATTCAAATCCAAGTAAAAATTACTAGCAAGTTTGCCATGTTGGGAGAGAAGGGGTATTAAATGGGTCGAGCGAGCATTGATCACTGCATTGGTAGTAGAAAACCCTGTCAGATCACCATAAACTGGATTGATTGCCAATGTGAATAAAGAAAAAAAAAAAGCCAGAATGAACCTTTATTTCAAACATCTTTTAAAAAGAATACCTACTCCTTTCTTTACTAATATTCTCTCCTCCGTCCACCAAAAAATCTACGTTTAAAAAATTTAATAATTAAAAAATATATAAATAATATTTAAATTTGTTATAATTACAAAAATAGTTTAGTATAATTAATTTATTTGTACAACATGTAAAGGATAAAATTAAAAATTTGGTGAAGATTGTAGGTATAATTTTTTAAAGTGGGCTCTTTTGAGTCATCCAACTTAAATCCTTACTAAATTATAATTCCAGGTTTCCTAATTCAAGAAGGAGCCATCCAACTTAAATCCTTACTAAATAATAATTCCGGCCATTTATGTTATTACTAATTAAATACTCCTTTCGTTTTAGACAAAGAATCCACTTTTTTTTTTTAGAAGTCAACATGTGATTAAATCAAATCAAAATTTTACATACTTTACTTATGTTTTATGAAATAAAATTTTATTAATTAAAAACTATCTTAAAAATACTATAGATTATAACTTTCATAACTTCTTAAAAATCACTAAATTTATGTTAATTATCGGTCAAACTTTAACTAAGTTGACAAAAAAAGTCAAAAGTGGACTTTTTACCTGAAACGGAGGAAGTAATTTGGTAATCGTTATTATTCAAAGTAGGCCATGCCCAACTCAAATTAAACAAGGGTGAATTACAGGCCGGTCCCTTTTTAAACATTTATAATTGCTCCAGTCCAGTTATCTTTTTTTAAAACCAAAAAAAGACATTTTTGGGGTGAAAAGACGATTATGCCATTAAAGAAAGAAAAACACACGCGCATTAATAACCAAAGGCATCGCGATGAGTAATCCAAGGCATCGCATGGGTTAATCATCGTGATGAGCAACTAGGGCATCACGATGAGCAACAAAAGCATCGCGATGAGCAACAAAGCATCGCGATGAGTAACCAAGACATCGCGATGAGCAACAAAGGTATCGCGATGAGTAACCAAGCCATCGCGATGAGCAACCAAGGCACCGTTTGAATTTCAACCGCTGGAGGGAACTTGATTTTCGTTTACCTTTCGGGGGCGTTGCCCCCAAACCCCTACGAGGGACGCTGTCCCCCCGACCCCTACGACCTGACCGGGCAGGTCGATCCCCGTTGCGTTGCCCAGCATACTGCGATTGGCGAATTTAAGGCATTCCGATACCCAATTCAATGCATCCCGATGCCCAATTTAATATAATATCAAAATCGATCAAAATGATTATTTTTGGTTGGAAAATTTACATACAAACATGATATTGATTTCCTATCACAGTATGATATTGATATTATACAAAATTCAAACTCAAATCATTGATTAAAGTCCCAAAATCAGCCCAAGAACATCTCCATCTGTTTTCGGATAGCACAGTGTCAAGCTCGATTTTGATCTTGAAAATAGTATTTTTTGGTAGAAAATTTGTGTACAAATGTAGTACTAAGTTAGGATAACAATATGAGATTGATTTTAAACAAATTTGAAGTTTAAAACAGAGATTAAAGTGGTCAAAACAGCCCAAGAACAAAGAAAAATGAGATGAACTCAAAAAATTTGAATTTGATCAAATTCGTATTTTATGTATGAAAATTGATACCCAAACATGATGAAAGACTATATTAACAACATGAAATCATTTATACATCAATTCGAATTTCAAATCTGAAGCAACGATATTGTTGAGAGCATTTTAAGAAGAAATTTCTCAAAGTGCCTTTTAGCGGTTAAAAAAAACAAAAGATGGACTGGAGAGAAAAAAAGTTTCAAAAAGTGAACCGACAAGCAATTTTCTGATTAAACAAGGTAATCTAAATAGTAGAGCTGGCAATGGACTGGGCTGGGCCGGCCCAGTGCAAGCCCACCGGGCCAACACTTAATATCGGGTCGGGCTGGGCCAGCCCCAATTTTACTAGGGCCGAAGAAAAGTAAAGCCCAGCCCAATCCATCAAAGCCCATCGGGCCAAAAAGCTCTTGTTGGAAAAATAAATAAACTAAAAGGAACAATGGTGATGCCAATTGCCAAATTAAATTATAAGTTACTTACTAAACAAAAGCAATACTATGATTTATTGTTTGTCCTAACTGCTAACTACTAAAGGTAAAATAATGCTATCACCGTATCAAACATTAATTAAAATGGAAATAAATATGATACTATAATGGTCCAGGGTTTTAATTATTTAAGAAGTTAACTTTATTGGTCAGTTAAACCAATAATTAAACGATAAAGCAATAATCAAATTGGAACATGTTGCTTCAATGTCTGAGATTGCATTACAGCATGTATAAATTATAATATCAAAAAATAAAGCTAACTGGATCATTCTAGTTAGCTTTAAAATAGAGTGATCTTTAATTATTGCTTTAATTATTTAAGAAGTTAGAATTATTTTTTGAGTGAGAATAAATAAATAATAATAAAATAGTGCGGGCTGGGCCTAGCCCAAAAGCCCCGGGCTTTTTTAATGCAAGCCCAATTGAACCGTCAGGCCTAATGGACCGGGCCAAAAAGGCCCGCATATTTTTGGGCCTCCAAAAATTAAACTTTAGCCCATGCAAATATTGGGCTGACTGAACCGGCCCATTGAACTGAGCTAATTTTGCCGGCTCTACTAAATAGGCCCAATCAATCAAATTAACCCAAAGGCCCAAGTGCTCGTTGGACGTGCAGGTGGGCATGCTCGGGCTCTCTTTGGGGATTGGGTCGTGGCACAAATACATTTTTGAAATTCTTAAAATTTAACGATGAAATTCATAATTTTTTTATTGGATCTCAAACAGCTATCAACCAATTATACAAATTAAAAAAAGGAACTTTCATAATTTCGTCTTAAAATAAAAAAATTTCCTCATCTAGCTTTCTAACCTATTTAGAATAGTTGTCCCTTTTTGTCTTACACTATATTACTACAAAATTAAAATTATAGCCAAGAAAGTATATAAATAAAATGATCTGGAGGGAGCTACTTGGAGTTGGTAGATCCATAAAACATTTTAAAAAGAAAAAAGAAAGGGCTCAAATGAGAATTACTACCTGCCAGGTCATTGATCCGCCTTTCTTCTATTTAGCATCAACCAGAACCGTCCATACCGAAAACAATAAAGCTCAAGATCAACGGCTACCAACACATCAGAATCCCCCCTACACAACCAAAAAAACAAAAAAAACCAGCCATGTCACTGATCCGCGTCAAATCAACACCAATCCTCCCGCCCCAAATTTCAAAATTCTCCCTATAAAGACATCCCTAAACCCAACCTTAATTCCATCAATCACACAACAATCTCTTTCTCTCTCTCTCTCTTACATTCAAACCCACACACACACACTCAGACAAACACGCAACTACACTCAAATGGCTCGCACAAAGCAAACTGCCCGTAAGTCCACCGGCGGCAAAGCCCCGAGGAAGCAACTCGCCACCAAAGCCGCACGCAAGTCCGCCCCGGCCACAGGCGGAGTGAAAAAGCCTCACCGCTTCCGACCAGGTACCGTCGCCCTCCGTGAAATCCGTAAGTACCAGAAATCCACCGAGCTCCTCATCCGCAAACTTCCCTTTCAGCGCCTCGTTCGCGAAATCGCCCAGGATTTCAAGACAGATCTCCGCTTCCAGAGCTCTGCCGTCGCTGCTCTCCAGGAAGCTGCTGAAGCTTACCTCGTCGGGCTCTTTGAAGATACTAACTTGTGCGCAATTCATGCCAAGCGCGTGACGATTATGCCCAAGGATATTCAGCTGGCGAGGAGAATTAGGGGTGAGCGTGCTTGAGATTGAGTCTAGGGGTATTTAGTAATTGTATATTGAGGATTAGTAGTTTGTGTAATCTGGTATTTGTTGTGGATCTGGAAACTGCCAGTGTTTTCAGTGAATTGTAGTTGTTATCCTTCAATTTACAGTTCTTTCTGTATTTTAAGCCATATCAATGAAAAATTAATCTACATTTCAAAAAATGTTTTTTCCAGCTTTTGCCTTCGCTTCTTGCTTGCTTTCTCTTTTATCCTTTCTTTTTTACACACACACACACACACACACAAAATTTGTGGCTGATGCCTCCTAATATTGAATTTTGCTGTATTGTTGAATATTGAATGTTATGCTACATTTTAGTTGTGTGATTGACTGCTGTTGTTTAATTTAAGAACATATCTTTTAAATGAACTTTGTTGATGTTGATTCAGTCTGCAGTTCTTGTTATCTGGATATTTATTAAATGTTGTGCAGTATTTGTATGATTGGCAATTATCTTGATGCTCATTCTATGGGTTTTGTAGTTTCTGTCTTGTAAAAGTATTTCAATAAAACATGATCCTTTGTATCATTGAAAATAAAAGTTTAATCTCTAGTCAAATTATTAATAAAAGTTCAATATTTGTCATCTTCATTTGTTGCCTCTGATCCTTGTTTGCTCTCCCCCCCTCCCTCTCACAGACACACAATAACACGTGTGCACGCACACCTTAAAATTTTGTTCGAGAGTAAGATTGAGTTTAGATTATGGATTCTAATTTCTGGGTGATTAGTGATGGAATTGATCAGGGCCACATGATCTGAATGCATATTTGTTGGTTGCTTTTGATCTGATATTAGTTATCTCCAACGAATTCTGTCTGCTTTTATTTCCCCCCTGTATTAAGTGTTTTTGTTTTTTAATCTATAGATTATTAAGTCTCTGTATTGTATATCTCACTTGAATGGTCTGGGAGTGCTGTGTTGCCATGTTTTTCAGCTACGTGGATAATATTGTAGTACTCCATCCGTCCCTAAATTATTGTGATCCTTTCTTTTTTTTGTCCGTTTCAAAATAATTGTCTTGTTTGAAAACTTTCCTTTTTAAAACATTACTTTTACCATTACTTTTTCCCCTACTTTAATTTCACATGGGCATTAAAAAAAATTACACATTATACCAATATTAATAATTAAGGGACGGAGGGAGTAATTGGTTTCTTTTTTTCCTATACTTTTGAATTAATCAGTTTCACACATTTCTTCTGTATATAACTTTCTTTCTGGATTATGCTTCTGATCTTTTTATCTTCATTTTCTGAAGCTTTTCTCGCGTTTGTACTTTGTGAACCGTAGGCAGAGGTATCCATTTTTCATAGGATTTACCAGAACTTTCTAAATTTAGAAAGAAAAAGGCTGGAGGACTCCGCTCCTGAATTTGTGGTAGGAAACCCTTCTAAATAGGTCAAACCGTGTGTGAACCGCTAGCTTCATCTTATATATAGTGCGCGATTTATTCTCATAATCATTGTCATCTTGTGGTGAAGAATAGTCATACTAGTGTAGTTCCCTATATGACCTCAAATCCAGCTTTTTTCTTTTTCTAACGTGATTGTTTTTCTCTTGTAAACTTCATATCCAAATTTTCTGAATCTTGTTTAGTTCGTGAAGCTCTTGGAAACTTGGGGATGGCAGGGACTGTGTACTTGAAAACTAACAAGTTTGAGGTTAAACTCGAAGGCATTACCTTCAAAGCAAGAGATTTTGAATCCTTGTGCATGATGGATTTTCTATTTCCAGAGGGCAAGGTATGGGTTCAACCACCGGTGGTTGGCCTAGATGTTATGCGCCACCCTCGTGACCCAGCCATTGTTTTGCTCCTCTTCTGCTTTGGGGTTGGCTGCGTGATCCTAAGGTTCCGTTCAGGGGAAGTGTTGCCCAAACCGATCATGACGTTCCTTAAGGATCCGAGAATCCGTTTTGTCGGTTTTGGAATCCCCGAGAAGAAAGATTTGTTTCCGTTTGAAGAATTGGGATTAACAAAGAGTAAAGTCGACATAGGTTATGTGGCTGCCAAGATTCTCGACAACACTAAGTACAAAAGTTCAGAGTTGGCAGAGTTGGCTCGCAGAGTTCTTGGTGTCAGCAAAATGGTAGGGATGACAGCAGCTTCGTCTTTCGAGAGGCATGAGCAGATCAAGTGTGCAATTTGCCAGCTCTTTGTATCCACCGTGATCGCGATGACACTTCTGCATCCAGGAGATCACAAGAAGAAGATGCCCAACGATGCTCATAAGAAGAGCTCGTTATTCAAGACCTTGAATTCGTTGCCTTTGATGAATGAAAGATGGTTCAAATCGCATAAAGCTAAGAAAGAAAATAGAAACTCCCCTGCTGTTGAAAAGGGAAGTAAAGCCAATCAGGCAACGTTTCAAGAGGCCAGCTTCTGGGATTACTTCGATCATATCAAAGGGAAGAAGGGTTCTCTGGGTGATGAATCTGCTCAGGCGAAAAGTAAGGAGGATTCTGTAGGCAATAATTTAGGCAAGGGGGATTCAGTTTCTTCACCGAAAAAGCCCTTGAAAGGAATCTTAAAGTGTCCATCTTCAGGTCTTGAAGGCTGTTATCTTTCTCCTTCACCTTCTCCTTCTCCTCCACAGCCCGAGTCACCTGCATCTGCATCCAAGGAACAAAGTGGCGATAGGGGTGCCTATCTGAAAAGAGCCAACTCAAAGGGGTGTAACGTGTCCTTCAAACACTGACATTGCGCCATTGCATTTAACATAAAATAGAAAGCCTCGTTCAAGTCATTTTCCAGGAAGTATTTTTTTTAAAAAAAGAATCATGGAAATCGCAATACTTGATTCTTTTATTGTTTTAGTTCTTTTCGTATTGTCATGTGGGATTCTGGGTCCGGTATGTACATACAAAGAGCTACCAGCTAAGCGTAGAAATTTCAGATAAGATGATCACCCGCATATCCCCATACATACTCCTAGGATTGAATTTGAGTCTTTTGGTTTAGGTACTGATTTGTATCCTTCAAATATTCTTCTTCTCTTTTTCTAATTTGTCCATATGTATGATCAAACATGTATCTCTTTCTCATAATTTGTAAGAATTGTGGTTTGTACTCAGTTATCTTTCTTCTTCTTCTTCTTCTTCTTGGAGCAGAGTTTTCACATGCTGAAAACTTTGAGTATCTTTGTCAGATTGCTCATGGGTGGAAAGGAAGATTTGAACAGCCACCTACCTTCAACCTCCATTTTTATTTCACATTTTGTGAATCAAATCCTATTTGACCACCATTGTGTTCCAATGCGTGCCATTACTTGCTAATTTGGGTAGAGATGCTCAATAATCGCAAAATGTTGTTTTTAGTTGCGACAGCGCTTGCTTTGAAGGCTGTGCCACTACATGTTCTTGATCATGATTTGCATGTATCTTTTTTAGGGTGAAGATCTAACTTTACATATCATCATATTCTAAACAGATAGGCTATGGTTGAACTGCTTAAAGCATAAACACACTAAGGCACAGGTGGATTTGTTGGCAATTCTAACAAGGGTTGATCGTAAAGCATGATTGATGTAATATTACCCAGATTTTCTATCACTAGTCTGTGTGTTCCATCTAAGATTATCAACTGTTTTAGTTGTTCACAATTGATAGGTGCTGTCTTGGTTACCAACGCGCTCTCTCAATGTGTCTCTGCCAGCCTTCAAAAACAGATTATTAACTGTTTTGGTTGTTCGCCGAGAAGCATTATATATATATATATATTCACCATTACTTGTTAAATTGGGTGAGAAATGCGTAAAAATCATTCTTGAAATGTTGGCAATCACAATGTTGTTATTCATAATTGCGACAGCTTTGCTTTCAAGGCCTTGGCACTATCGTGTTGGGAAAAATTGGTTTTTAACCTTTTTGAGATGATACGATAATATAACATTTTTGCGATGACCACTCTCAGTTGTGTTGTTTTCAAATCAACTGAAAGGCTCCCTCCCAAATGGCGGGTGAGACTGTATAGAACATGGGCCGGGGGTCGGCTTTGATATGAAACCTAACGTCCCAATGTCAAATCCTTGGCCATGGTCGGTTTGTTTGTACTCAATATGGGCTGGACCCCTTTATATCAGTTACTCATTCCATTTCTAAATTATCGTCGTGTTTGACTTTTTCTTTTTAATCAAATATTATGTTTTTCAAATTTAAATTTGACATATATATATATATATTATTTTTTTTGAAAAACATAAAGCATGTAATTTGTAGTACTTTTAAAATACTACGAATTACGTGTTTTATAATTTTGAAAAACTTAAAATAATATATGTCAAATTTGCATTTAAAAAATATTCCGTTTGATAAAAAAAAGGTCAAACTGGACGATAATTTAGAACCCAAGGGAGTATTCAGTAAGTAAGATCTCTGCATGCTTCTTGCTCTAAGGCACCCAAACTAAGATGTTGAAGGGAATACTGTAGCACCCAAATAACAAAACCCATTTCAATCATATAAGACCCATGAAAAGATGATTCTGAATAGATATTCTATAGAAACTGATCATAACTCTTCTGGAAATGATGAATGCTGAAGAAATCAAATCATGCAAAATTGCTCCTTGACACCAAAACTGATTAAGATAGATAAGAGATAGAAGGATGAGGATTCAATCGGCATCCATAAATCTAAACACTAAGTATGAATTATACCATTCATCATATCAAGCCATAACCCTTCTCCATACTTAATTAGCTGGCAGCTCTAGTAATCAAACATCAATCCATAAAAGGTATATACTATTAAACATGTGGGAATATAATAAGCATATGGGCACTGCTGAGTTGCTATGTGGAGCGATCCATTTAGCGGGATGTCCGTATTTGACTTGCAGCATATTCACTACGTGAGCGGAAATTAGTCTCGAACCTAATGTGATTTGGAGATACCTCATAGAGGACAAAAAACAAAAAAAGGAATAATTAATTCCATAAGCATATATTAATCAGAGATCCACCATATTTTTTGAAAGAATCGATGAATTTCGACGAGCTGGAAAAATTTTCAGATTGATGACTACCTTCACTTAAAATGATTCTTAAGCCATTGTTAGATTTTTAGAGAGAAATGGTTGTGGTGTTTTTGAGAGAGAATGATGAAATGTGTTTTAGAGAAAGAAAGTGAGAAATTTTGTGATTAATTTATGTTTTTGAACATTGTGTTTGCTGATAAGGCTAGTGGTTGGTGGTGGGTCTGGAGACGACAGCTGTAGTGGGGATGGTGATTTTAGAATACCACATCATCGTTCTGTTAACTACGATGCACGATGGAGGTAACAATTTGTACTAAAAGTAAAAAGAGAAATGTAAATACGATGACAAAAAATGACAAAAACAAAACTAGAGCGGTATTCAAACGCAAGTATAGTGACCAAAAACGACATTATATAGACCTAGCTTTTACTCCAAATTGTTCTTTGCGGCACATTTTTTCTATGCTTATAATTAAAACCACTCACTCGCGAGAACATGAAAGACTAAGTAAGTAGTAAGGAACCAAAGAAGGGAACTAGCTAGATAGGTAGCTGCTAAAGAGATGGATACCAATCAAGGGAAGGGAGCAAGTGAGTTATTTCAAGCTTATTCTCATATCTATAAACATATCTTTTAAGTTTGCGAATTCCATGTCCCTTGGTTGTGCAGTTGAATTAGGATATAATACACGCTCATAACCGACCTATTACTCCTCAAGAGCTTGTTTCATCGCTTAAACTCCCCACCATTAAAACAGATCATCTACGTGCACGGTCTTATGGTGAGTCTTTTGAGTTGTACAAGGAATGCCCTTTTAAGTGACTATTCGTGCATACGTTGACATTATGAACTCAGCTTACCTTTTACCTTCAGTTGGGTTTGGACACTATAGTATTCTTAATGTTCTTACATTTGAAGTTAGTACTTAGTACTTTTATTCTGTAATATATTAATTATCATATTTATTTATTTTGATCTTGAATAATTGTGTAATGATTTGATGGGTTAAAGGACAAATATTTTACAATGGCAATGAATTGATGGGCTAAAGCCCAAAATTTTAATGATAAAATTGTTTAAAAATATGAAAATCAATCGGTGAGCCCATCAAGCCCGTGCCCACCCAATGCCCGTCCACTAATGCCCGTGGGCTGACTGTTGTACTGGGCTTTAAAAACTGATGCCCGCTGTTTAATGGGCCTATATATGCTGGGCGCTGCCAATGCCCGCGGGCTTAGGGCCCATGCACACCCCTACAATTTATCACTTAAAATAGACTTAAACGGTAGAAAACAAAAATGAGGGCCTAAAATAGTTGAAAATTCTATAAAGGGGACCGGCCCGCAATTATTCCGAGAAACTATTCTTGGAAGCGGGTTTTAGTCGCTACAAGATTACTCCAATCGTGGCCTTGAATTCCGTCATTGAGGTCATTCCATAATAAGATTGTTGTTTTAAGAAGAATGTGATTTCAACGGTTGGAACAGGAGATGAAACACCATTTTGGAATAGAGGATCCGATCTGACAAGGTTGTGTGTGTTATGTAATTGCGTTGTAACTGCGTTGTGTGTGTTATGTAATTTTCAGACAAGGTTGTGCAAGGCAACCATGAATCAATGTCCAATGGAGATAACTATATATTGAGTTTATGTTATTCACAACAAATGAAATCAAAGATCCAGGTAATTAAGAATGGAAAAGAAAAAAACCTGGGGGAAAAATGAAAGAACTCCAGCCAAAGTGCAACCCATCAATGTTTCAAAGACCATTCACAACTAATGAAATGCTAGATCCAAGCAAAAACTGAAAGAACAAATTAATGAAGAAGAAGAAGAAGAAGAAGAAGAAGAAGAAGGATTACAAAGAATCAAATGAACTCTAGCCAGAGGCAACCAAACAATGTTAATCTCAAAGTCAGAAACTAAGTTAGTTAAATAAAAGACAGATATACATTAATGAGATCAATTAATATGGGGTTTCAATATTTGGGAACTACGTAATTGATCTAGGGCATCAATGGTCCTTGAGGAATGTACATCTCGATTCAAGAGAACTTACCAACGTAAATTGAAGAAAAGAAAAAGAGATTTAGAAAAAAACGTTGTGAGTAGATGGTGGCTGTAGGTGGTGGTGATGTAATTTTTAGACTGTGAGGGTAGTAACATCATTTAATAATTTCCGTTAGCTCCGTTAGAAAGACTCAGTCCCATCCCATGTACTAACTTCCTTGAGTTAGTAGTTTAGGGGGACTTTTGCTGTCCGCACATAGTTCAGGGTGGGCATTATAAAGAACTGTTGTGACTTGTGAGAGTGCTAGTGAACAGTGACCCAATTTGAGTAGTAGTATCCGATAGGCGATAGTTCAGATACAAATAAAAAAAAAATAAAATAAAAAGGAAATTATGGAGAATAGGTTTCAATGTGATCACGTGTTTGTTAGGGAAGGTGGGGAACCCACTCAAAAGACAACAAATCACTATCAAAATATCAAATACTGTACAGAATCTAATCAATTTAAGCCATTGGAGGAGCATTAACTCTAACTTGCTTTTGAGCAGCCATTATTGAAGCACGTTAATTTACTTTTTTCCGTTTCAAAATATATATTTTTTTGATTTTTTAAAGTTAAATTAATTATATTTCAAATGAAACTTTAATTTTTTAAAGTTAAATTAATTATATTTCCAAAGAAACTTTAATTTTTTAAAGTTAAATTAATTATATTTCCAATGAAACTTTAATAATTTCAATTACCTTTTCACTATTGATTTCTTCCCCTCACGGTGTGTTTTTTTTGTCCATTAATTATTTCCTTCATGTTATGTATGTCATAAAGTAGCAATGTAGCATTGAAGGGTACTTCACATATTATGATAACCAAAAATTTTCTTAACTGGACGATTTTGAATAAAATATATGTCCTGTATTCAGACAATTTTAAAATTTTGAAAAAAATAAAAAAAATACACCACAAATTTTTATTTGAAAAATAATTTGTTTGACTCAAAAAAATTAAATAAGACAATAATTTAGGAACGACGGAAGTATATATTCTGTGATTTTTTTTTTGTATATTTTAATAATTTTAATTAATTTTACCAAAAAACATTGGTCAATCTAAGAGGCAGTTTATGTTTAGAATATATTTTTATTATTCTTTTTTTGGAAATCTCATATGTTAAAGACATGAGACAAATAGTCTTTTTTGGGAGAGAGAATAAGTTACTATTTATTTTAAATCACCCTCTAAGTTAAAAGTATGATTTAGATAATTTTAGAGATAGAGGGTGGGGTTGGGTGTTTGTTGTGTGCTTGAGTATTTATAGTGGGAGCTAAAAAACTTTAAAACTTGTTTTAGAGTGTTTGTAGCAACCCCCATTGTGGTTGCTCACCAACCCGGCCGTCTACACCACTCATCTTTACCACCTCTGTTCCGAACTACTTCTCCCATTACGATTAAAAATAATAAATTTGCATGCATTTCGACGATATGAAAATATTTTCAGATTAATGACTACCTCCATAAAAATGATTCCTAGACCACTGCCTGAATTATAGAGAGTAATTAATGATTATGGTGTTTTAGAGAGAGAGAGTGAGTGATGAAATGTATTTTAGAAAGTGAGAAATTTCGTAATTAATTTTTGTTTGGAAGGGTCTATTTCCACTACAAACTTTGCTAATCCACTACATTCATTAATGGTTAAATGAATATATGATTGTCATGACACAATTGCCCTTCAAATACTTGCCTTGTTTGATGATCAAGTACTTGCCTAATTTTATTTTATTTCTTTATAACTTAAAATTATTTTTTATTATTCATATCTTATCAAATAAATTATGCCTATTCGTCAACACTAAAAAATTAAATCTATCCATTATTTTTTATTTAATTTCTTCAACCAATTTTATATGAAAATTGAATTTAATGTCAAATTAAAAAACTAAAAGATGTTGTACAATTGCCAATTTATCATAAAAATCTTTTAAACAATCGCTAAACATATATTCATTAATTAATTTTCTATTCAAGTTATTTATTTTAAATTCATATTTTGTACTTTGTAATTTAAATATATTATATAACTCATGTTACTCCTTTCTTTAGTCTAATTTGTCATTTATATTTTTTTATTTGTAAGCGAAAGAAATTAGACTTATGTATTATTTTGTTTTTAGATATGTCATTTATATTTTCTTATTTTTTGCATATAAATTTTTTTATTTTCTTGTGCACGATTGAATATAATATTATTTGTAAAACCAAATAAAGTATAAAAATAATTTAATTAGGTTTGAAGGGCAATTGTGTCAAGACAATGATTAATCTAATTAAATTTTAGTGAATGTAGTGGATAAGCAGATATTGTAGTGGAAATAGACTCTCCCTTTTTGTTTTTGAACTTTAAAATTATTGGTAAGGCTAATGATTGATTGGTGGTGAATATGGTTGAGGTGGTTTTGGAGGCGATAAATATGGTGGGGATGGTTGCTTTAGGACGAGCATCATTCTATTAGCTAGTGATATATACAAAATGGAGGTAAAGTTTTGTGCTAAAATCAAAAGAAAAATGTAGACACCTATAGAGATGAAAAATATTATAGCGGTGAAAGTAGTATTCAAATTTTAGTTCAACTGTCAAAAATGGTATTAGACCTAGACTAGATTTTACTACAACTTGGTTCTCCTCGGCCGGCACCTTGTCTATGCTTATTATAAAACCACTCATTCGCGACTACATTAAAGACCAAGTTATAAGCTCCTCCTAAAAAATGAGGTCCCAAGCTTATCTGCATTTGTTCAAGCAGAGCTCGATCCAATTCTGTTAACTCCATGGCAATTTTTAGGAAAAGTGGTTCCAAGGAAATGAATCAACAGCCTTTGAAATTGCTCATGGAATTCCAGTGTGATGGGAATTCATGGGCAGAAACCCGGAATTTAACAAGGTGTTCAACGAGGGAATGGCTAGTGATTCGTCAATGATGACTTCAATTGTCCATGGTACTACTAGGGATATTTTTGAAGGGGTGGAATCACTAGTTGATGTAGGCGGTGGAACTGGAAAGTTAGTTAAGATCATATTGGAGGCGTTCCCTAACTTGACATGTACCGTGTTTGATCTTCCAAACGTTGTCGCTGACTTGCCAGACAGCGGGAATCTGAAATTTGTTGCAGGTGATACGTTTCAATCGATACCTCATGCAGATGTCGTTTTATTTAAGGTATGAACTCAATTCTTCTTTTGCAGATATTATTTTATTTCCCAAATAAAGATCTGCAACGCCAACATACTAAGTTTTAATGGAATTGGAAAATGTTCAACTGTTAAATATTGAATTAGTGTTATTGGTTGCGTAGTTCTGATGACAAACATTAATTGGCAGTGGATTATGCATGACTGGGCCAATGAGGATTGTGTGAAGATACTGAGGAGATGCAGAGAAGCCATTATTCCGACCAAAGATGGCAAAGGCGGAAAGGTTATAATCATAGACATGGTGATAGATGAAAAAAAAGATAATGATGATATAACTGAAATAAAGCTTATCTTTGATATATTGATGATGGTTAATTGATGTGTCTTCATTAGTCCACATTTTATGTTAATATTCTCCTTATTTTTGGTTGATTATTACACTTAATTGATCTATTTTTATATCTTTTGGTGTAGGAGAAGAATTATTTGGACTTGGAACAAATGTGGGCTAAAAGGTGGACTTTTGAGCTAATATGTGAAGAATTGGTGAAAGTGAACCAAAGATGTTGGGCTTGGATAACAAAAGGGGTCCAATCTTGGAGAAGAGCCTATGAAGACACATCTCTCCCTTTTAGAAGAAAACAATTATTTTTATTTTGTATTATTTTCTATATATTTTTATCTCTCTTTTAGTGGGGGAATTTGAAGAGTTAGTGGAGGGAGGAGTTATGTTTAGATTAGTAACTCCCATTCACTTTCTCTCTCTCTCTCTCCTCTAGGAAGTAACTCACATTCATTCTCTCTCTCTCACAACTCCAAGAACACACCACTTCTTTTTTTTTTCTCTCTACACACTCTTTTGCAAATTTTCATTTTTCTCTACTTCACCAACAATTGAAAGTTTAATTTTTATGAAGATGATGATGATTTCAATCATGCGTGGCTAAGGTTTTTCTTCTGATTCAAGGGTCTTTTTAATTTGATTATGTTATTGTGAGGCTATGTGATTATTTGTTTATTGCTATATTCAAGTACTTGTAGATTCAATTTGATTTTCATGGAAATTGTTATTTTGTTGAATTGACGACTCAATTGAATTAATAATTTCCTACCGCTATCCATGAGTTTGTGCTATCATGAATGAATGGAAATTTGTAGCAATAGGTTGAATTAGTTGTGCTATCATAGTTAATTTTGCCTAATTGAATCTACGAGACTAATTTTGATAATTGCAGCTATCTCGATTATCAAAATTAGGTTCAACCGTTTTCATAAAGCGTAATGCTATCATCAATTGGTATGGAACGCTATCGTGCCCAATCGATTGATGATAAGTTTTGACTGGATGCTAGGTTCGGTCAATTAAATTAGGAAAACACAAGACTTGTTACGGCTATCCTAACGAGTCTTTAGTTGAATGCTTGAATTGCAAGATTATATTTTGTTAGCCTATGATCAATAATGTAATTGAATGTCAAGACCCTTGAATCGGAATTTTCTCGTCTTGTTATTTTCTCGAATTTATTTCTCGTTTTACAATTGTTCTTATTTTATCTTTTATAATTTTTCTCGTTAATTTAGTTGATAGTAGTTGTTTAGCTATTAGATAAATATCTCAAAAATCCCCTCTTTTTATTTCTTTGTTATTTACTCGAAAGAAATTATTCCCGTTCCCTGAGGATTCGACCCTGCTTGCCATATACTCATATTTGAAAGTAGGAAAATATTTATTTTGGTGGTTTGACGCCCACCATTAATGTTAATGGAAGAGAGAGAAATGAGAAAGAATGGGAGAAACTCTTCTTGGAAGCTGGTTTTAGTCACTACAAGATTACTCCCCTCTTGGGCATGAATTCCATTATTGAGGTTATTCCATAATAAGATTGTCGTGCGCGCGTACATTGAAGAATGTAATTCGAAAGCCGAATGGGGCATTGCCACTGCTTTGTGTTATGTAACCTTTCAAACAAGCTTTGACGGGAAAAGGCATGCATTAAACCATGAAGAGCCAGGCCCTGAGAATTGGCCCTAAGTCTAGGCCCAAACTCCAGTATGGCCCAAAGCCCATCACAGTACGAGCAGGAGCACACCAACGAGCATCCTGGACAGTCGCCCAGGAAACATGCGAGCACAATCTGATCGCAGGGGTCAGAATACTTCGAGCAGGATGAGCTTCCTCGTCTACTTGAGGAGGTGGGCGCGTGACAGAATATCAACAGTCAGGCGTGCCCGACAGTTACGCCCACTACACCATCATCACCACCCACTACGCCAAAATTCATGGCCAATAATTGGCAGTTATGACTGTTGCAATCCCTGGGATAAATGAGCATCTAATGCTGGTCCTATAAAACCCTAGATCAAATCCAAGCTAAGGTACGCACATACTAGCAATTACACTCTGCCAACTTGTGAATTGAGCTAAGGTACTCACTCTCACACCGGAGTGTTCTTGCGGGGCTTGTCCCTGCATTCACCCAGTGTTTCTCACTTTTTGGCAGGATAAATAAAGTCCAGATATCCAAATCCATTCCTAAAGCAGTCCACAACTTTCTGTGTAGCATCAGATTGGTTCCGTTGCCGGGAAGCAAAATCGTTCACTCACTTTCATTTCACATTGTGCCTGTTGATCTAATGGCCGGAACTGGAAAAGAGATTGAGAACCCCGCTATGGCCGCTATTGGGGGATCGTCTGTGCCACCCCTGGCTCCGGGTGCTAACGCTCGGGCAACACAGTCAAGGTCCGCACGGGCTAATTCCTCCGCGTCAATGCAGAGAGAGGAATCGCCTAAGGGTGATAACCATGCTGGCCGGCGTGTGGAGCTTCGGGACAAGCTCAACACTAAGAAGGCGCAGGCCAGCACTCAGGATATAACGCAGCTCACGGACGCTGCTCGTTCAGCTGCTCTGGTTAATCAGGCTCTATACCTTAGCCAGATGTACGCTTTGAATCAGCAGCTACTCGCCCTGAGACATACCCCAATGCCTGTAGAAACTCAGCTCATTCCAGGGCTGCCTCAAGCAGGAGTTCAGGGTGACCCGCTCACGCATTCCCAGGGTAACCGGTGCCAAGGCCGGAGGAGATTATCAATCTGGGCAGTACAGGAATTGTGCGAGCCCGTAGGGAAGCTGAGAGGGATGCTCGTGGAAAAGAGTTGGCAGGCCTAGAGCCATCACAAGCAAAGAACGTCCATAGCCGTTTGGTCTATTCCACTGGGCAAGGGAAAAGCCGTCTAGAGGGCTCACGACGAAAGGATAGAGCCCGGAGTGAGGAAGCAGAATCAAACCCGAGGCATGGTCGCAGAGAGGCTCGCGACAGGTCACACCGTGCTTGACACACACCCTCGCCAAGGCGCAGATCATCTGTGCGGCGATCAGAGCACCATTCAGTTATGCCGGCGCCTAGCCACAGGCCAGCACCTTCTATGCCAGACCCAGAGGCGGCCATGAGGGAGATGCAGTTAAGGTTGGAAGCACTGAAAGCTAGCCTGGTGGGGCCAGGATATGTGGTGCCAGGAGAGGAGAAAGACCCGCTGGCTGAATGGATAGTCGCTTGCCCGATTAATCCCTATGTACCCCTGTTGCAGTTTGACAAGTACTCAGGGAAAATGAATGCTCGCGACCACTTGCAAGGTTTTGAGAACCAGGTCAACATGGTCACGAAGGACCAGGCGGCCAAGTGCAAAGCCTTTGTCAGCACTTCTCAGGGTAAAGCAGTCACTTGGTACAGGAAGCTGCCGAGGGCGTCCATGACGGGGTGGTCAGATTTGCGGAGTAAATTCCTGGTCGAGTTTGCCATGGCAGGGGTAACGCCAAAAGCCCGGATGGATCTGTGCAATATCAGGCAGAAAGATGGGGAGACGGTTGGCAAATACATGGACAGATTCCAGAAGATGTTGGAGAAAGTAGACGACTTGACCGATCGGGAGGTTACCATGTGCTTCATCGGCGGCATGAATAAAAATGGATTAAAGGCTGAGTTCGGCATGCGAGAGCCTTTGAATCGAGCTGAGATGTTTGCCCGGGCTCAGAGTTGGAGTGTGACCTGGGAGGAGGACACGGAGGACTCCAAAAAGAAGGACAAAAAGAAAGACTCGGGGGGAGAAAAGAAGGATGACACCACGAGCAAGTCAGGACAGTCCTCGAGCAGAGGATGGAGAAAAAATCGGTCGCGGGCAACTGATCGCAGTAAAATTGACTTTGATCCTCTTAATACGACGAGGGAAGCAATAATGAACGAGATCCGTGCAGAGTTGCCCCCCGCGCAGCCCTTAGATCCTTTGTTCTATAAAAGCAAGGATATGAGTAAGCATTGCGCCTATCACAATGAACAGGGGCATGGCACGGAGGACTGTGTTCAATTGAAACGAGAAATTCAGAGATTGCTTAACCTGGGGAAGCTTGACCGGTTTCGTTTGCGGGGTGATGACAGGAACCGCAGGGAAGACATGGAGGCTAGAGAGGAGCCCCCTAAGAGAGGAAATCCAGAACGCCGGGGACGGGTCAATGTGATTCTCGAGGAGGAGCCCAGCCTGCACCAACTGAAGACACAAATTTACACTCTTAATAAATTACCAACAGTTCCAACAGTGATCGGTGCGAGGGAGGAGACAATCCAGTTCACCAAGAGTGAGCTGGCGACGACTAAGTTGGCAGCCGAACAGTCTCTGATCGTTGAGGCTTGCATTGATTACTGGGACGTTGGAAGGGTGTTAATTGATACTGGAGCTTCGAGGGATGTGATGTATTACAGGTGTCTGCAGAAGTTAGGATATGGTGAGGCTGATTTGAAGCCATACCGTGGCTATTTTGAGGGTTTCACAAACCACAAGGTTGCGGTCAAAGGGACGATCGAGCTGGAAGTGATACTTGGTGAGGGGGATAGGTCGCGGATGGAGATGGTCACTTTCTTGGTAATCGACCTGAAGTCTCAGTATAATGCAATCTTGGGGGTGCCCGCAATGGTAAAGTTCGAGATGGTAGCCTCTATCCCTCATCAGCGAGTAAAATTCCCGACAGCTGGTGGCATTAGCGAGTTGAGGAGCCGGCCCTAGGAGGTCCTGAAATTTTTGGAGGAAACTCACAAGACGTCAGGTAAGTTGACGATCAGTACCCCAGATCGTGAGGTCACGTTGAAGGAGAAAGAGGTAGTGACCATCAGCACGCCCATGTAACTTGGTATGATCCTCGAGGTTGCGTGCGAGGAGGATGAATCTCAGCTGATAGCACAAGATGAGCCGGTGCCCACAACACTCGGTACGGTAGAGGTTGAGACTTTACAAGTTCAGGAAACCCCGGAGATACAGCCGCATGGTGACCTAGAGGAGGTAGTAATCAACCCAGTATATCCCGAGCAGAAAGTTAAGGTTGGCAGGGGGACAACTCCCGAGCAACGGGAGAGACTGATAGCTTACCTTCGATGGAGCTTGGATGTGTTCGCATGGACAGTGGAGGACATGCGTGGTGTCAGCGAGGAGATAGCGTTGCACAGGTTGAATGTCAGTGAGGGGTTCAGGCCGGTGCAGTAACGAGCAAGGCAGTTTTCACCAGAGAAGGAGCAAGCCATCAAAGCAGAGGTAGAAAAGCTGCTCGCTGCGGACATAATTGAAGAAGTCCACTATCCAACCTGGCTGGCAAATGTAGTCATGGTCAAGAAGTCAAATGGCAAGTGGAGGATGTGTGTGGACTTCACTGATTTGAACAAAGCCTGCCTGAAGGATTGCTATCCATTGCCCAGGATTGACAGGTTGGTGGATGCTATAGCCGGGTTTGAAATGCTGAGTTTCATGGATGCATTTTCGGACTATCATTAGGTGAAAATGGACGAAAGTGATAAACCGCTGACCGCGTTCCGAGCTGCTGGGGGGTTGTACTGCTACAAGATGATGCCATTTGGGCTGAAGAACGCTGGGACAACCTATCAGAGAATGGTGAATAAGGTGTTTGCACCCCAATTGGGCAGAAACATGGAGGCCTATGTCGACGATATGGTGGTCAAAACCAAGGGCCGTGACCACAGTGCCGACCTGGAAGAAACATTTGCTAACCTTCGCAAGCATGATATGAAGTTGAATCCGAGCAAATGCGTGTTTGGAGTATAAGCGGGCAAGTTCCTTGGTTTCATGGTAAATGAGAGGGGTATAGAGGCTAACCCCGAGAAGATTAAAACTTTGCTCGAGATGAAGGAGCCAACGTGTGTCAAAGAGGTGCAACAGCTGAACGGAAGGATAATCGCACTAGGGCATTTCATCTCCCGATCAGCTGAGAGATGCATACCATTCTTCAGAGTGCTACGAGGAAATAAGGGTTTTGAATGGTCAATAGAGTGCTCGAAAGCCTTCAACCAGCTAAAGGAATATCTCAGAAAACTACTACTCTTGAGCAGTCCAGTAGTAGCAGAAAATCTATATGTGTATCTTGCGGCCACCGACCAGCCTGTGGCCGCGGTACTTGTTAGGGAGGAAGATGGTAATCAAAAGCCTGTGTACTATGTATCAAAAGCCTTAACTCCGGTTGAGGCCCGTTATTTTAATGCAGAAAAATTGGCTTACTCGCTTGTTGTCACTGCTCGAAAATTACAGGCTTATTTTTCTGCTCATATAATTATTGTGTACTCTGATTACTCTCTTCGAAAGATTTTGCACAAGCCGGATTCTTCAGGTAGGCTTCTCGCCTGGTCGATTGAGTTAATGGAGTTTCACATTGATTACCAGCCACGAAGGGCGATCAAAGCTCAGGCATTGGCTGATTTCCTGGTCGAGACAAGTTTCATTGGCCAAGAGAGGGAGCCGGTTGTAGAAGTCCCTACCACTAGCACTGCTCCTCCGGTCAGACAGCCAGTTGATTGTTGGCAGTTATTTGTCGATGGGGCTGCGAGTAAGGAAGGTAGTGGTGCAGGGGTCTTGCTCGTCTCGCCATTCACCGAGGAGGAATTCGAGTTGGCTCTGAGATTTACATTTCAGGCCTCTAACAATTAGGCTGAGTATGAGGCCCTGATTGCTGGGTTAGAGCTGGCTCTAGATATTGGAGTCTCGGCCCTCAGGATACATAGTGATTCACAACTAGTTGTGAACCAAGTTCAGGGGGAGTACGGGGTGAATAGTCCCACCCTGGGCAAATATTGCGAGTTGGTTAAAGGATTGCTCGAGCGGCTGGCATTTTGGCAGCTCGTCTAGATAAACCGAGCTGATAACATGCGGGCAGATTACCTGTCTAAGATGGCTACGGAGGATATCCAGATGTTGAGCCCAGCAGTAGTGGTGGAGTACCTGGATAGCCCAGTTATTGAGAGGAAGCCCATTATGGATATCGAAATGACGGAAAGATGTTGGATTGATGAGATTCAAGAATATATCGAACATGGGTTGCTGCCCGAAGACAAGGATAATGCCCAGATTGTTCAGAAGCACTCAGCCCCGATACACAGTGGTTGGAGGAGTCCTGTATCGGAGGTCCTTCTCAAAGCCCTTGTTGAGGTGCGTCAGGCTAGAGATGACTGAGCGGTTGCTAGCTGAGGTTCATGAAGGAGTGTGCGGTGGCCATCCGGGAGCAAGGACGCTGGCCAATAAAATCCTAACCCTAGGATATTACTGGATGACGCTGAGAAAGGATGCAGACACCTATGTGAAGAAATGTGAAAAGTGCCAACGGTTTGCGGACATACCACGGTTGCCCTCGATCGAGCAGACTCCCGTGGTCGCATCTTAGCCATTTGATATGTGGGGGATAGATCTGATTGGACCATTTCCAGCGGCCAGAGGAAATTGCAAGCATGCGATTGTGGCTATTGATTACTTTACCAAGTGGGTAGAAGCGAAGCCTCTGGCAAACATTACCGAGGAGAATGCCATCAATTTTGTTCACGATTTTATATGGTGTCGTTTCGGGAGTCCTCGGGCCATTGTCTCGGATCATGGTACCCAATTCTCTGATCAATTTACGGAGGCTTGTACAAATTTACATGTGAAACATTGGAAGTCTTCTATAGCATACCCTCAAGGGAATGGACAAGCAGAGGCGGCGAACAAACGTGTGCTGCACGCTCTCAAGAGAAATTTAGAAGGGTGGGCAGGAAGATGGTTAGATGAGCTACAAGCTGCATTATGGGCTGTACGAACTACAGTCAGGGGGCCTACAGGGGAGACTCCGTTTGCTCTGACTTATGGTTCGGAGGCTATGGCTCCAGTGGAGATGGCTCTGCCTAGTCTACGAGTAGCACATTATGACGAGCAAGGAAACATCTCAGCTCGACATGGTGATCTGGATTTGCTAGAGGAGAAGCGAGCAGAGGCCAGAATGAGGATGGTAAATTATAAGCAGCGAGCTAAACTCCATCACGATAAGAGGGTGAACAAGCGGTCATTCCAAATTGGTGATTGGGTTCTAAGGAAAATTGAAGCAACTGGCCAACGGGCAGACAGAGGAAAGTTATCACCGAACTGGGAGGGACCCTACCAAGTCACCCAAGTGATTAAGGAGGGCACCTACAGGCTGCAGACACAAGATGGAACGGCATTGAAGCATCCATGGCATGTAGATCACCTCAAAAAATATTACCATTAGATGGGTAGCAGACTTGGTTTTCACTTGTACGAAACTAAATTTGGAATAAGTGTTGATGATATACAAAATCATGATTGCTCGCACAAATATTAAGTCAAGCTGAGTTCTGGTCTATGCATCTCTTGATCGTTTGAGTGTTCGTTTTAAAGGGCCGATGCCTTAGTTAAAAGTTAATTCGTTATCTGCTCGTAAAGCAAGCTCGTGATTTAACCCTAAGGCAGGAGGCTGGGCTCCCAGGCTGAGTAGATCCCGCGATTAACGTTTAAGTTCATTTGATTGCTCGTAGATCGAGCTCATGACTTAGTTAATTATGGGGTTCCAGATTGTAAGACTCCCTGGTCGAGTATATCCTTTGGTTAACATTTCAGGTCGTTTTAAGACATTTATGACTTAGTTAATTTTGGGATTTGTGAAAATTTTATTGAAAAGCGAACAGGCAATTTGTTTCAAACGGTCAAGAGGTGGTCGATTACTTGCGGAACGAGCTCGGGGCCCAAAACGATTTGAAAGTTAGGCACTGGTGATCGCAATAAATTTGAAAAAAAGAATATGCTAATGGAACAACTACACTGTATTAATCAAAATAACAAGTACAAGAAAAGGAGGCGCGCAGGCCAAATTAATACAGCTCGACACAACGAGTCAAAAATTACAAGTTTATGAAGGGGGAGCCTCCTCACCCCCGGCCTCAGCATTGGCCTCACCAGCCTCCTCTTTACCCCGGCGAGCAGCATCCTCGGCTAACTGCTTCTCCTTGAGAGCTACGAGAGCAGTCTTCACGTTTATTTCAAGGGCAGCAGGGGGTATCCACTCTTCTCGGCCTTTTTCCTGGTCGCCCTCCTTGATTAGCTCAAGTTCGTCAGCAGTATAGGGGACCCAAGAGTGACCTCGACGAGCTTCCAGGCCATAGTGTTTGGCCGCTCCCCATTCTGCCAGCAGTTCAACAGTCAAGCCGGGATGACCGCTTTCAGCAGCCATACGAAGAGTATGCTCCAGCCCCTGCACATAATATGGGTGCATCTCCTGGCCCAACTCGCGCACATATTCCTCAGAGGCCAAGTAATTTTGTATAATCTCTTCTCTTTCCAGCTCGCTTACTTGGGCACTCTGGGACTTTAGTTGCTCATTCTCCTCCACCAGCCCGGCTTTTTCTTTGTCAGCTTCAGCCAGCTATTTCTCTAGTTGGGCAACACGGGAGTGGAGGGATTGCTCGTTGACCTTGATGGTCTCAAGCTGGCTTACGAGAATCTTCTTCTCGCATTCCAGCTTGGACAGGTCGCCAGTTTTATCGAGCACTTCTTTATCTTTGGCCAGGAGTTCCGCATTCTTCTCCTCGATGATCTCATTGGCTGTTTTGAGATCATCGCTGAGGCTGGCAGCAGTCTTCGCTCCATCACTAGCTCGGTTGGCCAGGATGAAGAATTTGGAGGCGAGCTGAAACAAGCAGAAGGGGTTAATACAAAGGAAGATAGCTTTAAAAAACAACAACACAAGTGGAGTATAGGTGTACCTCGCAGAAGGCCATACCTCCGTCTCCGAGCAGGATGCTGGTCGGAGTGGAGGATCCTTTTCAAAACTCCCTGGCCCACCATGGCCGAAGGGTGCCCCTAGCCCGCACGTCTATCCCTGCAATGCGAGGAACGCTCGCCAGCTCGTTCATCAGAGCCTCACAGCCTTTGCGGTCTGTGGGCATCACAAAACCTTCCTGCCTCTATGAGGGGGTGGGAGGAGCAGGAGTTGAGCTTGTGCGGGCTTGGCTGCAGCTGGCATCACCTCCGCGGGGGCGCACGGAGCGGCTGACTGAGGAGTCATCAGCTGGGGCCCTATTATGGACCGAGGTCACCAACGGCTCAGCAGAAGGAGCTGCATCAGTGAGGGCAGCCCTGTCAGTTCGGGGGCCCCTCTCTGTTGGGGCAGCAGGACCCCTGGAGGGAGCAGTTTGTTTCCCCTTGTCAGCAGCAGTGGAGGAGCCCCTTCCCCGTTGATCGGCGGAGGGAACTTTGGGCAGCGCGGTAGGAGGAAGCCTGCTCAGCTCGCGCTGGCGATCAGCCCCGTCAGCCTTCCTCTGGCTCCGGTGAGCCCCGACGGAGTCAATATCCATCAACCCTACAAAAAGAGGAGGTCATACACATGATGAGTAAAGCTGTATAAAGGGATCTGAGTGGGGGTATAAGACCACCGTAGGATGGAATGCAGCTTGTGCCCAATCCCTTGCACGCCAGGCAGTCACTGGGGAAACTGTCATTCAAATGATGACCCCAGACGGGATGAGGCCGTTCCTCAGCCATGGTCACACGGGGTATAACTCCCTCTACTTCTGTGCGGAGCACCCCTGCCAACCTCAAAAAGTGGTCCTCGGTGACCAGCGGTTTCCAATCAAAAAACCATTCCTGGTCGCGGTCCCGGGCACCCAATTCTCCCTTCAACGCGTCCATCAGGCGGCTCTCACCCGACGTGAAGGCATCTCTGTTATAGGTGGGGACCTTGATGTGCATGGAAGGAGGAGGAAAAGACCAGCCAACTCGTGATTCCACCAACAGGGGCTTGCAGTCCCATTTGTCAGTTTTGTTGGGGAAGGGGGAGAATAGCTTCAAGGCACCTGGCTTGCTGCGGCCAGAAATTCTGCCTGAACTCTTATTAGTAGAGAACTGATAGTGTTTCCTCAACAGCAGCAGGCAAGGTTCGTAGCCGAGCAGGCGGCAGGTGACCGTGAAGGATACAAGGATCCTAACCGTGTTCAGCATCAGGTCACAAGGAACTGCTTGGGCCAGGGTTAAGAACTCGACTATGAAGGGGTCGAGGGGGAGACGCATCCCGACTTTAAAGTAGTCGTAGAAGAACACCATACGTTCTCCCTGGTTTCGGTAGTCGCTGGGGTCGACCTCGGGATCCATTACAGTCACCCGGTAATTGTCAGCACCAATCCCCAAAGAGGTAAACCACCTTTGGACCTTGTCATCAGAATTGAAGGTCTTCCAGTGGTCAGGAGAGGCTGCTCGGCGAGGAGTTGGGCGGATGACTCCTGATTGAGTTCGAGTAGGCTTAGGGGAGCTGGTCCCTGTCTCCTCGGTGGATCGAGCAGAGGGATTGGATATCACTCTGGTGATGATGAGGTCATTATCACCAGAGGAGTCAGTGCTAGTAGACGGAGAGGAGATCACCGGGCTGGAGCCACTGCTGGCTGCTTGGCCGCGGTCATACTCGTAAGCCTCTAATGAGTTGGTGGCTTCGGAGTCAGGACCTACACGGATCGAGGATAGACAGGTCACTACTTGGTGGATAGCATGAGAGACAGAAAGTTCTAAAAGATAGAAAATCCTAAAGGACGGAAAACCCTAAAGGGCGGAAGCCCTAGACAGGCGGTCAGGTAAAGAGGGAAAAGTATCCGAGCAAGAAAATGCCCAGGATCCTCGATCCAGATCCTAGTGGAAGGTTTTTATCTACTAAATGCATGAAAAATGGAAGACATAAACGGGAAATGAGAAAATTATGCAGAGGTGGACTTACTGCGAGACATTGCGAAATACAGAGCCGGAAAACTTGTAATCTGGGAGAATGAATAGCCTGCATCGGAGGAATCAACGGCGAAATGGAGCAATCGGCGGCGACTTTGGGAGCAATGAAAGCCTTTAGGGGTTTATGTGAAGAAGGGAGTATTTCAAATCTATGCAAAGTGTGAAAATGGTTGAGGCGCCAGGGTTTTATACCTCAGACGATGACGTCAGCATGAGTAAGGGGGCCGCAGGCCTACTGTGTAGACCACAGGCCTAGGCCCTAGCCATCATGACCCCTCGGGAAGACGCGAGGCCCTCAACCGGCGCTTTCCACAGGCCGTCACTTCATAGACTCTACGCCTTCTTTTCTCGAAACATGCATCTTCACCTCGGCATCCCCAGAAAAGTGGGCACAATAATGACGGTCACGAGAAAAAAGGTGGCCAAATGACGGAGCGGTCAGATAAGGGAAGGTCGCAAGTGAATGCTTCCAACTGCGAGCATAAATACTCTGCGAGCAGGAAGCATGGGGCCACTGAAGAGCCAGGCCCTGAGAATTGGCCCTAAGTCTAGGCCCAAACTCCAGTATGGCCCAAAGCCCATCACAGTACGAGCAGGAGCACACTAACGAGCATCCTGGACAGTTGCCCAGGAAACATGCGAGCACAATCTGATCGCAGGGGTCAGAATACTTCGAGCAGGATGAGCTTCCTCGTCTACCTGAGGAGGTGGGCGCGTGACAGAATATCAACAGTCAGGCGTGCTCGACAGTTACGCCCACTACACCATCATCACCACCCACTACGCCAACATTCATGGCCAATAATTGGCAGTTATGACTGTTGCAATCCCTGGGATAAATGAGCATCTAATGCTGGTCCTATTAAACCCTAGATCAAATCCAAGCCAAGATACGCACATACTTACTAGCAATCACACTCTGCCAACTTGTGAACTGAGCTAAGGTACTTACTCTCACACCGGAGTGTTCTTGCGGGGCTTGTCCCTGCATTCACCCAGTGTTTCTCACTTTTTGGCAGGATAAATAAAGTCCAGATATCCAAATCCATTCCCGGAGCAGTCCACAACTTTCTGTGTAGCATCAAACCAGATTGTGGAAGAAATTAGATTGAAGTCTTTCGATCGAGTGGATCAAGATATCAATGAATAGTAGTGCATTGCAATATTATATGCTTGGAGTTCGTTTCCTCAAGCTCGGAACATTGCTAATTACAGAAGATTGAAAGCTTCGGAAGCCAATCCAAGCAGCCTAATTGGGTGTGTCGTTTCAATATTTGTCCTACAAGTCCTCATTGTAGTTAGTATCCAATTGCCTATTATTGTTTGTGCATATATTGATCATGCACAGATGTTTATTTTATTTGCTTGTGATCATGGTTGTATCAAGTCAAGTGAGTTTGCTTTGTGGGTATATTGCCAAAAGGGTGCAGTATGAATCTTGTGCTTTGTGAGGTAAAGTGGGTTACCCACTCAAAAAACATCAAAATCCAATCAATTCAAGCCATGAGAGAAGTACTGATTCTAACTTGCCTTTGAGCCACACCCATTATGCGAACAAGTCAAGTTATCAAATTTAACTTTTTTGTGCACCGCATATAATTGAAGCATGTCAAGTCTGCGGGTACTGTTTTAATTTAATTAGCTAGTTTGCGCACTTGATCAACTTAATCAACCTTGGAGCCAGATGCTTGACCATGCATTTGAGCATTACCTCTCATATATTGGTCACAAAAATTAAACCTGGGTGGATAGCCTAGGAAGCACTTATATAACCTTTACTAATGACAAACTTTATTATGCTCTATTCCAAAATAATGTTCCATCTCCTATTCCAACCGCTGGATGTGCGCCACATGTGCATAAAAAATTACAGGGTAATTAATATTGTTTATTCACATGCACATGTGACGCACATCCAACGGTTGGAATAGGAGATGAAACACCATTTTGGAATAGAAGATCTGATCTGGGAAAAAAATGATATTACTGTCGAAGTAATCTGACAGTAATTATTAATTTACTGTCGGAACTGCTCCGACAGTATCCGACAATAAACCTTCGACGGCAATGTATCTCCGACAGTAATTACTGTCGGACTGTCGGAGTAATAATCCGATAGTAATTACTATCGGTTGCTTCGACAGTAACAAGGTCACAGACATTAACATTCCGTTTGTTTACTATTGGAATACCGTTAATTTTTTGACGGAAATCCGATAGTAAATTAATTCCGTTACTATTTGTAACTGTGAATTACTGTCAGAGCTCCGACAGTAATAATTAAAAATGCTTTTTTAAAAATAATTACTGTCGGAGATCCGACAGTAAGTATTAGAAAAAAATAAAAATATTAAATTTTAAAATTGGTTTTTTTTTTACCTGATATAGCAGTTATATATCAGGTGAAAAAGAGTTATCAGCACTTAGGAATGAGGTCAAAAAGGATTGTAAATTATCCTTATACTGGAGTTAATACTAAGCTTTAACAAAACTTAGTAGCATCTCTAGCATAAGGATAGTTTTCAATCCTTTTGAACTCACTCCCAAGTGCTGGTAACTCTTCTTCACGAGAAATATTTGTAGGCATCAATGAAAGGACGAACAGCTATCAATGACATAAAGAATTTCTCTTTCAGAAAACTATGTTGTCCCTAGATGCTTTCAAGAATTTCTCTTCTTAAATAATCTTAATTCGGTAGCAGAGATAAATGACGACATACACAAATTTTATCAAGCAATTGCTCGACGGCGAATGGAAGAGGTACTTCAATTGAAGGAGATCTCCTATCTTGAATCCAATAAACTTACGTAGAATTAGGAAATTTGGGAAGAAGAGCTTGAGAGATGGGTTGATGAGAATATGATGATAGATACCGATTTAAATAGTCAAAACGAGGTGGTGCCTGAAACTGCTGAACCTCGACAGGACTTGATTATATCGTTTCTGAAGTACCAGAAGGTTCAGCAGTTTCAGGCACCACCTCGTTATGACTATTTAAGGGTCCAGTTTGGGGTTTAGAGTTTAAGGTTGTGATTAAAGGTAAAGGTTGGGGTTAAGGGTATGGTTTAGGAGGGTTTCGGTTTAAGGTAAAGGGTATAGTTTAAGGTTAGGTTAGGTTTTAGGGTTAGGTTTTAAGGTTAAGGTCGTGGTTTAGGGTCAAGAGTAGGGTTTAAGGTTGTGACTAGAGTTATGATATAAGGTCGTGTTTAGGGTTTAAGGATGTGGTTTAGGATTAACATTAGGTTTAGGATTAGGGATAAGAGTTAGGTTTTAAGTTTAAGGATGTGATTTAGGGTTAAAGGTATGGTTTGGGTTAAGGTTGTCTTTTAGGGTTAGATTTTAAGGTTAAGGGCGTGGTTTAGGGTTAAGATTAAGTTAACGGTTTATGTTTAAGGTTATGTGCGTGGTTTAGGGTTTTTATAATTTAATAATTTAATTAGTTAAAATTTAGGGTTTAATTCTACGTATACGTAGAGTACTTACCTAATAACTATCGCTATCGCACTAACATACGTATATCTAACCAAACAATACATACACCCTAACATATACATTTAAAAAAAATATACACAGAAATATACGCAGAAATTACTTTTTAAAAAAAATTAAAAAATACATAATTACAATACAAGGTATCCTAAGTCAACAGACTACAGACTAAATGAGAAGGAAATAAGGACAAGGCCTCACAACTAGGTGTTAAGTATAGATTATGAGCATGTTAAGGGTTCTCAACCTAAAGATAAGACAATACTAAGTATGTCGGGTTGTCAAGGTCTTACATCCTGCACCTCTTAAAAAGAATTTGCCCTTGAATTCCTACCGGTGTACCAAAGAAGGCATGATATATACGTCCTTATTAACTCTTACACCAATCCTACGACACCAAGAGTTAGTTCTAAACCTAAACCAGTTTGTCCTAGTACATCAAATCCTAAGACAACTTTCTCATGATCCTATTACTTTCCATGATTCACACGTTGCTGCTACACGACTATGCTCAACCAAGAGACAATGTACTACCACGTCAAGTCATGTATTACCCTCAACAATTCAGTGGTCCAATCAATAAACTTAATCACACAAGAACACGAAAAGGGGGTAAGCTTTCAAACATAAGGAGGCTAGTAAGGGTGTGATGCAGATTAGGATGTGAAAACGAGAATAGAATCGTATATCGATCTCTCGTGACAAGGTGATAGACTTACTCATGAGTACCATATCTAACATGTCATTCCATTCTCGAGGGTTAACAAGGGCTTGTACAAGCAAAGCTATCAAGTTGATTTCATACATCACTCCACCACTACGGTAGCTCTAGGTATAAGGGTGAACTTACCAAACGCAATAGTCACTATGAAAATGTAAGATGTAACAATGTCACAAACCCATAACTGATCGTCACCATAAGAATTCATTCTTAATTATCACACAATAGTAAGCTTATTAGCCATTAAGAAGTGCTGTATCATTATTGTTGACCTATTTTCCTCAAGAAGTTTTACCCAACAATTCACTAGTCTCTACAACATTCACCTTTTCGCTTAACACTTTAGATTGTCATTCACGTTATTCGTACAAGTCCATTACAAGGATCTACGAGGTTTCCCTTCTATCTCGGTTACTCTCGGTGTGACGCCCCGACCCGGATCTCTATACGAAACCTCAAGGTCGAGTCACCAAAACAACACAACGCAAAACCAACAAGGAAAGTACGTGGTGTAACGACCCGTACTTACTATAAAACATAATTGATAAAACCTGCGATAATACAAAACAAGTCTTCGGCGACACTACTGCCGGAACCCAACTAACAAAAACCACAAGTCTAAGACTCAGGAAACAACAAACAACAACATTAACAACCTCGACGGCCACAACATGCCGGAGATTAACAAACAAATTACAGAAAACAGAAAAACAAAAAAATATACATTTTTCATATTTTTTAATATACAATTATAATTACAGACAAATAAAACATAAATTAACAACCTCTACGGCTACAACATGCCGGAGATTAACAAACAAATTATAGAAAACAAAAAAACAAAAAAATATACATTTTTCATATTTTTTAATATACAATTATAATTACAGACAAATAAAACATAAATTAACAGAAAATAATTTTTTTTAAAAAAATTCAGAATAAATCTACACTACACAAAATACAGAAATTAAATTTTTTTTACACCCACATTAACAAAAAAAAAAATAAAAAATTTACACATTTACACAGAAAAACAGAAAATTCATAAATATACACATTTATATTGAATAAATTCACAAAAAATAAATAAATACACAAAAAAAAAAAAAGAGAAACATACATATATAAACAGAAAAAAAGAAACATACATTTTTATACAAAATTTTAAAAAATACATAAATTAAATACAAAATAAAAAAATTAAAAAAATACATACCTAGGGAGAGAGAGAGAGAGAGAGAGAGAGAGAGAGAGAGAGAGAGAGAGAGAGAGAGAGAGAGAGAGAGAGAGAGAGAGAGAGAGAGAGAGAGAGAGAGTTCTGGACTGAGAAAGGGGGGGCTATTCGATTTGGAGATTTTGGTTTAAATTACTATCGGAGCTCCGTTAGTAAATATCACTTAAAATACTGTCGAAATCTCCAACAGTAATATTGACCACCAATTTTCTGGCGGTTGAAAAGGAAATATTCAAAGAATATTCTTGTATTACTGTCGAAATAATTACTGTCGGATGAAAAGGGAATATTCGAAGAATATTACTGTATTACTGTCGGATGTATTCCGACAGTAATTATTATCCCGCCAAAATAATGAAAATTACTGACGGATATCCGACAATAATTTGAGAATCTCCGTCAGTAATTACTAACAGAAGTAATCCGACTGTAATTAGCGTGTTTCTAGTAGTGATAAAATGATTTCACATGAATTAAGAGTCTTAATCCCAATTTATTTAGGTTTTTCTTAAGACATATATATAAATAGGTGATGGGATCGGATGTCAATTAGAGACAAAATCAAAAGTGAGAGAGACACAAATTGGGGAGAGATGGACGACGAACACAGTTGGTGGTCGAGGGTCTCGAGATCTTGGCAGTGTTAGACAAAATAGTGCGTGGCTATTTAGGGCTGTGAGAGGTGTGATACTCTGTAGGATCGTGTTAATCCTTGTAACCCTTATCCTAGGTATGGTGAGTACATTAAAAACTCTCAATTGTAATTTTTCATCGTTTATAGTGGATTTGTTGCTTGCCTTGGAGTGAATTAAACTACATAAATCATCTGTTTTCTTTTGCTTTATTCCGCTATATTTTCTTACCATCATTTCTCCAAATACTAGGTACTATTATTTTTGATCGATTTGTTTTCGTATTGAAGATAGAACCTTAAAATTCTTAATTCAAGAATATTCTCATTTTTATAACAAACTAGTATTAGAGCTTTGGGCTAGTCGAATTATGTAATCAAGAGATTGAAATTCTTAATTCAAGAATATCCTCATTTTTTTTAAGTTAAATTAATTATATTTCAAATGAAAATTTGACATATATTTTTTTAAACTATTAATTATTTCTAAAATTTAAATTCACAGTGTATTATTCCCACAATCTCTAATCACTACCACCAGTACCTTTACCACTAGTTCACTACTACTGTAATGCGTATTTTCACACTAAGAGCCCATTTGGTGTAGCGTTTTAAAAACGCAGCATTTCTAAAACGCGGATTATTTAAAACGCGGCTTTTTTATTTATAAATACGTTTGGGATATTATGTCAAAACGCAGCCTTTTATTCTCTATTGCGTTTTAAATTCTGCGTTTTGGGAAAAAGTTAGGAATTCTAACGTTTTAAAACGCAGCTGCGTTTTCAAAACGCAGCGTTTTCTACCGCAGCATTGAAACGCTAAGTTAAAAAATAAACTGCGTTTTAACCTGCGTTTTGGCCAAAACGCGCCAACTAAAGCCCTATCCTCATTAACCCAAAAAGTAAACTTTAGTTTCAATCTCACCGAATGCCGCATGATGATAATTCAAATTAAACTCTAGTCTCAATCTCTCCGAATGTAGCATCAGAGTTGACTTCTTTTGCAATAATACAACCTCCCCCCTTCTCCCCCTCTGTCACCTCCCTCTCCAACCCAGCCCTCTACATCACTCTCATCTTCACCACCTCTGTTCCAAACTACTTCTCACATTACGTAAAAACAATAAATTTGCATGCATTTCGACCAGATGATAATATTTTCAGATTAATGACTACCTCCATATATAAAAATGATTCCTAGACCATTGCCTGATTTATAGTGAGTAATTCATGATTATGGTGTTTTAGAGAGAGAGAGAGAGAGAGTGATGAAATGTATTTTGAGAGAGAGAAAGTGAGAAATTTCGTAATTAATTGTTTTTGGACTTTAGAGTTATTGGTATGGCTTGCTAGTGGTTGGTGGTGAAATGCTTGAGGTCGGTCTGGAGGCGATAAATATGGTGGGGACGGTCGCTTTAGTACGTGCACCATTCTATTTGTGATACAAAATGGAGGTAAAGTTCTGTGTTAAAATCGAAAGAGAAATGTAGACACTGATAGAAATGAAAAATAATAGAGAGGTGAAAGTAGTATTCAAATTTTAGTACAACGGTCAAAAATTGTATTAGACCTAGATTTTACTCCAACTTGTTCTCCTCGGCACCTTGTCTATGCTTATAAAACCACTCACTAACCAGTAGCCTTACCCTTACGATTAAAAACAATAATTTCGCATGCATTTTGACATGATGATAATATTTACGAACGAGCTCTAGCTCAACTGATACTGCTCACTTCTCTTAACGGAGAGGTCGAGTGTTCAAGTCTCACCAGAGGCGACACCCTGATACTTAAAAAGGTCGGGTGTTCAAGCCTCACCAGAGGTACCGTTGTTGTTCAAGCTTTACCAAAGGCCCATTTAGTACTACTCACTTCTCTTAATAGAGAGGTTGAGTGTTCAAGCCTTACACCATAGTCATAGCCACCCTGGTACTTCACTACGTTCAGCGGAGATGTCGGGTGTTCAAACAATTTGTTCTAGCCACACCAAAGACATCATATACTTTTAATTGTAGCCTTTCAAGGCATTAAATAATAATAATAATAATAATAAGGGTTGAGGTAAAGTCTATATCCCTCTAACCTTTAAAAAAAAAAAAAAAAGATTAATGACTACCTCCATAAAAATGGTTCCTAGACCATTGCCTAAAGTTTAGAGAGTAATTAATGATTATGGTGTTTTAGAGAGAGAGAGAGAGAGAGAGAGAGAGAGAGAGAGAGAGTGATGAAATGTATTTTCAGAGAGAGAAAGTGAGAAATTTCGTAATAATTTTTGTTTTTGGACTTTAGAGTTATTGGTAAGGCTAGTGGTTGGGTGGTGAATATGGTTGAGGTGGGTTGGAGGCAATAAATATGGTGGGGATGATCGCTTTAGGATGTGCATCATTCCATTAATGGTACAAAATGGAGGTAAGGTTTTTTGCTAAAGTCCAAAGAGAAATGTACACACTGATAGAAATGAAAAATATTAGAGCGATGAAAGTAGTATTCAAACTTTAGTGCAATGGTCAAAAATGGTTTAGACCTAGATTTGACAACTTGTTCTCCTCGATCGGCACCTTGTCTATGCTTATAAAACCACTCACTCACGACTACCTTAAAGACTAAGTTGTAAGGAACCAGGAAGGGAACTAGGTAGCTGCTGCGAATTAGATGGATCCCAATCAAGGGCAGGGAGCAAGTGAGTTATTTCAAGCTCAATCTCATATCTATAAACATATCTTTAACTTTGCAAATTCCATGTCCCTTCGTTGTGCAGTTGAATTAGGCATACCAGATATAATTCACGCTCATAATCATCCTATTACTCCTCAAGAGCTAGTTTTATCGCTTAAAATCCCTCCCAACAAAATAGATCATCTACGCAGGCTTATGAGCTTATTAGTTCACTCAAAAATCTTTGCAACAGAAAAATTTAATGACCATGGAAAAGAAAAAGAAGGTTACATTCTTACTCCACCTTCTAAGCTCCTCCTAAAAAATGAGGTCCCAAGCTTATCTGCATTTGTTCAAGCAGAGCTCGATCCAATTCTGTTAACTCCTTGGCAATTTTTAGGAAAGTGGTTCCAAGGAAATGAATCAACAGCCTTTGAAATTGCTCATGGAATTCCAGTGTGGGAATTCATGGGCAGAAACCCGGAATTTAACAAGGTGTTCAACGAGGGAATGGCTAGTGATTCGTCAATGATAACTTCAATTGTCCATGGTACTAGGGATATTTTTGAAGGGGTGGAATCACTAGTTGATGTAGGCGGTGGAACTGGAAAGTTAGTTAAGATCATATTGGAGGCGTTCCCTCACTTGACATGTACCGTGTTTGATCTTCCAAACGTTGTCGCTGACTTGCCAGACAGCGGGAATCTGAAATTTGTTGCAGGTGATATGTTTCAATCGATACCTCATGCAGATGTCATTTTATTTAAGGTATGAATTCAATTCTTCTTTTGCAGATATTATTTTATTTCCCAAATAAAGATCTGCAACGCCAACATACTAAGTTTTAATGGAACTTGGAAAATGTTCAACTGTTAAATATTGAATTAGTGTTATTGGTTGCGTAGTTCTGATGACAAACATTAATTGGCAGTGGATTATGCATGACTGGGCCAATGAGGATTGTGTGAAGATACTGAGGAGATGCAGAGAAGCCATTATTCCGACCAAAGATGGCAAAGGCGGAAAGGTTATAATCATAGACATGGTGATAGATGAAAAAAAAGATAATGATGATATAACTGAAATAAAGCTTATCTTTGATATATTGATGATGGTTAATGTTAATGGAAGAGAGAGAAATGAGAAAGAATGGGAGAAACTCTTCTTGGAAGCTGGTTTTAGTCACTACAAGATTACTCCCCTCTTGGGCATGAATTCCATTATTGAGGTTATTCCATAATAAGATTGTCGTGCGCGCGTACATTGAAGAATGTAATTCGAAAGCCGAATGGGGCATTGCCACTGCTTTGTGTTATGTAACCTTTCAAACAAGCTTTGACGGGAAAAGTCATGCATTAAACCAGATTGTGGAAGAAATTAGATTGAAGTCTTTCGATCGAGTGGATCAAGATATCAATGAATAGTAGTGCATTGCAATATTATATATTGCTTGGAGTTCGTTTCCCCAAGCTCGGAACATTGCTAATTGCAGAAGATTGAAAGCTTGGGAAGCCAATCCAAGCAGCCTAATTGGGTGTGTCGTTTCAAGATTTGTCCTACAAGTCCTCATTGTAGTTAGTATCCAATTGCCTATTATTGTTTGTGCATATATTATTTTCATATATTGTAGTTAGTATCCAATATTATAAAACCACTCACTCACGACTACCTTAAAGACTAAGTTGTAAGGAACCAGGAAGGGAACTAGGTAGCTGCTGCGAATTAGATGGATCCCAATCAAGGGCAGGGAGCAAGTGAGTTATTTCAAGCTCAATCTCATATCTATAAACATATCTTTAACTTTGCAAATTCCATGTCCCTTCGTTGTGCAGTTGAATTAGGCATACCAGATATAATTCTCGCTCATAATCATCCTATTACTCCTCAAGAGCTAGTTTTATCGCTTAAAATCACCCCCAACAAAACAGATCATCTACGCAGGCTTATGAGCTTATTAGTTCACTCAAAAATCTTTGCAACAGAAAAATTTAATGACCATGGAAAAGAAAAAGAAGGTTACATTCTTACTCCGGCTTCTAAGCTTCTCATCAAAAATGAGGTCCCAGGCTTATCTCCATTTGTTCAAGCAGCGCTTGATCCAATTTTGTTGACTCCATGGCAATTCTTGGGAAAGTGGTTACAAGGAAATGAGTCAACAGCCTTTAAAACTGCTCATGGAATTTTGGTGTGGGAATTTGCGGAGATGAACCTGGAATTTAACACGGTGTTCAATGAGGGAATGGCTAGTGAATCGTCAATGATGACTTTAATTGTCCATGACACTAGAGAAATTTTTGAAGGGGTGGAATCACTAGTTGATGTAGGCGGTGGAACTGGAAATTTAGTTAAGATCATAATGGAGGCCTTTCCTCACATGACATGCACCGTGTTTGATCTTCCGCACGTTGTAGCTGACTTGCCGGAGAGTGGAAATCTGAAATTTGTTGGAGGCGATATGTTTCAAGCCATACCTTCTGCGGATGCCATTTTATTTAAGGTAACATTTTCCTACTTCAGATATTAGCAGCCTAATAGTTGCAGATTCATGTGAAAGATACATATAGACATGGAGACGGAAAAGGAAAACAAAAACAAAGAAAAGGGATTGCTTTCTTTCTCTTAAAGACAATAATTTTCGATGGCTACCGGCCAAAATATGGGGAAATGGAGGAAATTGTTTAATTTATTTATTTGTTTTTCCCTCACCAAATCCATGAACCAAACAAAGCCAAATGATGATTCCAAATCTAATACTTCCTATGTTCGAAAAAATAGTCTCATTTGACAAGTCTAACTTAAACTTTACAGCTTAACCCGTTGGTACCTCCCTTGATTGCACTAAAATTATATTGTTTTTAAAAATGAGACTATTTTTTTTTGGGACGGTGGGAGTAGTTTGGCTCAGAAAATTGTATGGAATCATAATACAGATGGTAAATGGAAAGCTAGATCGGAAGACGCCCCATTTCACTTCTTTGTTCATGCTCTTATTTATCACAATGACCAAAAAAAGGGAACAGATTTGCATTGCAGTCTTCATCTTATTTTCCTAATGAAAATCTGAAAACCTATAGAGATTACAAAAACTTGGAAAATTTCAACTGTTGATATGGAGGTGGATGGCTGGGGATTAAAACTTAAGATAAATCGACATTGAAATAATGTCACCATGCCTAGTTCTTACAAACGTTGATGATTCACAGTGTGTTATGCATAATTGGAGCGACGAGGATTGTGTGAAGATACTGAAGAGATGCAGAGAAGCCATTCCAACCAATGATGGAAAAGGAGGAAAAGTTATAATTATAGACATGGTGATAGATGACAAAAATAATGAGCGTGACATAACTGAAACAAAGCTTGTGTTCGACATTTTGATGATGGTCTTGGTTGGTGGAAGGGAGAGAAATGAGAAAGAATGGGAGAAGCTGTTCTTGGAAGCTGGTTTCAGTCACTACAATATAACTCCCATTTTTGGCTTGAGGTCCCTCATCGAGGTTTTTCCATAAGATTGCTGTATTTGTATTCTTATCATGATTGAACTTAGAAAACAATATAACTTCTGTCATGATGTTGGCCTTTGAATTTCATAAAACTGCAAATGACGTCTTTCTTAGTAATTTGTGAGAAAAAGATCTCTATGGACTAGTCAGTTTTGCATAATGGGGCAGCTGATGAGCAATATGATCAGAGAAAAAGGTCTCTTGAACGCTTTTTCAAGTTCAATAATGTTATCTAACCAAGCTTGAAAGTTCATATTGGCTTGCTTGGCTCATTCACAGCCTCTAGTGGTAGACAGAGAAATGAGAAAGAACGAGAGAAATCCTTCTTGGTGTGGCTGCAGGTTTTAGTGGCTAAAAATAACGCTCATCTTTGGCTTAAAATGGAGGTCTTCTTTTAAGAGTCTCAAGAACGTGCAAATTCTGGCCAACCATGCTTGTTTTGTGCAAAGGCCAAGCAATGATCCATGGTCATCCAATTTTCTTATCAAATAATTAAAACTGATAAAACATGTCCATGAATACCTTTACGCTTTTTTGTCTAGTAGGTTTAGGCCCAATTTTACGCCCCTGATCATTTGAAAAGGGTACTAAAACTTCGTTGTACATTTTTATTTTGTAAAGTCAAACTTCTCAGCAATCTTGCAAATTTTCTATCTGGTCCACTGCATATCTGTTGTTCACATTTCTGGTTGAAGGCAAAAGTCAGAAGATCCGTTAGCTGTTTTTAGTAGTTTTATCCTTATTCACGTTAGTTTTTATCCTTAATCATGTTAGGATCGAATACCTAATTGAGAAATTGCAAGAACTTTAGCCAAATACACACACCACAAATCATTGGTTCATTTTTTCAAATAGTGATACAAGTAGTTCCCCACAATGCTCCATCTTGATCTTTCATCTTTGATCTTTACCCTCAAAGAGATTTCTAACTGAAGTCTTTTTCATTAGGAGCTATCCTCCTTGCTTTGTTTGATAAGAGTACTACAACAACAGCTGAGCAAACAACATCTTCTGGTGTGGAAATGCAACCAGTGGCCAGTGGCAAAAGTGTAGATATAAGTTAATAGCATCTTAGTTTGTTAAGTTGTTATGTTTTTGATTAGTTGTATTAGTGCAACTTGTAGTTAGTTAGAATCAAGTTGATTGGCTAGTTAGTTACGTAAGCTAGGTGCTTTCCTTTACTTACAGAATGTATATATAGTCTTTGTAATAGCTTGTTCATAATCAATGAATATAGAGAAGATTCATCTCTCTCTCCCTGTTTTTCAATCTTGGTCTTCAAAATTATCATGGTATCAGAGCATTCACAGGAATGAATTTCGATCTCTGGTAATCATCTAAATCCCTTGAATTACAATACTGCTTTCGCATTATTTTTCTGATATTGTTATCCTGATTTGCGATCGATCCATTGGTTTTCTTCTTCATTAGCATTTGTTTGTCCTGTTATTTCTGTGGCAATTATGGTTGAAATCGGAAATCCTTCTCAATCAACTACTGAAAATAACACTGATAAAGATCAAGAAACTCAAATTGATGTTTATGATCTGGAAGAGTCCACGATCCAATTAAACCCTAACCATCCTCTCTATCTTCATCCGAATGATCACCTTGGCATGAAGATCATAACTCATATTCTCACATGTTCTAATTACAGTCAACGGAGTCAAGCAATGACATTATCTCTTGAATCAAAACTAAAATTTGGAATGATAAATGGACAGTGTCCAAAGCCCAGGATTGATTCTAAGTACGTAGGCCTTTAGAATAGATGCAACAGTATGATAATATCTTGGCTCTTGAATGTCGTTTCTCCTGACATAGCCTCCAGTGTGGTGTATCTTCCCACTGCTAAACAAGTTTGGGAAGACTTAAGAATTAGATATTCACAGACAAATGCTCCTAAAATTTTTCAAGTAAGGAAGGACTTGGCTTCTTTTACTCAAGGACATTTGTGAGTATTTGTTTACTACACAAAATTTAGAAGTATGTGGGATGAGTATTATGAGCTTTCCCATCTATCAAAATGTGTATGTAATTATCTGTGTGGAGCAACAAAGCAGCAAGAGGAATTTGAATTAGTTAACAAACTTACTCAATTCTTGATGGGGCTGAATGATTGTTTTACTGCCACTAGAGGCCAGATACTTATGATGAAACCCTTGCCTGATGTTAATGAAGCCCTGAACATGTTACTCCAAGAAGAACAACAGAGAGGATGTCCTTCTATTAATCTCAATGCCAATCCTAGTTCTACTGATGTAAGTACTGCACTGATGAGTAAAGGAGTAAGTACTTGCAAGGGAAACAATTACAAAAATAAACAGAAGAACTCAATGTTTTGTGACTTCTGTCATGGTGACAGTCATACTAAAGACAAGTGTTTCTTTCTCCATGGATATCCAGACTGGCACCCTCTCTATGGATCTAAACCTGATATATCCAGAATGCCCAAGAATCACAAATCTATAATTAATAAACGAGTAGCAGCTGTGGCAACTGGCACTATGAATACTAGGAACTCTTGCATTAATGGGAATTCTGGTGAGCAACTCAACAATTCTGTCATTTCTGTTACTCAACTCCAGCAACTACTCAATATGCTCAATGTGGGACAAAGTACTGAAACTACTCTTGAAAGTCCAGAGGCTCACTTCACTACGAAAAAACAGAGTTTTTAAGGCGCTTATTACCCGTCCCTAAAGGTCAATTTGCCGTCCCTAATAGTATTTAGGACGGGCTTAAGGACGGCAGAATAGGGCCTTAAATAATATGGGTCCTAATTGTTTTAGGGACCCTGACATCCGTCCCAAAAGGTTTTAAAGGACAGAAGAGGTGCCGACCCTAAAAAAATCAGAAACTTCCTAATTCCTGGCGGGAAAATTAAAAAGGACGGCCCGTTACCGTCCTAAATGTTTTGGCGCAAAAAAAAAGGGTGGGAAAAAAATAGAAAATATTGGCGGGAAAATAAAAAGGACGGACCTTTACCGTCCTAAATGTTTTGGCGCAAACAAAAAAGTGGGAAAAACAGAAAATATTAGCGGGAAAACTTTTAAGGTCTACCTTCTACGTCCCAAAAGATATGGTAGAAAACATTAGGGTCGAGATCATTCCGTCCTAATAGTAAAATAATAACTTCTTATATTAGTATATATTCGTTTTATTTACAATTATAACCCATTAAGATATAAAATCATTCAATTGTAATGTGCTATATATAAATAATATATCATCAAAATTTATTTAAATCATACACAAGAGCATTGTACATAATTTGTAAAACACTCTAGTGCATGATGTAAAAGAATTTTATTGATGAATTATTATATATAGCATTTTCAATCAACACAACAACAAACACATGTTTTAGTAAGAAGATATCCATGAATAATAAAAGATAATCACTACATCAATCAACTAATTAAAGTTGATCTTTTACCAATGTAATCAAACTACCAGATCCCAAAATTAATTGACAAAACCTACAAATGACTTCTTGAAATTTAAAAATACCAAAAGCCAATTCTAATTCCAAATTAATAGATCCAAAAAGAAAAGAACAAAAACAAAAGGTTGATAATGACTTTTGACCAACGTGCTCTGTGTTGAATGTCATCTTGCGCTATTCCTAAAGCAACCTGAAAAAATAAATAAAATAAAACAATCAATTGTAGGAATACTATAGAGTTTAATGGAGTGACTGTGAGACCACTGATATACTATACAAAGAAGCCGAGAAAGGAGTGATCCCAGCAAATTATAAATACCGACTGCTACACTGGTAATACATTCAACACCTAAAACAAAAACTACACCAACATTCCACAGAACCGGAACAAAAAGCATAGACATCAAACAGACACACAAAGTGATGTTAAATAGCCGAATCAAGATACAGCTTCAGCAGGGAACAATTCCCAACTACCAGTAATCAGATGATTCAGATCATCTAATTCTCTACTTTTTAGGAGCCCAAATAAGCACAGGCCATGCACATGTGTGCTGATCTTAAGCTCCCACACTTTCACACATTGATCAAAATCAATTAAAGCTTTATATACTCCTCCCAAACTTGCTGCCTCAGCCAAAAATCAAATCTCTACTTTTTAGGAGCCCAAATAAGCACAGGCCATGCACATGTGCTGATCTTAAGCTCCCACACTTTCACACATTGATCAAAATCAATTAAACCTTTATATACTCCTCCCAAACTTGCTGCCTCAGCCAAAAATCAAATCTCTACTTTTTAGGAGCCCAAATAAGCACAAGCCATGCACATGTACTGATCTTAAGCTCCCACACTTTCACACATTGATCAAAATCAATTAAAGCTTTATATACTCCTCCCAAACTTGCTGCCTCAGCCAAAAATCAAATCTCTACTTTTTAGGAGCCCAAATAAGCACGCCATGCACATGTGCGATCTTAAGCTCCCACACTTTCACACATTGATCAAAATCAATTAAAGCTTTATATACTCCTCCCAAACTTATTAGTATATATTAGGTGGTCTGGTATGCCAGCCACTTATTAGTATATATTAGAATGTAATTTTCTTCTCAATTCAAGGAAAAAAAATCACGATTTCTTCAGTATTGAAAGAAGATAGCTATTAGTTGACTGACAACTTAATTTAATGGCAAAATTTCAAAATTTATTGGTTTCCTTTCCTTCTAGGCAGGAAGGACTTCATACTTGTTTTTCTTTTATTTCTTTGGTGACGTGCCCAATGTGAGAATCAACATTCTGAACTAATCAACAAGATGGGGACACCCTAGATGCAATAGAAAAGAGAACCATAAGATTTCAGCATTCTATGTCTATTCATAACCTCAAATCGAACTAAACCGAACTAAACCATACAGTGAATGAAATGAAGGGAAAAGTTCTACAATTCCAAAAGTGTGCGGAAATATCATTCGAATAACCAAAGTTGTAGTGCCAAATCATTATTCAATCGAATCTTTATAAGGAAAACAATCAGAGATTCACTAAAACAACCTAGAATATTATCTGATAAAAATTTTCCTAAGAAGGTCTTGTGTTTAATGAGATTCAATGACACCAAACATAAGTACAGATCGATTTTAATGGCTTGGAGTGGTGTTCAATCGATTAACCGTGGACGAAAGGCAAGAAATACGAACTTAAATCAGTCAAATATGCCTCAATTAAATATACGAAGTGAAAAAAGTTCTATCTGTAATTATGAATTGAAAATATTCAATCAAAAAGTTAGTGATAAAAAAGTGAATGAAGTACTGGTGATCAGCTGAAATTCTTGCACACCTTTATTATCTCGAACAATGACCTACTACTGGAATGATGGGGATCTCTCAAAGGTGTATGCAACCAAGATATGGTGAAGAAGACATCTCAACCTAGTCTCGCTTAGATTTTAGTCCTGCCTTATCTCATGCATGAAGAAAAAACATTTGGAAATCTCGGGTATTTTAATAGGAGAAAGAGGCGTCGATCTATGGATCTACATGATTGAAATCCTCTTCGCCCTCCACAAGGCGGGACCTTCTTAATACGGAAAAAATTAATACCTATCTTAGGGAAAATCTTCAAACCTATAAAAGCTTGGACTGAGATAATTCAAGATTTGTCAGTTCACATGTTGCATGCTCGGAGTGAATTGCAAAAATAGAAAAATGTTGCAAAGTGTTCAATAAAAGTTATTGCCATAAATAAAGTGATTTCACAGAAATTTATCGCCAGAAAATCTACTACAAAGAAAACTTCATGTACGGTAATAGAAATAGAGGTTTTGATCTATGGATCTATCCGATAAAGATCCACATCGCCCTTCAACAAGGCAGCTGCTTTGATCAATTTGAGACGAAAGAAAACAACACTCCTCCTTAGGCAAACCAAGAAATACATAAAAGCTTGAACGGTGGAGATTAAAAGATAATTAACGCCACAAATCAACGTATCAGATTTTTATGTTTACAAGTTAGATTGCATGAAATTTACACAAACGAAATACTTTTGGCACGAATCACGAAACATTACTTTCGCGGTTCCAAGTATAATAACAAGAAAACCTAACTTAAAAATATGGGATCTGTCCTGTTGAGAACTAACATTTCAAAACCACTCCAATAGACTATTGGTGATAGTAAGTTTATCAATAGAAAGTATGTAAACTCGCTACGAGAAGCACTAAAATTTGCTATTGCTAAAACCTAACTAAAGTGCAGTACCACCAACATATCTCCCCGACTCCTCTAAACTCGCTACTAGCAATAGCAAATTTAAATTCACTACTGCTAGCAATTGATAAAATCGCTACTAGCTGTATGAAAATTAAAAAAAAAGGTTTAATTTGGGAAATACTTTCTGGAAAAGGATAACTAGGGAGATAGTTTAGGTATATTTTGGGAGAAAAATCATACTTGATTGAGAAAAGAAAAACAAAATAAATATCCGACAAGAGAAACTATCTTGCAACTGCTTAACACTAGAGACTAGACAGATAAGAATATAACTTTATTTCTTTTTTCCAGTCATTCGCCGCCTTTTCGCCACGCTCCAAAATCGAAAGTTTCTAATCTTGAGGAGCACGACATTTTAACATTCCAATACCTTTTAACATCTTACTTTCTTAGAAAATCCACAAAACATATAGAAAAATGTCTGGAACTCAATGATGGTTATGATCCTAAAGATGTCAGTTCTAGTATACCCAGTGCTAATGGGCCGTGCCAATGACATATCAAGTAGAGGATCGGCACGATTAAAACTAGCAAAGAAATTCACAATTTATTCAAAAGCCCAAACCATTAAAACAAATTCCAAGAAATGATAAAGGAATCATTACAGTCAACGGAGGCAAGCACAGATTGAAGCATTTCAAAACCAAACTAGATGAATACAATAAAGGTTAATTACTTAAATCATACACGATCTTCCATAAAAATATATGAAAGGGAATAGTGCGATGTTACCATGAACTTAAGCCATTAATCATCAGATGAAGCGGAAGCATGCTTTTATCTGTGCACTAATAAGTAAACATACAATCAATATGAAGAATATTGCGAAACCCAATGAAAAATTAAAGGGAAGGAAATCCGATTATATCTAGGTTTTAAAAAAAGCATCTAATCTAAGTAGCAACAAATAATATTTTGGGATATTGCACCTCTTCAATATTCCCAAAACCCCTATAAAGTAGATTTGATAAGGCAAGGAGAATGTGGCTCGTTTCCAGCCATCAAGAAAGTCGTGCTAGCTATTAAGCAAAGGATTATCATTTAAGTATTAACAAGTAGCTAAAATAAACCAAAGGAAGAAATGTAAGAATATCTTCGAAAGAACTATACTTAATAAACAGGAACAATTTAATTAGCTTTAGAGGTATTAGTATTTTCAACCTCTACCCTTTGAATGTAATAAAAAAATGCACACACATTAGGCAGCAACTAAACAATTGTCTGGAAGAAATTGAGATTCACATGTCAATAACAAATAGGTTGGGTCGAGAATTGTATACCATTCGCAAATTGCAACAAAATTACTATCATTGGCAAAATGAAATAGAAACTCTGAAAAATTTAGGACCTAAGTGAAATCTGGTGAAACAGCTTAGGACGAAAATATAATCAACCATATATTACCATCACAACATCTGGGACAATTACAATATCAAACCATTGCATAATTATAATAAATAATATCTAAAAACAAGATACTAAATTGCTTTTTCTTAATATGCATACATGCAGGAAAGATAAAAAGCAAACTGAAAAGCACAATCTCATTCCTTTGTAATAACACAGCGTAGGATCACTTTGAACCATCACATTCATTTAGTGGAGGAGGTACTAACTCTTGATATTTTTTTCTTGACCCCACCGGAAATGAAATACCAAAACCACATATTCCCAGTCATAAAAACTACCATGGCTAAAGATAAATTACTTTAGTAAATTACTGCACAAACTTAAACTTTGCAAGGCCAGAAATGAAAAGGTTGAGGAACCAACACAAAGAGGGGGGAAACATTCACATTCAATGCCGATCATCATAATTACCAAACCCAAAAAACCAGCCAAAATGTTTGTTCAAGCTACGTACTAAAACGAGATCCATTATTGTCTCAAAAATAGAGTATTTGAATTGTTTCGACACGAGCACTTCATAACAGGTGGATGCATATAAATCGTACATACGGGACATGCATTACCTACACAAAACAGTAAATGTACCTAGAGAAGCACACAATTATAGCCTGCAGCCAAGAGACAAAAATTATTTGAACCCGTCACTCACCTTTGAAGCCCTAATCAAATTGTATCATTGCCGCGCTTCTAATTGAAGCTAGAAAGAAGTTTGAAGCCCTAATCAGACTGGATTTCTTATATAAAGCCCTAAAAATTTGAAGGGAGAGGGAAGAGAAGGGGAAGAGAAGAGGAGTGAAAGAAAATTTTTCGATTGCGGGAGTAAGGGTTTGGGAAATTAGAGGGAAAGATTTTGGGAGGAGGGAGAGTGGGAGAGAACAGGAGGGAAGAGAACGGTGAAATTTTGGGGGTTTTATTTTACCTCCCAATTGACCGTCTAATATTTTTATGACCCTCCATGTCCGTACCAAATGAAAAGTATTTGCTACCTGTCATCCGGCGACCTAATTGACTATGTAATAGAGTCGAAGACACGAGCGCCTTAAAAACTAGGGTCCCTAAAACTACTTTTTTGTAGTGCTTAGCAGGTAATGTGTTGCCTCCTTCAAGTTTTGTTAATCCTATTTGCATGACCCAATTCACCGCAAATGCCACCGATTGGATACTTGACACGGAGCTACGATCATATCACTTCTTGCTTTCATTTATTAGTTGATCCACTACCCATGAACTTTTTATTCATTTACCCAATGGTAATAAGGCAATCATCACTCATAAAGGCACAATTTATTTGACAAATCACATTACCTTGTTCAATGTGTTGTATGTGCTGAATTTACTTTCAATTTGATATCTGGTTGTAACACCCGAATCCTCTTATGCTTGATTTGCGTATCTTTATGTGTGATTTATGAATTATTACATGATCTTATGTTGTATTAGCACGTGTACAAATGCCATGATAGTATACGAGCTTTGGTTGCGTAGTTTGTAGAGTATTTTAGCTTAAAAATACTTGTAATATTTACCAAAATGATTTGGGGTGACCTTGATGACTTATAATAGCTTTGTATCCGGTGATTTTCATCTTGGAGACAAAGCGATCGCTGTTTTGGGAGAGGCGATCGCTTTGTTTCGAAACTTTGGCTTCAAAATCGGGTACAAAGCGATCGCTTTGTTTGAGACAGGCGATCGCTTTGTTTCAGAGGGAAGGGCGATCGCCTTGGTTCGAGGGAGCGATCGCTTTGGCCCGGGTTCAAAACTCGTTTCCGGAAATGACAATTTCACCCCAAACTTATCATTTGAGTGGCTTTCCTTGAGCCACCTCACTACCCTTTTCCAATCTGAATTTTAACACCCAATTATGAGTGGAGAGGCTTCAATTCCTCTCCATTCTTCCCTCCAAATCCTCCATTGTTGCTTGAGAGTTTGTGTGTGGGAGACATAGTGAGAATAGTGTGTGTGAGTGTGTTCCCAAAGATCTAACCACCGATCTTCGATCCGAGACCACCATTGTGTTGCTACGGACTAGGAGATCATCTTAGAAGGTCTTGATTTCATTTTAGTTGCTTTGATTTTCGTCACAAGGTAAGTTACTAAACCCCTTTGTATGCTTTAAGCTTCAATGTGTGTTGGATCATTAATGTTCGTGCATAACTTGCTTTATATGTTGTTTTCATGTACGAATCTCTAGGATGAGATGGGTACATTGTACTTGTGGTATGAGGATATGTTGGATGATGTTAATGAGCTAAGGTTGGTATATAAATGTTAGGATTTGAACAAATAGAGGACTTAAGCCTTGGAAAATGGGTGGTCTTGCATTTAGCATTGGAACCCTAATTTGGTGAACTTTAGTAATGACTCAGAATTAGATTTTTTGGGAAGATTATGGCTCCCGAACAACGTGTTAGATTACTACGAGGTTTAGAGTCCGATTGATCGAGATTCTAGCCTCCGTGCCTTTGATCTTGTTAAATTAGAGACTTGTGTATGGCTCTAGTGTGTTGAATCGAATGTTTATATATTTGATTAAATTATGATGGGTGATAAAATAGAATAATCTACGTGTCATTTGTCAAGTTCACTACTTTTGAACTTGATGGTTATTTGTATTAGATGATTAAGAACATCTATTTGTGCATTGTGTAAGTCCAGCTGGCGTCGTTAGTTGAGTAAGGTAGGACGACCTATGGTCTTCACAAATTAACGTTTGTGATCGCCATAAGTCGCCGTACCGGAGTTTCACACACACCTCTTCTGTTGGCCACAGTTGAGAAGTAGCCCCAATGTTGTAGCAATACGCATGGCTTTGGTTTGCTAGATTGAACTCGATGGTATTAATCGGGGACGTCGATACTACACACACGAGTATCGAGGCACTTTTGGTTATTTTGTGTATTGCAGGAGCAACGCAAAGAACGGATAAAGAAATATCATATCCTTTATAACCTGGTTTATTTCGAGTACTTATGTGGACATCAATGTGCTCATTGAAATGTGTTATGTGTATATCAAGGTGATGATACATGCCGGTTGTGATATGTATAACTGTATTACAATGTTAAGATTATTGTTGAGCATTATGCCATGACATGTAGTTGCATTCAGTAACTTATTGAGTTTCGACTCACTCCGTTTGTTGTTAATTGTTTTCCTTAGATCCGAGCCAGGCGGGAAGTTCGCGGTGAGGACGATTGGTTCGGTCACTTAGCTCGCAGGTGGTCCCTCGTTTTGTCTAAGTCATGGAATTCTTTTGTTGATAGTTAGACAATTCTTTTGGTGAGGACGACTGGTAAAGTGAAGTCATGTAGACTTTGCTTGGGTAGTATGTATACACTGTTTGTACCTCTTATTCTTTTGGTGGCCGACACGTGTATGTCGAGCTCGTATATTCTAGTTTATGTCTAATGTGGTTATTTTTCCCGAGCATGTCGTAGCTCGTGGTTTTTGTATAAGTGGGTTCCGGCATGTTGTGGCCGAGGTGGTTAATAGTATCAAAGATGTTTTCTCAAACTTATACTTGTGCTTTGTTAGTTGGGTTCCGGCTGTAACGTCGCCGATGATTGACTTTATATTATCAAAGTTTTTGTTAAATAGGTTTTGTGGTGCGTGTGAATTGTTGCGCCACGTGCTTTTATTATTTGTTATCGTTTATTGTTCGTTGTTTTGACGCGTCGACATCGGGATTTCGTATTGGAAACCGGGTCGGGGCGTCACAGTTGGTATCAGAGCAATGGTTTTTGCTGTCGCCAGGATAGGTTCCTTGGCCTAGGTGGGTATGGTTTTTGTTGAGAATCCTAACGTCGAGTGATGTGTGTAGGTCATAATGGTGGAAACTAGGAACGGAGCGAGTACCAGTAGGACTGGTGCGAATGCCGGAGTGGGTGATGAGAGAGCGGGGAATGTCAACCGTCCTCGTAACGATCCCCCAGAACAGAACCCGGACAATCAAAATGAGGAGATGGCAAACATGTACCGTAGGATGCTCGAGTTGATGAATGAGATGACTCAGCGGATGAATGCGGGGGCAAGGCCGCAACCTGAGGTAGAGGCACCACAACCGGAGGTGGGGGCACCACAACCGGAAGTAATAGTATTGGAACCGGAGGCAAGACCGAGGAACAACACAACCACACTTGAGAGGTTCTTAAAGATGAAACCCGGACTTTTCGGGAGAGCCCGATGCCACTAAAGCGAGTTGTGGATCGAGCACATCGTGAAGATATTTGCGGCTACGGGTTGCCCGATGACGAGAAGGTCACTGGCGGTGTTCAAGCTAGAGGGAGCGGCGAGCAGTGGCAAGTGCTACAGGAGGCTGGGATTTGCAGAGAGTACCCATACTTGGCCTAATTTCTTGAGGAGTTCAAGGCCCAGACATTCAGTAGTTCGGGAGAAGAGAGAAAGGAATTCTATGATCTTGAGCGGGTAGCATGTCCGTGGCTCGGTATTCGGCTAAGTTCACCGAGTTGGCACGCTATTGTACCCACTTGGTTCCGAACGAGGCTAGGAAGACACGAAGTTCATTAAGGGGTTGAAGACCGAGTACGAAAAACTTCGTCTGCAGCTAGCAGATTACCGTAGTGCGGTGGACCGAGCATATGGGATTGAAAGCGATATCGAGGAGCATAAGGGAGAATGAATGTGAATTCTCAACGGTCTTCGCAGCTTACGGGCGAGGACAGGGTTCGGTAACAGGGTAACAACAACAACAATCGCAGGGAAACCGAATAGGGCACCTTCCGATGGACAATCGAGACAACGGTCGGGTGGACGAGGAGCAATACTTCTTCTTCTCGGGGCAACGAGGTGCTCCCTTGACTTGTAACTATTGTGGGAAGGCATTCGGAGGAGACATGCTATAGTAAGGGAGTAATAGGTCGGGCCAATGCTACTACTTGTAAAGAGGTTGGCCACATGAAGAGGGATTGCCCTAAGTTGAAGGGTAGTCAGTCAGGGAGTGCGAGTCAGCCGTCTAGTGGTACGAAGAGAGACAACGACGGTAGGCCCAAGGTTCAGGGTCGTGTTTTGCGCTCGACCAACGGGGAGTGCCGAGTCTACGTCCGTGATAGGAGGTAGTCTTTCTGTTTGGTTGTAGAGCACGAGTTCTCATAGATCTGGCTCATCGCATTCATATGTTGCATCTCATTTTGTGAAAAATTTGTGTGTATTGCCCCAATCATTACCTTTTGTGCTTGAGGTGTCTACCCGTTGGGAGCATATGTTGGCTTCGGAGGTATACCGAGCTTGTGACATCTTGATAAGTGATCACACTTTGCATGCTGATTTGGTTGTACTGCCCATACGTGATTTTGATGTGATACTTGGCATGGATTGGTTGTGTGTTTATCATGCTTTAGTTGATTGCCATAGTAAGAAAGTTACTTTTGCTATGCCGGGTGTTCCCGAGTTTGTATTTGTGGGTGATGCCGTCAAGAGTAGCATACATGTTATTTCTGCTTTGAGGGCTAGAAAGTTATTGTCACGTGGGTGTGCGGGTTATTTGGCGTGTGTGGTTGATAAGAGTATCTCCACACCAAAGTTAGAGAAGTTCCGTAGTTTGTGAATTTCTGACGTGTTTTCGACCGACTATGACATGCCTCCCGATAGGGAAGTAGAGTTTTGTATTGAACTATTACCAGGGACTACTCCCATTTCTAAGGCCCCTTATAGAATGGCACCCGCGGAGTTGAAAGAATTGAAAGATCAGTTACAGGAACTTCTTGATAGAGAATTTATTAGACCGAGTGTGTCACCTTGGGGTGCGCCAGTCTTATTCGTGAGGAAGAAGGATGGTACTTTGAGATTGTGCATCGATTACCGACAGTTGAATCAGGTGACGATCAAGAACAAGTACCCTTTACCACACATCGATGATCTATTCGACCAATTGCAAGGGTCAGTTGTGTATTCCAAGCTGGACTTGAGGAGTAGGTATCATCAGTTGAAAGTTCGAGCGGAAGACATTCCCAAAACTGCTTTTCGCACGAGATATGGGCATTATGAGTTTGTGGTTATGCCGTTTGGGTTGACAAATGCACCGGCGGTGTTTATGGATTTGATGAATCGTGTGTTTCATCAATATCTGGATTGTTTTGTGGTGGTCTTCATCGACGACATCCTTGTTTACTCTAAGTCACGGGAAGAACATGAGCAGCACTTGAGGGTAGTATTATCAGTTCTTCGGGAGAAACAGTTGTACGCTAAGTTTAGCAAGTGTGCCTTCTGGTTAGAGAAGGTATCATTTTTGGGTCATGTGGTTTCGAAAGATGGGATAGCGGTTGATCCATCTAAAGTGGAAGCAGTGACAAAGTGGAAAACACCAAGTACAGTTACCGAGGTTCGTAGTTTCTTGGGATTGGCGGGGTACTATCGGAGATTCATTGAGGGATTTTCCAAGATTGCTACGCCTCTGACGAATTTGACGAAGAAAACGACACCGTTTGCGTGGGATGAGAAATGTGAGTCTAGTTTTCAAGAGTTGAAAAGACGTTTGACGACATCTCCTATCTTGACGTTGCCTAGTGGAGGTGACAACTTCGTGGTGTATAGTGATGCCTCGAAGGAAGGCTTGGGTTGTGTGCTTATGCAGAATGGAAAGGTTATTGCGTATGCTTCGAAGAAATTGACAACTTCCGAACAGAATTACCCCACTCATGATTTGGAGTTGGCTGCGATTATGTTTGCGTTGCATAAGTGGAAACATTATCTATACGGAGCAAAGTTTGAGGTCTTCACGGATCACAAGAGTTTGAGGTACCTTTTCTCACAAAAGGAATTGAACATGAGACAACGTAGGTGGATGGAGAAATTGAAAGACCATGACTGTACGATCCTTTATCATCCCGGGAAAGCGAATGTTGTAGCGGACGCATTGAGTAGAAAGACGTATGTCTCTTGCTTAATGGTTCGAGAATGGAAGATGTTGGAAGATCTGCGAGATTGGAATCCTTCCGAGACGGAACGGGGAGTAATCTTTGCGAATATTCGAGCTACACCAGTTTTGTTTCAACAGATTAAAGAGGCTCAAGTTGATGACCCAGAAATTGTTAAGATAATTGGTGAGTTGGGCGAGGGAAAGACACCCGACTTTGCGATGAACAGTGATGGAATTCTTACATTTCGGGGAAGAGTTTACGTTCCTTCAAATGAGGTGGTTAAACGACAAGTTCTCGATGAGGCCCATAAGGCAAAGTATACTATACATCCGGGAGTACCAAAATGTATAGGGATTTGAAGAAACATTTTGGTGGAGTGGGATGAAACGAGAGATTGCGGAGTATGTTTCGAGATGTTTGACTTGTCAACAGTAAAGGCCGAGCATCGAGGCCACGGGTTTGTTGCAACCCCTTGATTCCCAGTGGAAGTGGGAGCACATCACGATGGATTTCGTGACGGATTACCCGTACTCGTCGAGGATTTGATGTCGTTTGGGTTGTTGTGGATAGGTTGACAAAATCGGCACACTTTATTCCTATTGCGATAACATATTCGTTGAGCCAGTTGGCGGCATTGTATATTCAAGAGATAGTGAGGTTGCACGGAGTTCCAGTGAGTATTGTGTCGGACCGAGATCCGAGGTTTACATCGAGGTTTTGGCGGGCATTACGGAGGCTATGGGGACGAAATTGAACTTTAGTACGGCCTTTCACCCTCGGTCGGATGGACAATCGGAGAGATTAATTCAAGTACTTGAGGATATGTTGCGTGCATGCACGGTAGACTTTAAAGGAAGTTGGGATACTCATTTACCCTTAGCGGAGTTTGCCTACAACAATAGTTTCCAAGCAAGTATTGAGATGGCACCGTACGAGGCTTTGTATGGGCGGAAGTGTAGATCGCCGATTTGTTGGGATGAAGTCGGCGAAGCAAAAATTTGGGGTTCGGAGTTAGTACAACGATCGGTTGAGAGTGTGAAGATTATTCGGGATAGACTACTTACCGCCCGAGTCGACGAAAGCTATGCCGATAATCGGAGACGAGATCTCGAATTTCGGTAGGAGACTATGTGTTCCTTAAAGTATCGCCACGTAGGGGTACTAAGAGGTTCGGAAAGAAGGGGAAATTATCACCGAGATACATTGGTCCGTTTGAGATTCTCGAGAAAGTGGGGACATTAGCATATAGAATTGCGTTACCGCCTTCGTTGTCGGAAATCCATAACGTGTTCCATGTGTCTATGCTTCGGAAGTACATGAAGGATGACTCGCATGTGTTGGAATATGAGGAGATTACTTTTGAACCCGACTGTCATCGTCGAGCAACCGGTAAAGATTCTCGACACTAAGGAACAAACCTTGCGAACCAAGCGGATTCCCCTAGTTAAAGTACTTTGGAGGAATCACGACATTGAGGAAGCTATTTGGGAGACCGAAGCCAATATGCGTGAGAAATACCCTCATCTTTTCGATGAACATGGTAAGGAATTTAGGGACTAAATTCTTTTAAGGAGGAGAGGGTATAACACCCGAATCCTCTTATGCTTGATTTGCGTATCTTTATGTGTGATTTATGAATTATTACATGATCTTATGTTGTATTAGCACGTGTACAAATGCCATGATAGTATATGAGCTTTGGTTGCGTAGTTTGTAGAGTATTTTAGCTTAAAAATACTTGTAATATTTACCAAAATGATTTGGGGTGACCTTGATGACTTATAATAGCTTTGTATCTAGTGATTTTCATCTTGGAGACAAAGCGATCGCTATGTTTGGGAGCGATCGCTTTGTTTCCGAAACTTTGGCTTCAAAATCAGGTACAAAGCGATCGCTGTTTGAGACAGGCGATCGCTTTGTTTCCGAGGAAGGGCGTCGCCTTGGTTCGAGGGAGCGTCGCTTTGGCCCGGTTCAAAACTCATTTTCCGGAAATGACAATTTCACCCCAAACTTATCATTTGAGTGGCTTTCCTTGAGCCACCTCACTACCCTTTTCCAATCTGAATTTTAACACCCAATTATGAGTGGAGAGGCTTCAATTCCTCTCCATTCTTCCCTCCAAATCCTCCATTGTTGCTTGAGAGTTTGTGGGAGACATAGTGAGAATAGTGTGTGAGTGTGTTCCCAAAGATCTAACCACCGATCTTCGATCCGAGACCACCATTGTGTTGCTACGGACTAGGAGATCATCTTAGAAGGTCTTGATTTCATTTTAGTTGCTTTGATTTTCGTCACAAGGTAAGTTACTAAACCCCCTTTGTATGCTTTAAGCTTCAATGTGTGTGGATCATTAATGTTCGTGCATAACTTGCTTTATATGTTGTTTTCATGTACAAATCTCTAGGATGAGATGGGTACATTGTACTTGTGGTATGAGGATGTGTTGGATGATGTTAATGAGCTAAGGTTGGTATATAAATGTTAGGATTTGAACAAATAGAGGACTTAAGCCTTGAAAATGGGTGGTCTTGCATTTAGCATTGAACCCTAATTTGGTGAACTTTAGTAATGACTCAGAAATTAGATTTTTGGGAAGATTATGGCTCCCGAACAACATGTTAGATTACTACGAGGTTTAGAGTCCGATTGATCGAGATTCTAGCCTCGTACCTTTGATCTTGTTAAATTAGAGACTTGTGTATGGCTCTGTGTTGAATCGAATGTTTATATATTTGATTAAATTATGATGGGTGATAAAATAGAATAATCTACTTGTCATTTGTCAAGTTCACTACTTTTGAACTTGATGGTTATTTGTATTAGATGATTAAGAACATCTATTTGTGCATTGTGTAAGTCAGTTGGCGTCGTTAGTTGAGAAGGTAGACGACCTATGGTCTTCACAAATTAACGTTTGTGATCGCCATAAGTCGCCGTATGGGAGTTTCACACACACCCTTCTTGGCCACAGTTGAGAAGTAGCCCCATGTTGTAGCATACGCATGGCTTTGGTTTGCTAGATTGAACTCGATGGTATTAATCGGGACGTCGATACTACACACTTGATATCGAGGCACTTTGGTTATTTTGTGTATTGCGGGAGCAACGCAAAGAGCGGATAAAGAAATATCATATCCTTTATAACCTGGTTTATTTCGAGTACTTATGTGGACATCAATGTGCTCATTGAAATGTGTTATGTGTATATCAAGGTGATGATACATGCTTAGGTTGTGATATATATAAGCGTATTACAATGTTAAGATTATTGTTGAGCATTATGCCATGACATGTAGTTGCATTGTAACTTATTGAGTTTCGACTCACCCGTTTGTTGTTAATTGTTTTCCTTAGATCCGAGCCGGGCGGGAAGTT